>JACEVL010000781.1:600000-1180000 GCA_020284085.1 Aporrectodea caliginosa
GCATCCAACAACGTCGTGCAAGCTCTTGATGCTTTGAAGTGCACCTAGTGAGCTAGAGGAAGAGATGGGTACTTGTTCCCATTATGGAGCAGCACTGCTTTGAGGCTCCTGGATGAAGTGTCAATGAAGAGACGCCACTCATTCGGGTTACAGTCGATTCCAATTACCTCGAACAGAACGGTCACATTGTGTCGGAAGCAGAGCCCATCTTGACCGGTGAAACAGCTGGAAAGATCTTGGTGACGCTTCCTCTTGCAACTTTCATCTAACAATGTAATGTAGTGTAATGTAACTGAACATTTATGTAGCGCCCTTTTAAGATATCTACTCAGTGCTAGCCTATATGATGTTAAATGTAATTACAAATTAATATATTACATCAGTTAGCAAAACAATGCACAGTAAGCTGAAAGAGTCACCAATGTTGGGCCCACTCACACATGAGGAACCAAGCAGCAGATTTCTGTAGACAGCTCAAGATGGCAGAGTCTCTGGGCCAAGTTGCATCGATAGGGTAGAGTGGCAACAGGTTGCAGCGTTCGCACACGTGATGACGCTGCCGACCAGCAGTCCCTCACTGGTGAAGATACCATGTCCGGCTAGCTGTCGAGGTGCAAGGAGTACGCAGAAATAGCACTCGCCGTATGTAGGTCAGTAGATTGAAAAAACACCAGTGACCAACAGCAGAGGTCACTCCAATGCCGCGTTGGTCGTTTTCCACCGAAGCGAAAACACTCGGCGTACACAGTCCTTATGGCTTGACCGTCTATCATAAGGATGGTCTTGATGTAGTTGCATGGGCCTAGGCAACTTGCGAAGAAAATGCCCTGTAAACGTATAATCCTTGGCAAACTCGCGAATAAGTCCAGAACGCTAACCTAGCACCAGAAATCTCCAACATGTTAAAAGTTACTGGGCAAATTCTGCATTTAGATGAAAATATCTGTCGAAATGAGGCAGAGGTCAATCAGTCGACCGACTTGGCCAATGACATGCGCATAATATTTAGTTTCCGCTGCTTGAGCTTAGATGTCAAAGGCTTTGCATTGGACTTGGTGAGTGGTTGAGGCCTTTTTGGTTGGGATAGTATGGGTTTCTCTCCTCAGCTCGGAAATTGTAATCTGTATTACTAATGTCTTCCTCGCCTCTGACTTACTGCTATCTTCTGAAGACGGCTGCTCTCTCCGGAGGAATAGGTACGGGAAGCTCGGGCAGTGTGGCACCAGGGCGATGGATGAATGAACGTCCGGATATGTGATAGCAGGTGCATTCTTACCAGTCTGACGTTTGGAAGGATCCACCATGCAAAAGTAGCAATTGCCTGAGTGGTCAATCGGTTCTTGCCAAATTCTTGTGATAAAAAACTTCATGGCCCTATTTTCACCTCTTTGTCATACTGCAAAGGAACAAAACTGTTAAAACTTTTATAACCTAAATTGTTGCCATCTAAGCGAGTATAAGTTGTCTATTGACGTTCTCACACGTCTTGACTACTGTAATGGAGTCCTCCTGGGCCTCCCTGAGTTCCACATTTTGTCAACTTCAGCTCGTTCAGAATGCAGCAGCCAGACTTCTGGCTGACCTGCCGAAATATTCACACATATCCGACTACATGCGGCATGAGCTACACTGGCTTCCAGTTGCTGATCGTGTTAAATTCAAGATCGCTACGCTGGTTTGGAAGGCTACGACTGGCACTGCTCCGGACTATATTGCTGAACTGTGCCTTCCAGTTGGCACTCAATCTGGTCGGCGGGCTCTTCGGTCTGCCTCGCGAAATGACTTAATTGTACCTTCGTTTCGAACTACCACCTGTGCTCGTCGGGACTTCTCGATTGGCGCCACGGATCTGGAATACTCTTCCACCATCTGTGCATGCCACTAATGCTGCATGTGGTTACATGGTTTTCTCTCGACTCTTAAAGACGCACTTTTTCAGCTGTTTGATGGCCACGTGTTGAGCGCTTCTGTGAGACTCTAAGTGGCAGTATGTAAATGTCTTGTTACATTACATTACATCTAACTTTCCACCTTTTTTTTCTGTGCAGTGCTCGCAGGTGAAGTGAGGTGCCCTGGTTTGTCTTGATCCCTGGCAGATTTGCCGAAATATGCCTTGTAGGCCTCACACATCTTAGCATCATCCACGGATTACTTTTTGCTCTTGTCTTGATAAATACATAGCAAAATGCGTCTGACGGATGCTTGCAGCCTCTTGATGCCATCCACTTAGGCATCTAGAACTAAGCTGAATGGGTGGGCTTAAGGCCACTGTATTTATACTGCTATTTATATTTTCTATAAGGTTCGTGGACGTTCTAGAATATTCTTTAAAGTTGTAGGAAGTTCTAGCAATTACTAGATTTATCTTGTATGTTCTAGAAAATAGGTAAATTTCAGAATATCACTCTCCTGGTCACAGAAGCAGAGTTTGTGGGGAATAATAGCCATTTTCTATACTTTTGAGGCATAAGCAATTAGGAAATAACACTAGTCTTAATGCCCAGGAACAATAATAGTTTAAAATTTGTTACGCAGTAATATGAAATTATGAAAGACTAAGATGCCAATTTTACACTTCCACACCATATTAATAACTGAACAAATTACAAAGCTGAATTTCTGGAGTACTAAGAAAAACTCCATTGTGTTTTGTAATTGAGTTCTCATAAGTATTTGAGTACTCGCTACAGTCTTTGTAATAAATACAAATCTTTCACAATTATAAATAGTTTACTTACTAGCTAGTTTACTTACTTACATACTTGGTGTTGGTCTTTGCAAACTGTTTATTGTTCACTGATGGGTGTTACAAGTTTATATTGCGATCCAAGAATTGGATTTGATGTGATGTATTGAATTAGAGATTCAATGGTAACAAATAGCATTCTAGATTTAAGGCAGATTTTATGTGGTATTTGCCCATCACTGTATTTCAATATATGTTTAAATTTTTTCCAATTTGCAGGTTTTTTCACCAGATGGTACTGTCCATGGTTGTCTTGATTTGAGCAAGGATATAGTCCGTCCATCTGATATCCACCTCTCCAGTGATGGATATCTGTATGTCTCAAATTACCTTCAGCACTGCATTAAAGTCTTCAGAATTCTGCCACCTGACTAAGATCTTAAATGAGTCAAATGCTTGAACTGCTTTGACATTAAAATGATTGGAAAGCAATTAGCAGAAGAAATCCATGATCTTTAATTTACATAAAATAATGTAATTTACATAATCCTGTGGATTATCTGTAGTTCATATTGTTATTTTATCCTGTTTTAAAGCTTCACTTTGTTCTTAAATAAGATGTTTGTAAGTTACATAGCAGGTGCTTGTAGATTGAAAGTACCATAACGTATATGTTTGATGTGTCTTATTTCTTTAATGCCATTTCTTTTCATCAGTATGTTTTATATGTCAAGTCAAATTGCTTGTGCCATGTTTTGGTCTAGTGTCATTTTCACCTGTTCCATATTTGATGGCAATGCTAGGCTGTTAATCTTGTTGGTCCTGGTTTTATCTACCAACATGTATTTGAGAGCTGTCTGATTAGCATACCTATTGAGCACTGTATTGTATGACGGACTTGCACTTACGATATTTCAGTTGGTTTAAAACATTTTGGTTACTTTCATAACATTTATACAGCTGAGCTAGCTCATAGTGTTCAGTTTGTTTAGGTTTTCCAAACACTTTATGTCTTCAAGTTTTCAAATACACGTGGTATGTATGTCATTGCCAACTATGTGTATGTTGAATTGTGTTTTTGAAGAAACTTTGAACACAAACAAAACTCTGTTAGATTGTCTTTTCTGTTTTACGGTGTTTTCTGGAAACTAGCCACTTGAGCCTTTCGTCTCGTCTCTTTACTATTTTGTATTGATGACACTAACAAAGTGTTGCATGTCTGGAAGCATGTACGAGTTTTCTAGAGTCTTCAGGCACCAATGTCAGATGAAGTGGCCGAGTGGGTTGGTGCCCGCTCGCCGCGCCGGCGCCCCGGGTTCGCTTCCCGGTCGGGTCGGATTATCAGAGATTAATTTCTCGGATCTTTACTGCGGGTGGCTCGGTCGCATTATAAACGTGGAGTACAATACAACACACAATACAACACATCACAATACAACTGGGGCGCGGTGGTGTAGGGGGTATGTTCGGTGCCTTGCAGCTGGAGGGTTGCGGGTTCGGATCCACCTCAAAGTCGCCGCGTAGGGACCCTGGGCAAGCAGTGTTTAATCTAGTCCCCTTGCTGTCGGGGGGGAATCGAGGGTTGTCGGGGGGGAAACCTAGTAACAAGACTTTTCCCAAGAATTTCGAGGGGGGTAGTAACGAGAGATTTCCACCAGGAAAATTCGAGGGGGGGTAGTAACGAGAGATTTCCAACAGGAAAATTCGAGGGGGTAGTAACGAGAGATTTCCAAAAAAATGAGGGGTCCAATAAATCCTGGGGAATTATCCCTACATTTCACACTTTTATGTACAAAATTTCATCTCTTGGGTTTTTCTGGGGGGGAAACTCAATCCTGGGGGAACTTTACCCCCAGAGACGTCTAGATTAAACACTGCTGGGCAAGTCCTTCACTCGCAATTGCTCATGCGCTTCGGCGTGAAACTCCGATTCAGCGTTCGCGCAGTAGTCGGGAGCGCCTCTGAATGGGAAATCTGGTTGGGGCGCTATAACAAGTGTTCAAATACAATACAATACTTTCGCAGACTACTGACAATGGAGGGCTTTGGAGGCATAATTGCAAAACAACAAAAAACAGCAAAATGGCCCTAAATGGGAGAAGTAATTAAGAGCATAGAACACATCAAGAAATAAATTAGATCATCAGCCAGAAACATTACGTTGCGGCTTAGCCCCCCTCCCCCCAACCCCCAAGGAAAAAGTGAGAAATCTCTGCCAATGCTTACTTCGTATTAAGGCAACTAAACAATGACCAACAGCAACGAAATCAACTATCTCAGGCAGTGAAGCAAATATATTACTTAATTGATTATCATGGACAAGGTCGCAGGGCCTATTTTAATCTTTGAGGCCGCACCTAGGGGAGGGGGAGGAAATTTCTGACAATGTGTGACATGGGGGTGGGGGAAGTATGAGAAGTGTGACGTCGCATCAGGTCTATGTAATTACATTTAACAATTAACAACAATTTAATTATAAAATAACAGCACTAATTTTGAGTATTAAATTTGTTTAATTTTTTTAATTTTAATGTATACAGGCACGATTGTGAATAATTTTCTAATTATTAAAATATTTGTCACCATCAGATTTTTAATATTCATGCTCTCCCTATTTGTTCCATGAATGAAGAAGCATTTTGCTTCGCCATGGGAGAATGGAGAAGCATCAATTCTAGGACATTCCCCCCCGGACATTTTCCCCCCGGACGTCCCCCCAAGTTGGACTGATGAAAATAATTCTTTACTTTAATAGAAGTTGGATTGATGAAAAAATTCTGTACCTAAATAAAAGCTGGATTTATGACAGAAATTCTTTTTTTAAATAGAAATTGGATTGGTGACAAAAATTCTTTGCATAAATAGAAGTTGTAATGATGAAAGCACTTCAATAGAAGTTGGATTAATAACAGTTATCATGGTTAGAGTTACCTACTTTCTGTTTGGGGGGATGTCCGGGGAACTCTCAGGAGAGTGGGCTACGTCCAGACTAGGCCTACTGTCCGCGTTCAGTGATTTTGTTGTGACCGAACGAATTTCATCTGAAACTGGCATCTGCCTATCATTCCTGTTGATTGTTCGAGTGAAGAGCAAGAACACCATCTTGTATTCTAACAAGTTGTCTATACACTGCACCAGAAAATATGCCGGCGTTTCTCCAGCATCATGCTCGGCGTGCTCAATTTGTCCTAGAAAGAATCAACTATACAAGTCATTCGGTCCTAGGGAGAATCAACTCCCCTGTCAATATGTCCTAGAAAGAATCAACTCCCCCATTCAATTTGTCCTAGGGAGAATCAACTCCACGAGTCATTTGGTCCAATCTTAATCGAAAACACTCCAGGAGTTTTTATTCGCGGGGTGGAGTGTTTTTGTCCTAGTATGAGTCATTATGAGTATGAGTATGAGTCTGTCTGGAGTCATTATATATTAGGATAAAAACACTCCTGGAGTCTTTTTGTCCGGAGAGTGCATTCAACCTCCTACACCGGCATCCACGCCAAAGCGCTCCGAGACTAACACATATAAATAATTTCACACTGGGCTAGCCCAAACGGACGGACGAATGGAGAGAAAGCAAAGGAACCCAGACGGATGTACACATAATGCTGCTTCTGTCAGAATGTTACAGAGGTCGTATTCGTGGCAGTGCTTTTAATTGAACATAATTATAGTACAGTAGTATAGCATTTCGCTAAGGTTAATCAATCACCTATAAGGAGGTAAAACAGGAAGGTGACCTGCCCGATGCCCTAGGACGGAGGAATGGGCCCGGCCTGGGTTGATTAACCAAAGACCTCCGTACCCACCTTCACGTGGTGCGAACTGTTAGTAACCTCCCTACGGGGAGGCGAACGAACGGGTACGGCAGGCAAACCAGAGGAAGGCAATGGCAAACCACCTCTGTACATTTGCCAAGAAAACTGTCATGGAAAGCACGAACTATGAAAAAACACATGGAGAAGGCTGACTATGACGGTCGCTAATTCAACGAATCGATGGCACAAGGTGACAAGGTAGTATAGCATTTGCAGATGTAACCATCATATGCGCGCGATTATATAATTATCTGAAAACGTGTTCTGTAATAACTTTTCTTCGCAATTATTACAAAGCCTATATTATTAATACAATAACAACTTTCATAATATCACTTTGCCATGCAACACGCATTTTAAAATACTATAAATTTTTGTTTTAAATTCTTAATTTCTACGAATCGAGGCAATGAGAACACCCCAACGCAAGGGCCTCTCGTGCGGTGAAAGTTACAACAATACAGTATTGTCGCTGATAAGACCATTTAAATAAGCTTATAGGTTCGATTGTGCATAATAGCAATCTAATTATTTTATATTTCACTTTACATAATTATATAAATCTAATACATTAATTCATTCCATCATTTTCTACAATGGACCAATTTCTTGGGGACATCCATTCTCGGCTATAGTTAGTGGCCCCTGGGGCTGCGGGAAAACGCAATTTACTCTACGTTTTATGGATCATTTACCGCAAGCCGACAGTCGAACAGATTTTGTGGTGTTATTGTAGACCTATCTATCAGGAAATTGTCGACAAATATCCGCAAATTCATTTTCATGAGCCTTGACTATTTTCGACGGAAAGAGAGAAAACCCTTCTGATCTTGGACGACCTGATGTCGGGAGCCGATGAACGCGTAACCCATATTATTAACGAAATTCAGCCATCACAGAAATGCCTCTAGGGCCTATATTAATACCTGACTCAAAATCTATTTTATAAAAGCAAACAAATGAGAACGATTAGCTTCAACGCCCATTATCTAGTTCTGTTCAAAAATATTAGAGATTCGACACAAATGACGAATTTAGCCAGACAGATGTTTCGTGGAAATCGAATTTCGTGATAGAAGCATTCGCAGACGCGACTGATATCTTATAGTCGATATCACAGCTGGTTTGGACGAGATATTGAGAACCAATATATTCCCCGGTGGAACATTCGTCCTAGGCGAAACGCATCATGTGTACATGCGGAAATGAATATAAGCTAACGTAAACCAATGTATACAGCAGTCATTCGTCGAAAATGTCATCTAGGCTAATGAAGTATTTTGCAGAACTGAAGATGCTTAAAGAAGCTTCACCCAAAATGAGGGAAAAGATTATGAAGGATTGTAAAAAGACTCTTTTGTGTTGTCTTTGCGAATTCGCGCTAAACGTACATAAATAAATACATACATAAATACATAGGCTTCATTTTGTTTTTGTGACAATGGTGTTTGGTCAATACAACAACTCTAAAATTGTTGGTGACTGTCACCATCAATTTTGTCTCTGTTCTAAACAATTTCTGTGACGTTTCAGCGCTATTTTGGTTTGTAACAAGTTCAAGCAACGATAGGTGAACAGGTGTTATTAAGAATAACACTTCTGCACGACGAGCACAAGATCAACATGGACTTGTGATCGATTCCCGCCTGTGCATATTTTAACTGAAGGCTACAACTAGTTGGACAAATGCTCCAGTAGTTTTAGGATTTGTCCCATTCGTTAGGTTGATTTCTCCAGAGTAATACTCTACTCTGGAGAATAGTAGTGTACAATATTAAATTCTTCCCTAAATGCCTATTAGTTTTGAAGAAATCTCAGAAGAGCAGACTGAGTCGATTCAAACAGAAGCTCAGAAAACTAACTTCTAAGAAAACTCGTACCAAGCAAATCGTACAATCCGGCGGTTTCATCGGTGCGCTTTCCTTCCTCGGCACGCTGCTAAGTAACAAAATATAGCATAATAGCATAATAGCGACAAATTTAGAAACCCTATCGAAATTGGATGGTGAAATGTATGAAATACTTAATCGGAACATTGCCGACGATGATAAAGCTATATGGTATTCGAATAGTTTAAGTCGATATTTAAATATCGATAAACCTAACGTTGTTAACAAGTTCGATATGGGATATGCCTTCGCCGAACTAAGGCCACTAAACCACCTGCAGTCGACTATTCGAAACTGATAGAGCACGAGGTGTTGGAATCGGTTCCGAAGAAATGGAAAACTCAGACTTCTAGACTTTTAACTCAGGTTGGAGCTCAAAGGGAAAACCCGTTTTAAAGAATACGACTTTCCCAAGACGCACGTCGTGGACTTGGTGAACGCTCTGCTCAGAAAAAGGACGTCTTCTTCGCTTCCAACCGGATGGAGACAGCTGGCCGACGCGTTGAAAGACATACCTCACGAATTAATCGGAACCAAGATCGTTGGGCGTACTTAACGCTTCGACAGAAGAAACTCCACCCGTTACTCCGAGTCGCAAACGTGAATGGCTACAATGACTAGCGAACTGGGGTTCAATGCTGATGGATTTGTATTTCGATCCTAAACACGACGGAGTGTCTACGTTTCAGAGCGTAATTTTCAGAGGCAATTGTTAATGGACAATTAAAAAATAAATATATTAAATTGCACAAGCAGGACGCTTACACGTAAGATGAAATTTTCGACGGCGAATAACTTTTACTGTCGGGATTGACGACTTGTGGCAGGCGGATCTGGTCGATCCTTCTGCATTGTCAAAGCATAACGATAACAATAACTATATATTAACTTGTACAGTCGGTTTTTTTCTTAGTACGCGTGGGCGAGAGTGGAACAGATTTGACAGACGCCTTTACGTCGTTTCTGGTAGATAGGCACCCAGCTCATTTACCGACCGATAAAGGCACAGAATTTTTCAATAGGAATTTTCAATCCAGGTTGCGCGGTAATGCCATTCGCTTTTACACCAGCGAAAATGACGATATAAAAGCGTCCGTAGCAGAAAGATTTAATCGAACGTTTAAAACGAAAATGTTCTAACATTTTACTCAGACAAACACGTACTGTTATGCATACGTTTTACAAGATCTGCTGCATTCGTATAACAACACTAATCAGTCTAGTCTTGTGTCAATCAAAAATGAAGACCTTACAAGAAAGCGTTTGTACGGAGAAAAGAAACGACCACCAAAGTGGAGATAGGCTATGTCATGGGTGATAATGTGCGAATATGTAAAGCTAGAATTCGTTCAAGAAGGGCTATCTACCGATCTGGTCGGTATAAATATTTCGCAAAGTGGAAAGGTTACTCGTGGACAACGGATATATTCGATCACGAGTTCAGTTTCGCAAGAATATGGTGTATATGGTCGTTTCGTTGACGTTATAGAATGAAACATTTTACCTTACAGTGCCAAGTAACAACTCTATGCATTACTACCTCAATGACACTCTTACGCTATATTTGCGAAAACGGGGAGGAGCCGCAATATGGAGTAGAAATCCAGACACTCGTGCGATAACATTCGCGAGTCCTCTTCCATGTACGTATATTGCAACGTCTTAGAGCATGTTCCCGTCGGCGATACAAAAAAGCTTCATTACTTCGGATCGTTCGCGTAACAGATTAAAGTGGCCATAACGTGCTATACAAAAAATCTCTATACGTACCACTACAGCAGAAAACTTCGACTCGATCGTCGGGGAGCGACGTTGGAAATCCAGTACCATAGTTTGAGCGGTTTTTTCAGAAACGCTGACCGCTCATTCAAAGAATTTCTTAGAACGGGTTTGCAGATTGCCAGATTGTTGTTGAGGGACAAAAAATCAGAGTCGAGCAAAAGACATATTTCAGAAGGTTTCAAAAGCATTCGCATCGCCCACCGATTTCAATAACCAGAGTGGCAGTGGAAGGAAGAGCGATAAAAGGTCTCTTAAGAGAATTACTAAAAGAGTCGTGTTAGGCGAGGTCTAACAAGCATGGCGTTCGTTTATATACAGTCTTGCGAATGCACAAATAGCGAATTGGATCTCTTCGTCGTGCATTTGGACAATATGACCAAATTTCCCAAAGAACGCCCATATAATTTAGTATAACAGGTGCCGGACAAGACTACGTAGACTTGTCATATTCGCAGTCATACGTTAGACTTCAAATTGTAAAAGCAAATAACGATGCTGCGGATGCCGGCGACCACGTTGGTCCTGTTAACCTATTCTTACAGTCTGTTTTCAGAAATCGACATTGCGTTAAGCGACACTCTCGTTACGGACTTGAACAATACGTACGCCTTCGCAGCTACTTGGAAAGCTACGGCGATGCAGTCAAAACTTCGCAACTGACATCGGCTTGTATTACAAGGACTTTGCAACTCATTTCGAAGAAGCCAATCTACACAATGCTAATGCTCTAAATACTGGGTTTAAGAAACGCAGCGCATTGGCCAACAAAGGAAACACTGTTAAAACGTTAGGCCGAATACATACTATTTTTCCAAGATCGTTCCCTTCCTAACGTTGTCAATATAAAGATACGTCTCGTTAGAAATAAAGACGCATTCTGCTTGATGTCTATTTCTGACCAAGGAGCCGCATTAAAAGTTCGAATTTTGAATGCAGGTTATACATTAGAAAATGAAAACTGAATCTGTCCGTGTTTCTCGCGCACGCGAAAACTCTCGTAGCCGGCAAAGTGAAATTCCCCATTCGAATAGACGTTTGTAAAACTTTTACCATACCCAGAGGCAATCTCGATGCGACTCAAGAATGTATCTTCCCTGGTCAGTTACCGACTAGACTGTGTTGACAATGAAGCGTTTAACGGAAGCTATTCAAATAATCCGTTCAATTTTAAACATATGCATATGTCGCAATAAAAGTGTATTTGGATAAACAGCAACAATCCGTGAAGCCCTTGGAATTAAACTTCGCTTCGTTACTCATGGGAACTAGAAAGTGGACGAAGGAAACCAACTAACCAGAAAGGACTTTGCAGGCGTTCTTTACGCATTTTACCTAACTTCCGACCTAACGGAACAGACGGATTTTAAATTTGCGCAAGCTCTGGCGAGTACTATCATAGCATTCGGACTGAGTATGGGACATTGGCCTATTGGCATGTAAGCTTCGATCCATCCCTATCGCTTCTGCCCGGCTCATGGGGGCATTGTGTAGTTTGCCCATATATCTTCTTTCATCCGAGACTCCCTTCATTAGTTGCTCATTCGCAAAAGCATCCAATTCAAGATCTGCTCCCTCATGCCAAATTGTCTTGCCGGCTTTGCGCCACACTATCTCAAGGTCTATTGTACTCCAGTTTCTGCTCTGCCTGGTCGTTGCTCCCTTCAGTCTGTTGCCCGTTGATCGTCTGTTGATCGTCTGCCATAGTTTCCGAACAGCGAAAAGTATGTTTTGGAACGTGTATAGGCGTTGTATTTTTATGTTTCGACATTTCGCAATAATATTATAATTATACTAAATAGTTGTCCATCGAATGCGTACCTCTATGGCCCATTCCAAGTCGATCAAGAACCCCAGCTAGATACGAGGTATACAAGATAAACAGAAGGGGAGCAAGGACAGAGCCCTGAGGTACGTCTTCAGATAAGTTTATTCAGAGCGAGCAGATAGGGCCGAAAGCTGCAGAAACAGAGCGATGCTATGAGGGATGAATGGAACCAAAAAAGAGCAGAGTCAACAATCCCAAGCGTCTAAAGAGGATGATGTTATCAACAGTGTAATAAGCGACACTAACGTTATAGATGGAGAGTAGAGTCATATAGCCACGGTCCACAGCATGAAATATATCTAGAAGACACCATAAGAGATTTCCGTCGAGTGGAATTTCCTAAATCAAGACTGATAAGTGACTGAAGAGTGAAGGTCAAGGTAGTGGACCAGTTGACACATTTCTCATACGTGGGTTTCTCATACTGATCGTCTGCCGTAGTTCCTGTCCGTGTCCGAACAGCGAAAAGTATATATTTCGAACGTGTATGGGCGTTGTATTTTTATGCTTCGACATTTCGCAAATATTCTAATTATACTAAAAATGTAACAAAAAATAAAAACAAATGTGTACTGTTAAACAATCCCGCATCACAATGTACCGTTAGAAAGGCTGCTCAGAACTGAAGCGAATGACTTACTGTGTGGGTTGAACTATCTCAAGCGATACAAAACTTTACTAGTGTTTTACCGTTTCCTGGCTTAGCGACAGGTCGCGAACCACAAGACATGGTAAAAAGTTAAATAACTTCTACAAATATTATATGGGTATATTCTAAAACGCAAAGTGTCATTTTATTAAGGTTTAACAACTCTTTTCAGCGGTATATTGAATGGCAGTTAATTAGTTTTCAGTTATAATATTTCACCAGAAAACCTGTAATTTTCTCGAAAAACGCTATTTTTCATAACTGTGGCCCTCTTGTGGGGCGGAAGACATTAATATTTTACAAAAGTTTTTGAAGAGTCTTGACCCTATGCCATTAGGGAACTTTTGGTTGCTATTACTTTTTGAATTTCTAATTTTCGCTTTCTTCACTCCACCCTACTGTATAAGCCTTCATATTTTATTATGCATAATGTTGCATTGATTAGTGAATTAAAAGCAAAATTGTGGTTCAAGTTACGATAATCCAGATTTTTCTTTTGTTAATCATCTGTTGTCGTCGTTGTATGGTGCGGGGTGGGTGGGGGAATATGATGACAAGAGGGCATAGTGCTTCATCATGCTTGTAAGAGGCTATCCTTTAGGACAGGTGTAACGTATGTCTGTGTTCGTGTGTTGTCATTAAACCGTGCGCCGCAGAAACTTTCTATATGGCACAGGCATGCTCAAACATTCTGCTGGAGATGGTTATGGTAGTGACCATTAACCCTCAGCTCTCACCCCAAGATCAGGGTATACCAAATTGAGCAAGGGTGGATCAGGGTACCAGGAATGTTTAATTTGCCTCTATTTTTGCACTTTCTGACAATATTCCTAAACTGTTGGAGGCGTTTGTTCAACATACATGTTTTTTTGACAATTCCTGTGACAGTTGCATCATGCGAAAATTTAAAATCGTCCAAAACAATTTGAGAAGCACAGTATCACAGGATAGGCTTCTGATCTTGCACTGCCTATCTATTGAGAATGAGCGTGCAATGATGATTAACGTTGCGAAGATGATTGAAATTTTTGGTGAACAAAAGGCTATATAGAAAACTATAAGCCATGGAATTGTTTTAAGTACTAGTAAAATAGTACTTACTATTACTATAAGTACCGTATGCAATGTGATACGTGTTAAATTCGACTGAGAAATCACTGCCTTTTATAACATTGTAATTTATCTATCTATTTGTTGCAGTGTTCATGCTTATTCTGTGAGTGAGTTGTATTGCATGCTACAATATCAAATGTTATTTTTTAGCTAAGTACGATACAATACAATACAATTAGATATTTATAGCGCGCTGTAACAAGACAAATCTTGCACGAGAGCGCGTCTGCGCTGTAGTCTTAGCCACAGTGTAATGAGAATAGAGGAGTTTTTAATCTTGATTAAAATTGAGTAGCAGATGAACATTGACGGATTGCAACTGGGAGATTTCCATTCTCTGGGTCCGGAGACAGCAAAAGCACGATTTCCAAACTTTCTCTTGGTGCGAAGAACCGTAAAGTCTCCTCTCGTGGCCGATCTGAGTCCTCTAGGATTTGGCACGAAGGCTCCAGAAGAGCATGATGGAGGTTTTGAAAGCACGGGCGCGAATGGGAAGGCAGTGTAGTTGTTAAAGAGATTGTATGATGTGGTCTCTGGTATCAGGACCTTTTGAAAAGATAGCTACGCCCCTGCGTACATTGTCAGTATCTGTCTCATTCCTGCAGCGTTCATGTTTATTCTGTTTATTCCCGCACACAAGCATATGCATTCGATTTCGATTATTAGGCGAGCGGCGGCGTGCAGAACAGATGTTAGAGGTTGTAGCTTCGATGTGAGAAGGCCAGATAGGACGGAATTGCAGTAGTCGATGCGAGAGATATCTAGGCTTGAGTTTCATCCAGGAAGAGTTTCACTTGTCTAACTTGGCGAAGGTGGAAATAGCAGGCTCCGGTAATGGAGGAAATGTGTTGAGTCATGTTTAGATTGCGGTCTAACAGTATTAGCCTGTGAAGGTGATCCGACTACATAACTAAAACTGGACGTATTCCAAGATCGCGAACCACTTAGGAAAGTGCAATAGAACTTGTCGAGGTAATGTATTTTCAGTGATTTATCATCATCCGGACTGTTCCGACGGTCGAACCAAATGAGTTCTGTTTTCGTATTATTTAGTAATTTAGTAATTAAGGTAATCGTGATCGGAGAACGCAAGGCTACGCAGAGGCTTTGTAGGGCCAAGCGTGGCCCATGGTGGTCCTCTGCACACGAGCCCATGAAAAGATAGCTACGCCCCTGCGTACATTGTCAGTATCTGTCTCATTCCTGCAGCGTTCATGTTTATTCTGTTTATTCCCGCACACAAGCATATGCATTCGATTTAACGCCCTTTACACACTCATGCTACAGCCATTTAAAATCAGATTGCGAAGACCACTCTCCCGGCTCTTTGGAAACAAAGCTTGTCCAAATTCATTTAGGTGGTCACGTCATAGACGGGCAACTGACTATGACTTTGCTCATCTGCAGTCCAATGTGAACAACGCAGAAAACTCAAGCACACCTACTGCTTTTAAAGTTACAACGCAAGCGTGGCCACTTTTTGAATCAGCTTTAACTTTCTAAAACATTTACGGTTTGAGAATATTGCGTGCACTGTGTATACAGGCGACATGCGAGAGACAGAGGAGAAGAAATAATTATGATAGTGACGTGGGTCGTCATTTACTGCCTGAATCTGAAGGTAATTATTAGGACACCATCGTTTGTAAATCAGGCATGCGTATTATTAGTGGGGCCCGGTGGTGTAGAGGTATGTTCGGTGCCTTGCAGCCGGACGGTTGCGGGTTCGAATCCACCTTAAGCCGCCGCGTAGGGACTCTGGGCAAGTCCTTCACTCGCAATTGCTCATGCGCTTCGGCGTGAAACTGAGTGAATTCAGTGTCCGCGCTGGAGTCGGGAGCGCCTCTGAGTTGAAATCTTGACGGGGCGCTATAACAAGTGCTCATACATACATGGGCTTTAAATGTGCTTTCATATCTGATTCGCACTTGTAGATTATAGATATAATTTATTGTTCGAAGGCACGACGTGCATATGTCATTTTAATTTATTTAATAAACCTTCTATTTTTTTATTAGAAAATGAGTGCACCCCTTGTTGGGCTTATCTGTCCCATTTGTCACGTGAAATTGGAAGATGGAGATGATAATGTGGTCCAGATTCGCCAAAAGGGTGCTGACAGCATCAACGCAGCTCGTGCTCGGAGACAAGACGGCAGGCATTGCTGTCACCGCTGGCGATAAAGTACATTCGAGTTGTCGCAAGCAGTAGAGAAATTACTATAAATTTAAAGAGGAAGAAAGTTGGAGAAACCATTACTACTGGAAGGAGTACAAGGGCTTCTCAAGGCAAGCATATCCTCCCTTCAGTCGGTTATGAACTCGGCAGCCAGGCTCATCGCCCGTCTCCCTCGCGACTCTCACATCTCTACCTACATGACTGATATCCTACGCTGGCTCTCCGTTGCCCATTGTTTAATCTAGTCCCCTTGCTGTCGGGGGTATCCATTAGCAAGACAGATTACTTTTTCTGCGGCAACAGTGTTCATGAAGGAAGTGCAGGCTACGGTTACGTCAAAACTGATAACTTTACAAAAAACAATACTGCAGTGCTGTGAGAACCGGTGTGATGACTGGTCTTTGAAAGTCAAAGGTAAAATTGAATACTACAGTGGTGACCTACATGCAGCAGACTGCGTTTATCATCAAACTTGTAGCAGCCATTTCCGATGTGGTCGTGATGTACCCCTGCAGTTTCAGAGTCTTACCGAACCGAAGCGGAGGAAATCTGGAAGGCCTAAGGATGAGGACCAAGAACAAGCTTTTTTAAAGATGTGTGCATACCTTGAGGCAAATGATGAAGAACAGCTAACTACTTCTGACCTTCTGTGTAAAGTGAAGGAGTGGTTGTCTGATGACGGTTCCGTCCCGTATGGCAAGCAATACATGAAAGCTCAACTGAAGGAACTCTACGGTGAATGCATATATATATATTTAAGAGCGGGAAGGATTAGATTACATAGAGAGAAAACTTCAGACATCCTCAGGTCATATTTTAACAGCACAACGCAAGAAGATGAAGAATCGCAGAAAAGAACAATACTTGACACAGCAGCAAGGCTCATATAAAGCGACATAAAAACAAATGTTCAACCCGTTAGCAATGAGTTCCCGACAACAGAGACGGTAAGATTGCAGCCTGCTCTCGATTACATTCCAGAGTCACTTCAATTTCTATTGAAGACATTGTTTGCTGGTAAAGACACACGACGAAAAGTTGCTAGCATTAGCCAAGCAATCGTACAGGCAGTCCGACCACGAACTGTCCTCGCTCCATTGCAAATCTCCCTTTCATAGACGTGTTGCGGAGTCCTCAGACCCAGAAAAAATTGGCAACAAGCTGATTTTTTATTTTCCATAAATGGTTTTATATATAGCTTCAATTAAATTATCCCCAGGGAAAATCAAACCAGTCAGTTTTTTTTAATGAGTCATTTTGCAAAACCGCGCCCGTATTTCGCCGATCTCAGGAGATTACAGCAAATATGGCCGAGTGAGTGCCCTGCAATATTTGCTGTACTCTTCTGGGATCGGCGAAATGCATTACCAAGTACGTCTATCATCAGCGATAATTGTTACAGGTGTATTTGCACTTGCTAATTCAGGATCGGCGTACACTGAGGCACCCGTTTTTGAGTTTTCCATGTAACCATGCTTGAGTATGTATATGGCAGTTTGAGCATATTTTGGATATAGAGCCAATCACACTGATTGTGCCCTGTCGCTACAAAGAGATTTAGTATCTTTGCGATATCATCAAGATGCATACCCCAATCTCAAAATCTTTCAGCACTAAGAATGTCAACATACTTCATACATTGTAGCCATACTCTTGCAGTTCTCTACATAGTGGCCAACATGGTTGTATGAGCTGAAAGCGCATGGTCCAATTTTCGTAAACATTCAGAGGCACCTAAACTTGGTAAATTTAACTCTTTCCTGTTCACGCTATCATACAGTGCTCTCAAGTCAGTAACATCTGCATCGGTGATGCAGCCAGGAACGTCATTATTTACGGAGGTATCTAGTACAGACGTCGTAAGCAAAATATTTAGTGCTGAATCAATCAAATGTCCTCGTAAAGCCCGGGCCACAGCCTTGCACCGATCATATGCACAACGGCATTTAGACCATAGCAGCACTCCAAAGCTTCTGAAAGCTCAGAACCATACATCACAGAGCCAATGCTGCCAAGAAAGCTCATAATTACATGGAAAACATACAACATTAAGCGACTGTGAAGCCTCTGTTATCTCTGTTAGTGCTGAATCAGTCAAATGTCCTCGTAAAGCCCGAGCTGTTAGACAGTTTGGGATTGCATGAAATCTGTTGGATCATCCTCAGCAGACTGTAAAATTTACTGAGCACTTGTATTTGTTCACCTCGTCAACTGTCACAGACAGCCCTAAATGTGCCAAAGAGGCTGGTCAAATGTCACACATGGTGTAATTATGTTGAGTTTCTTGGCCTGGTCACTGATAAATACCAGTGTTGACAACATACATGATCTGTCACCTTGGTTCATGTCAATAATGGGTATCAATGTCACCAGGAGGCAAATGTGGACCAATGCTCATGCCTTGCATGTAACCTGACCAATTCAGTCTGGGATCTGCCTCTACTAGAAAATACCACCTAATTTTCAACAGTGACGAACCATGTTAGAAACTTTAACACGTAACGTAACAGACATTTAACAGACTTTTCACAAAATTTGCCTGAGTGTCTTGCATGTGTCTAAAGAATTGTCAGTTACTGACATAGAAAGGATTCCCATCCCGTGAATGGTTCCCAAACTGTCTATCATCACAACATTGTAGTCAACATTGTCTGTAGACCATTGCATGAAATCTGTTGGACTAGTAGATCATCCTCAGCAGACTAGCCATGCAAAATTTTATACTTTCAAATTTCTCTTATAAAAAACCCCATCGTGAGAACTGATCGGCTGGGGACCATTTTTTAAAGACATTAATATTTTATCTTTAATTATTTTTTATTTCCAGCTTGTTGCCAATTTTTTCTGGGTCGTCCAAGGATTTCTTTTAATGCGACCCGACTATCAGTGCAAATGCGCCACTTATATCGGTCTAGGTTCCTTGTTGATACTTTGTTTCAGATGGGGTTCTGCTCTTCCTATTCTGAAACGCAGATGTTCGAGAAAAATGCTGCCAATTGCGTTGCACCAAACATGCTTGGTAAAGATATTGATGTGTCAAACATGGCCTTGCAGCAGACAATGTTGAGCACAATATTCTAACAATCGACGGGAAAGGCACATTCCACGGAATGGGCATGATAGCTGCCTTGACGCCGGGACAGAAGACAGTCCTTAGTATACCTAGGCGTAAAACGACGGAAATCAACATTGTAACAAATCAAGAGTTGCCATAATAGATCATCGGTTTTCCAAACACGTTCGCCGAGATATCTCAATTCACTGAACTCCCGAGTTTCCCTTATTGTGAGAAGACGGTTGACCTGCTGTGGGAGTTGTCGTTTAATTTCAAGGAGGCCACACCAGGTTGGCACGGGATAATGCATGTTATTCATCAAGGGAACCAACAACCTGGCCAATCTGCAGTGAGGTACCTATGATCAACATGTACTCCGGGAACAAAACGTGCTTCTATCGACATTGGAGTTCCTTTGTGGTCTTGCTTGTAAACACCAACTTGCCCCAGTAATTACATTTGACCAACCCTTTTATTGGAAGGCGTCCGAGATAATCCTGGACTCACCACCTGACAGTCATCTTAAGTCAATTGTCCTTCTACTAGGCTGCTTCAACACCTTTATGAATTTGTTAGGAGCGATCAGCACAATGATGAAGGGAACAGGACTTAAAGACATTCTAGGGATAGCCTATGGTGAAACTGCCGTTGCCCATATGATGACCGGCAAATCCTTGTGTTGTTCTGATGTAGAGTATGACAGGTTGGTGAACTCTTGCAGCATTGTACTCTGCTGTTATGGGCGTTGACAAGGTCCAAAGAGCTATCTGTTCTTGAGACATTTCACTTCCACGCGACAGACCCCAGAGGACTTCAACGACCTCATCAACGTCTGCTCAATTACAAGATCTGAACTGAGACTATCCCAAAACTGGTCACTGCGACGGATAACATGAAAACCATTCTCAAATTGTCTCAAAACGTCTGGGTGGCTGTCCCATCTGTTGAACATAGAAGTATGCGGAATTCAAGTAGTTGTAGGATGCATTCAGAAACAGCGCGTAGATGTTCGATCGGCAAATCTGTACAGAGAGCCATTTTCTTATTGACAAATGTCTTAACCGTCTAATGCTTTCAGAGATGGCAGATGAAAGTCCAGATTTCGCAGAGATGGTTGAAGAGTCTGAACGCATTTATATTGCGTTAACGAATAGTGAAATGTATTCTGATTAGAATACATGATCAGCTACGGAAAAGGAAGATGAAACTGAGTGCTTTAGGTCCAAGACAAGTCAATTGTGGCTGAATTACCAAAACATGTTGAAAGTTGCTAGGTCACTAGTAATTGCAGATCGAACAGGTTCCTGGCAGATGCATCAACGCGCTGTTTCTGAATGCATTCACCAACCTGTCATACTCTACATCAGAACAACACAAGGAATTGACGGAGGCAAGGATGAATCGGGACCTTGTTGATTTGGAGAAGATTAAGTTCCAAAATTGTCGGATGCTCGCCTTTTCACCAGACCCTTCTTTAAGGAACATTGTCAATGGCGTTGTGGCTGATGAATGTGTAAATGTTCATGAATATGAGAAAGTAGGGCGCATGATCATGCACAATATGGTCGGAAAGCCTGCATTCAAGTTCCTGTTTAGAAGAAAGGATAAAGCCAGAACCCTTGGAGAAACGTCAGCTGTGACGGTTACTCCAGATAGAACCATTGAATCGGGTCTTCTGTTCGAACGTTTCCTGGTAGTTGCCAAAACTGGAGAACTGTCATTGGAGGAGGTTATGAGTTGCGAGCTCGGTCCTTTCCCTCCTGCCCTTTTTGAATCCAGAAATGTCTTCAGAAAGGCTGATAAGCCACAACTAGCTCATGCGATCAGTGAACATGCACGGGATGGCATACTAAATTTCGTACCAGAGATAGAGAGATACGTCCTCGATGGAGGGTCGTTACTTCATCGGATACCGTGGAAAAAAGGAGAAAGCTATGGAGCAATTGCGCAGTCGTACGCAGACTTCACCGTCCGGCAATATGGCGCTGGTACAACTGTTGTGTTTGACGGATATGAGCAAGGACCATCCATTAAAGACAACACTCATATGAGAAGAGGACAGAGTAAATATCCCGTTATCAGTTTAACTGCTGAAACAGAATTCTCAGTCAAGAAAGAGGAGTTCTTTTCAAGAGCTGACAATAAACAGAAACTGCTATGGTTGGTGAGTGATGCGCTCAGAAAAAAAGAATTGCACAGTGGTCAACGCACTTGGAGATGTAGACATTGTCAAGGTTACATACAACTACTCTAATCGGAGAAGACACCAACATCCTTGTCTTACTCCTTTACTATGTGAAGCCACATTGTAAGAGTCTTTACTTCAGATCTGACAAGATAAAAGATGATGGCAAAGTGTATAACATAAACCATCTCCAGAACATCATCAGAAATTAAATTTGTTCTCAGTTATTATTTATCCACGCCATGACAGGTTGCGACACCACTTCTCGAATATTCAGTGTTGGCAAAAGGAATGCTTTCCATAAACTTGTAAAAGGAGACACTGTCCTTCGGTCATGTGCCAACGCATTTACCGTGATAAATCAGCTCACAGAGGTTATTGACAGCCTAGGATGCCAAGTAATGGCGGTCCTGTTTGGAGGCAAGTCCTGTTTGGATTCCCTTGCAAAAATGATATATAACAAATTCAGCAGGAAGGTTGTCTCTGCTTCATCATTTGTAACACCAGAACGTCTTTCCCCAACCAAATCAGCTACTAAACTTAATTGTCGAAGAGCGTACTACCAGGTCATGACATGGATAGGAAAAGCGGATGGTATGGATGCCATGAACTGGGTTGGAACCTGCAGGAGAATCGATTCGTACCAGTAATGTCAACTATTAAAGCTGCTCCAGACATTCTCTTGAAAGTCATTAATTGCAACTGCCTCAATTCCTGTAAGACACTATGCTGCTCTTGTAGAAGGAATGGACTACCATATTCTTCCGCCTGTGGACAGTGCCAAGTTACAAACTGTGACAATCCACATAACAAGTTCCTTCCGGAGGAGTCAGACGATGACTAATGACTTATTGAATGTGTAACCTATGTAACTGTTAACTGTATGACTATGATTTTGTCAGTAAATGGTGTATTAAGTGATTAGCTTAACACGGGGCAATAATGCCTATGGTTAGACACCAGAAACACCTTTCTATGTTGAATAGTGCTTGAGATATAGATAATTTCAGCTTTAGACAGCCATCTTGGACGCCATCTTGAAAATGACCATTTTCCGATGGTCAGAATGGAGGAGACTTTTACTAGATCAATAAGCATTACAAATGGTAACGGATTCCGTTGAGAAAACTTTTCTATCAAATTTTCTAGGCTGAGATATAGACAATTTTAGCTTTTGGAAGCCATCTTGGACGCCGTCTTGAAAATGACCTTTTTCAGATGGTCAGATTAAAGGAGACTTTTACTATGTTAATAAGCATTAAAAATGGTACCAGATTCCGTTGAGAGACAATCAATCGTATCAATTTTTTAGGGTCAAACCATATATTGACCCGTCTATATGGCTAATGTTGGTGCTAATGACAACCTAAGTGGAATAACTTATAAGGTTGGCTGTATTTTTGGCTACAGGTTGTGGGTATTCTTGAATCTTGATGATGCATAATAGTGAATGAAATGAATGAATGAAGGCTTAAATCTGGTCCACGACAATCTCGACGTGTTGAAGTGTGACGTGAGGTAGTTTAGCCCAATTTTTGTCAGTAATAGCGTCATCAAAGCGTGCCTGTGTATATGTTTATGCGTGCGTGTGCGTGTATGCGTACGTATACACGTGTGAGGTGCTGAAGGCTTCCTCTCAAAAAATTTAATGGGTATGGTGCCTGCATGCCAAGAAGAGCACTTCTCTCTCCTGCAGCTTCTTTACCAAAACGCAAACGCAAGCTCCTTTCTTTCGCATTGTGTTGCTGGAAGTGGTGTCAAAGCAGAGTTCTTCGATGCAATCCTAACGCCCCAGTCAGACAGAACCTCAATCATTGCATATGCCATTTCCTGGCCAGTTCCGGAAGACAGCTTCGGAACAGACAGAAGTTGGAACAATTACTGGTAATCTATCCAATTTCTCGTCTCCTATAGCAGAGAACTGTGGCACGCGTACCCCTGGGGTACGCGGTCTGTACGCCAGGCCTGGTGTCGCTAAGAGGTACGCGACCAATTTAAAAGAATAAAAAATTTATATAAATTTTTGGACTTCATGTCCATCTTTCTTTCATTATCTATCCTACTTCCACCATTCGCTGATTTTTCTGTTCATTTCTATGAGTTTATGCCATCCTTCTTTGATTAGCTATTCTATGATTTTTTAACGATGAAACGTCATTTTCTTCTGTCGAGTCTTTTGTAATGGAGAATGAGCTATCACGCCAATCTGATTGAAAATATCAAGAAATATTGCTCTCAGTTGATATTGGATTTACATTTATATTTTCCTGAACAGTTTGATGATATGGAATGGATTCAAAATCCATTTTCTGATGTAGTGTTGCCGGCTGATTTTTCAGTTCAGGAAAGAGACTAGTTTGTTGAACTATCTATCATGGATTGAAGAACAACTAATATACGAGAAATTGTGCGTTTTGGCTGAAACGAAGAGCTGAATTGCTGACCGAGCTTCAAACATTTTGATTCCTTTCATTCCTTTCCTTTCTGTCACATCATCAGCTATGCTTGCGATCAGAAACAAATACAGAACAAAGCTTGAACTCGAACCAGATTTGCGTTTGAAATTCACAAATATTAAACCAGATATTGTAAATATGTGCTTGTCGAAAAAAGCTACTGCTTATATAAACACTTTATAGTGATTTTATGTTTCCTTTTTGTTGATATGACTACATTCTTAAGTTAATATTATATTAGGCCTACTTTTAACATTTTCTACCTATAATTAAAAAGAGTTGTTGATTGCAAGGGGACTTCACGATCGCATTTTGTTTTTGATCTGACTTTGGGGTACGCCGACATTATATTTTTTTACCTGGGTGTACAATAAAAATATAGTTTGAAAACCGCAGTCCTATAGTCTCTATCTTAGAAAATTGGTATATCACACTACTGGTTAAACTACGCTGCTTTTAAGTGGAATCTGGTGTGTTTATCACTTTCCTTCTTGAACATAATTATTAATGAAATTGTTTGTACGACTGCATCAACTCGCTATTTAGTGGCTTCCCCCTACGCTCTTACAACCTGTTGCAATATTTGACAAGTTGCAATACATTTCCAATGGAGTATCGTAGTTAATAACTAGTTATTCATTAGCAAAAAGTTCTAATTATTAATTATTAAGCTGTTTCAGCAAAGAAAAGACAAAGATATGAAAAATCAAATAGAATGCACGTATTAAGTTTCTACTGGAGATGAGAGGGTGAAAGACAGTAAAAGATAAAATAATTTTTCCCCATGTTGCTAAAGAACACATACACACATTTAATATATATAGAACATATATATATATATATATATATATATATATATATATATATATATATATACATTATATGTGTCTCTGTATATATATATATCCGCCTACGGATCTCGATCTCGGTATCTCTCGCTCTCTATGTCAGTGTGTTATCCAATGCGCTATCGGGCCCCATTGTTTTTTGTATTGTATTGTATTTGAACACTTGTTATAGCGCCCCAACCAGATTTCCCATTCAGAGGCGCTCCCGACTACTGCGCGAACGCTGAATCGGAGTTTCACGCCGAAGCGCATGAGCAATTGCGAGTGAAGGACTTGCCCAGGGTCCCTACGCGGCGACTTTGAGGTGGATCCGAACCCACAACCCTCCAGCTGCAAGGCACCGAACATACCCCTACACCACCGCGCCCCAGTATATTGTGTTGTGTTGTATTGTGTTGTATTGTGCATATCTGTATATAATGCTGTATGTAGTGTGCGCCGACACTTATTACTGGTTTCGTCTATCTGTATCGTAATATCCTGTAGTTCTGGTCCGCTTCTAGTGAGGAGGCCAATGTCTCCTAAAAATAAACTTCTCCAATGGATTCGATAAATATTCTGTCATTATAACCTAGCTAGAGGGATTATGTCCTAGCTTGTGGGATTATTTGGATTTTGTCCATAGGCATTATGTTCCGTGGGATTTTGCTAGGGGCATTATGTCCGTTGATTGAGTCGCAGACGTGAAAGGCAGCATCAACTTGGGTACCATACTGATGGATTCGTACAAGCGGGCAGTTTTGGTGGCACGTTAACCCCTTTACCGTGGAATAAATTTTTTAAATTTTTTCCACACATGTGTAATTATTTTTAGGTATTTCGCAAAATAATACATGTGATATATTTCTTATATAAGCCTTATATTTGTAAATGTAATAATCCAAATGCCTTACTTTGCTCTCAGAAACATAAAAGTTAACATATTTTGTAACAAATAGCCTTATAGTGCTCTATAAATGCTAAACTTGACGTGTCCCGATTTCATCCCTTGGCCATGATACAAACTGTGATCTGATGCCATAGGGTTTTCTGGCTATCATCAATGTAATCATTTTCTGTCACATAAACGTTACTAGGACTAGATTTCAGTTTATTATCATCATCACTGTCTAAATCGGACACATTATTATCACTTTCAAACAATAAACGATGTATTTTTTCGTTAGCCAAACCACGCGTGCGACCCAACGATCGCTTATGTTTACATGCGATCGGCTATTTTTGGGATGCACAAAGTTTCCAATATAATTATATTTAGTCCAGCTAATGACCCAATTTAAATATGGAAAGCCGCTATAACAATTGTAAAACATTATTATAATTTGAAATTGCCATTAGGAGTTTATTCGGGATACACGGCGAGTAAATAGACGCGTATCGTTAGGACGAGTTAACTCGGGGTTCACGCTGCACAATAATTACCGCAGGACGAGTTAACTCGGGGTTCACGGTAAAGGGGTTAATGGACAATTTTAAATAAAGATATTAAGACATGGTGCACAAACTGGACGCTAACACGCTAAATAAACTCGTAAGATTGACACTTAGACGAAGAAGCTTGTGTGGCAGGCGGATCTGGTCGATCTTTCTGCCATGTCAAATCGTAATGATAATAATAAATCGAGGGTTTAATACAGACTGGCGTAACTACGTTTTTTGACATTTTTAGATAAACGAAGAAAACGAAACTTTGCAACAGAAATTTTCGGAAAAACATTTGTTTTTTTTTTATTTAAACAATGAAAATTATTTCTAGCTAAATGCTGGGCAATAAGACTCCTTTTGAAAGTATGCATTGTATTGTTTACACATAACTTGATAAATATGTGAATTTTGTCAAAGTTTGACAAGATGCACCCTTCTGGCAAGAGAAAAATTAAATGATGAAAAATATCATAAATTCAGTCTAATTTGCAAGATCCATAGGCTAAACAACAAAAATATCTGAAGAAACATTGAATCATACTGCACAATCTAGCACAAAAATATTAATAATTATAAGTCTAGATCATAAATTTTTTGAAGATACAACATTCTGGTGTAAAATCATAAAACACACCTTACAAAATGTGTATAAACAACTAATAACCTTAGAATAACATAAATGATATTACGCTCTCCAATTTCTACGCAAGTAAGTAAGTGGTTTAAGCTGTTTGAAGAGTAAAGTAAGTAAATAAGCATTTTTTCACGCTAATTTTAATTGCCTAAAAATAATTCATTTCTGCCATAAAGACGTATCTTAGCGTATCTTGGCAGCATGGGTTTCACGTACTGCCAGATGGATGTATCTTCTTCAAGATGCAACCATTCTGGCATTACATTCTGGCACATACTGCTGAATAATGCTGTGGTTACATCCTTATGGTAGAAATGTGAACCTTCATTTGTGTTGTAGCTTCGCACCAACTGGTCTTAAATGAAGCCTTATAGCTACGGCCTTCTGGCAGTAACTTCTTTGACGTTAGTTGATTCAATTTCTGTTAAATGTCCATTTAAAAAAAATCGTAGATACGACCTTCTGGTTTAAATCCCTCGAAATACTAAATGCATTTTTCAAAGTCAGTATAGTTGGTACTTCCATTGAAATCGAGTTCTTGAACTCACTTGACTGAAGCCTTTTCATCGTTATTGGTCAATAGGCATCACGCCTATTTACAGACCGATAAAGGCACTAACTTTTTCAATAAAAGCTTTCAATCTATGTTGCACAATAATGCCATCCGTAGAAGAATGATTTAAGCCAGTTACATAGGCCCTAATTAAATTATGTAGGAATATTATCTTTTCCTCGCCTAACAAAACCGGTCTCCTTGACACCATTCCTACTTGGTTTCTTAAAGAGTGCATTGATATGTCCTGGGTCCCACCATTACATCAATTAATTATCAAGCAATACTCCTAATGGTGTGCTGTATAATGTAAACAAAAGAGGGCCAAGCTCTGATCCTGTGGTATACCGCATTTCAACAAAGCATCAGATGAATAATTATCATTTAAATACACTGATTGAGTGCGTGGACTAAGATAGGTACTAAACCAATTTAGTGCAGGGCCAGATATCTAAAAACCAGTTCTCGAGACGATGATGAAGAATATAATGATCCACAGTATCAAAAGCAGCAGACAAGTCAAGAAGAACAAGTGTATTTACCAAAATATTGATGCTACATAAAAACTAATAGTACCCTCGTAATTAGCGTCACAGAGTTACATAGGAATCATAAAAAAAATTAAGTGAAACAAATTTTTGTTACATTGTGTTATCAAGTAACAAGTACCACCATCCATTGAGCAAATGATGTCATTATGAACAGTAAGAAGTGCAGAGTCTGTTGAGTGAAACTTACGATAGGCAGACTGAAAAGAAGATATTAGGGAGTTTGAAACAGGTGAGTTTGCATGCGATTCATGACTTTAGATATAAGTCAAGGATTTTAGATATAAAATTCAAGGCTGAGATAAGCCTATAATTTGACAGATCATAAGGATCAAGAGAAGGTTTCTTAAGCAGCGGATGAACTACGGCATGAGCAAAAGTAGATGGGAAAGATTCCTCATGCAATGAGAAATTTATAACACAATGTAACAAAAATTTGTTTCACTTAATTTTGTTTTTATGATTCCTGTGTAATTCTGTGACGCTAATTACGAGGGTACTATTAGTTTTTATGTAGCATCAATATTTTGGTATATATTTATCTCAAGTGAATTTCAGACTTTCTATTAATAATTATGAAATATTGGTTTAGTACAGCTAAGTTTTTTTTACTAAATTTGTAGGTTTTTTAAAAGATTTCTTCTTTTACACGGATGGGAACATTCTGGACGTTTCTGTGACATTGTGGAATATTCTCCAATATTCTAGTGTTGTCTGGATCATTCCATAACATTGTGGAAGACCCTTCTTGTACTTTCTCGAACAATCTAGTTGAGCCTTCCTTGTGGGTATATAAAGCCTGCGTTTTGTGAGTCTGACAGTACTGAAATAGCAGTGACAGTGACATATCAGTTTCTATTTGTTAACGAAAATAATATCCTCTAGACATTGCTAACTGTTTTTGTTATGTGTGTGCCTGTGGACATTCAATTGGTCCGACACAAGTAAAATGTACTATATCGAGAGACACAAAATATTAGGCTATACATCGCATATGCAAAGTATTTCGGCCGATTGACGCCCAGGCATGTCATGGGCACCTCGTGTAATCGGTGGTTGCTGCAAATCAACGCTGAAAGGATGGATGTGAGGTAGCCGGAGATGTATAGGCCTACCGCTTGCGATTCCAAAAGTCTTGCTAGAATCGACGAACCATCTAAGCGACTGTTACTTCAGCATGGTGGACTCAACTAGTTATTAAAAATCCACAGGATAAGAGGAAACTAAGTTACCCAAATATACCGTCATCTATTGCACCAGTGCCGTATGAAGAACATCTGCCTATTCCTGTTCCTCCACCTGGTGAATAAGCAGATGAATCGGATATAGGAACGTCAGATATTGATGACTTGTAAGAGAAGAAGAAGAAGCGTAGTCACGCGGAGAACCTCACTTCCCAACTCAGCAAGAAATTGATGATTTAGTAAGAGACTTCAATCTTCCTAAATCTGCTGCAGAGCTGGTGGGGTCCAGACTGAAGTATTGGAATCTACTGGATCCAGAAGTGAAAATTTCAAAGTACCGCAAAAGATCTATACAGCCTATATGCTAAGTTCTTTTCCATGGCAGAGTCAATAGAATGCTTCTGCACCCACACAATGTGGTTGTTTGAAGCACTAGATATAAGACACCAACCAGACCAGTGGCATCTGTTTACTGACAGCTCTGCAAGAAGTTCGACCTGGACAGACAGCTGATGGAGATAAGATATAAGGGAATGTGGGATGAAGCGATGATGGGTGACTACGTCTGGAACTTGGTTCGTGAGGACAGTACTAGTCATAAAGACAAAAACGATCCAACTTCTGAAGTTTTGGACGACTAACTTGTAGCAACTCTTCATGGTAAACTACTATTGTATTATACATGTACCATGTAATTTCTATGCACGAATAATAACAGATTAGCTGTTATGTTGTCAATATATTTTCTTAGTTTTTATGAGCACCGTTGACGGTGCACAAAAAGATTTTCGAATTCAGCATGCCAAACATCATAAAGAAACATTACAAACAGAAGCGAAAAACTTTTATAAAAATTTGTCACGTAGTGTAATCATTCGCTGAGATATCATTTCTATGCTGATGATACTCAAGTTTATATTTCATTTGACGGTCTGTCATGTGACTCATCTGTACAGCTGCTGTTGTCTGCTGTCTTTGATGAAGTACGGTCCTGGATGGCATCCAATAAACTCCTCCTTAAACCATCAAAGACTGAAATTCTGTTACTTGGTACTCCACAGCAACTTAAGATTTTAAATCTTAACTTGTAAATGTACAGCGCAGTGCGTGTGTCAGGCGCTTAATAAAGAAAAGATTATTATTATTAAGAAA
The DNA here is from genome assembly GCA_020284085.1 of Aporrectodea caliginosa. Classification (NCBI taxonomy): domain Eukaryota; kingdom Metazoa; phylum Annelida; class Clitellata; order Crassiclitellata; family Lumbricidae; genus Aporrectodea; species Aporrectodea caliginosa. Next base: position 629,981 of record JACEVL010000781.1, read on the forward strand.
TTTGATCGGCTTAAGTCATTGAAACTGGGTTACTCAATTGTTGAGCTGGCCTATGCTACACGCAATTTAGGCGTTGTTTTTAATTCTAACATGTCTCTCACTGGCCATGTAAACAGTATTTGTACGTTCATTCGTGACATACGCAGAATTAGGCGTTATGTGCCCATGTCTGCAAGAATATCTTTGGCAAATGCATTGGTCGCCTAAACTATTGTAACTCGCTTCTTACTGATATCAATAAATCAAACATACTGAAGCTGCAGAGGGTTCGGAACACTTAACTAATACATCCAAATATGAACATATGACCCCTGTGCTTAAATCTCTGCATTGGCTTTCAGTTCAGCAAAGAATTCGTTTCAAACTGGGGTTCATAGTTTATAAAACTTTGAACTCTGGCCAACCACAATATTTAAAATCTGTTTTAAATATTGTGGTTGTCCACGCTTTCCGTTGACCCATCAATTTCGGGCAACAATTTTTGTCCCAGTGCCAATAACGGTCCTGCCATTGAACACTCTTTTTCTTCCATTACAGAAGTCTCATGTCTTTCTTTTAGTCTAGATCGTCTGATCGAACTTCGAGATAATGTGATTTATGAAATGTCATGGCCAACAGCTCCACCTACAAACACTTAAAATCCTTTAAAACTACCGACCTTTCTCCAACCTGTCATTTATCTCTAAACTAACCGAACGCATAAATCTCGGATAAATGACAACCTGACTTCAAACTCACTCCTTAACCCAAACAAGTCTGGTTTTACCTAGCGGCACTCAACCGAAACTCAACACTTCTCTATGCAATAAACTTGTCTCTGACATCTCTCATCAACAAGTCTCGTGTCTGTGCCTCCTTGATATTCCTGCAGCCCTCGACACCATTGACCACAACATATTACTCCAAAGACTGTCTACCTGGAGCCCGATATTCATGGGACATGACTAACTCTTATTCCCAGCTTAAATCTGGCCTACGAGGGAGTAGTGGGCTACAGCGATATTCATGAGACAGGTGTAACGCTCTACTCTGCGAATAACGCTACTCCGAGTCAGAGGTAGGAGTAAGTCCTCTATTCACAGCTTAAAGGCGATAAACAATATGGCGGCAGTCGTTATTCGTTGCATTCGACGACGTTTTAGACATCAATAAGTGTTTAAGAGAATCTGTAATTAACTCGTCTAGTTCGCCAACGGCGAACTTTAAATTGCCTTTCATTTCGCCGTCAGAATATGTTAAAATTTGACGAGATGACTGACAATGTTGCATTCGAAGTGCCGCGTGTATCCGTTAGGCCTTGATGTGTAGCTGAGTAGCTCTGTTCAAGCCAGAATCTTGGTGACTGATTAGCGAAGTTCTGCTTTTAAGTTCTGTAAACGTTGTTTAACTACAGCAGGCAAAATAGCATTTCTGTATCACAAATCACAGCGACTCTTCATTGGAATCATAGAAACTTCTGACGAAAAGAACTTAATATTAAGTGTTGCAGACTAGTCAGTCTGCTGCTCAGATGAGCAGCAATTAACTCGATTAACTGAAATCTCTCCATAAATGCCCAGTTCTTCTAGTGGGCTTACCAAGGTAGTTTCGCAGCATAACGCACAAATCATTGCTATCAATGATCAAAAGTTAGTAAGAGATGCAGAGGATATGCAACAATTCCAATAGCTCTTTTAGATTCACTGAGTTACGATCCTAAAAGAAAATCCGAACGCGGAATTTCAAATTTCGTTTAACATTATCATGGAGTCGTTGACCGCTATTTTAACTTGTTCGATGCGCGCCGCTTCGCTTTTAGATGTTAATGCGTCAGTCGCGAATCCAGGTACCTTTCCAGCCATGACCAAATTCCCAGGTTTGAGAATGTGAGCGCTTCTAACTCCGCCACTGTTTGCTTTCTGACAGTGCCAGTCCCAGGCCTGGATAAAGGAGAAGGGCGACGCTAATGGTCTTTGTTACCACACAGCTAGTCGTTAAACAGAAAAACCACCACTCGCCTGCATGCTGCTGATGTCATGTCAACGAGAGAGGAAGCATTCGTAATCTCCACTTACGCGCGCATAGTTTAGTTATTTGCTTATACTGTGATATAGTGAGATGGTGGATTCCCATTCGGTTACAGTGGCTCTTGCTTTCAAGTTGTCGTTGGATTGCGATGATATTTTTTTACGATTCTAACAACTACAATCGTCACAGCATAGCCGCCGTACAATTTGTGTGTTTGAAACAGCCGCATTTCGGTAACCCACAAGATTAAACAATACACATAACATCAATCACCATAATTATGTTACTACGAATATCATGACAGGAATCTAATATCTGCCCTGAAAGGTTTGCTTTCTTGTGGAAATATCTAACCATGTCGGAAAGTGATTTGGAAGGAAAGCTTTAACTTTAGCAAAGTAATATCCTGCTGCCCATAAGGTTCAGGATTTAATAACAGAAAAGCAAATATATAAGGCAAATTTTGCATGCGTCCAGTTAACATAAAAAATTGGACTTGTTATTAACACAGTACAATCTATCTGAGCTAAATGTAGCTTTAGTTAGGTTGGTGCGTAGAATGATAATTCTTGAAGGTTTAAAGCGTTAGCCAGTTTTCTCGATGTCGCAGGAGTCGCCTTCATGCGAACATGTTCAGTTAAAGCGTGATCTCGGCGTCCTGCTGGGGTCTGATCTGGCCATGAGGCGGCATGTCGCGTGGATCATCGGCTCTTATTTTTCCCAGCGCCGTCTCATCAGGAGCTGCTTCCAGTCCTTACCTTTTGAGGCTGCGAGAGCGGCAGTCGCCGCCTTCGTCACTTCCAAAGTGCCTGCTGCATGTCTCTTGTCGGTTCTCAATGTCGCGGCGAGGCTTACCTGCAATCGGACAACGTCACGCCGCTCCTCCGCATGACCTGCATTGGCTGTTATTTACGTTCCGCTTCTAGTTCAAGTTCTTTTTGCTTTTTTAAATCACTTCATGAGTACTTGCGCGATTGCTGCACTGGGACTAATTCCTCGGCGTCTGGTCTCTGGCTCTGATCGCTTGCGATCATCAATCTCCGTGTGCGGAGGATGAGGACGCGCTTCCGCGATCGTGCTTCTCGGCCGCCGGTCCTCGATGACAATAGCGACCCTGATGCTCTTTGTCATATAACGCCTGTATTTCAAGATTCAATGAAGATGGTTTACCTGCATAGATAAGATGAGACTTCCTCCTGCTATTCGATTGGCCCACTCAGTGCTAAAATCATTATCTGTTCGCTAGGGCTTTTCCCGGCTGTCGTTACCTGCTTTGTAAGGCGCCCGGGCTATACGGCAAGGTGCAAGGCACCGAACTGTCCGAACATACCCCTACACCACCGCGCCCCACGCATATATGCGCCATAAATTAAATAATGCATTGATATTGTTTGGAAACCCTCTCCCTTCAAATTTCAACTAGGTGAACCTGCTCTAGATGAAACACGGACAATCAGCTACATCATAAATTCGAATAAAGTTCGTGATCTTGGGGTTCTTCTTGAGAGTATATTCAACCATAATTATTGGCTAAAGCCTGTTTTTCATCTCAGACAAAAACGTCTAATGAAACGCTGTTAAAATGAGCTCTGCCTGTCCTAGTCTTGCATTATTTAGAATTAGCTACTGTAATTCAGCGCTTTATAGTCTACCAAGATGGCAAGATCTACCCTTTAATCGCTTATTTCTGTTATTCATATGCGTCTCTTCTAGTTAAAAGCCTTGGCCCAAAATATCACATCGTTCTGTATCTGCGAAAACAACACTGGTTTCGTAGATACAATTCAGGCTCAGCATCCTTAAAATCTGTCGGGTTCTGCTCCACCTTACTAATCATCCTTATTTATACACTGTGATGCCCTTGAATCATGACGGAGAATTTTTAGTCAGAGGAGCAAATCCGCAATGATTTAGAAGTAGAATGATCGAGGTATCTTGTTTGCCTAAATAGAGCTTTCAAGCAGAATCAATCTGAAAAATTCTCTTTCAAGACTAAACTGTTCTGTTCTCTAAATACTATGAGTTGCTACTACAATCATACAATGTAACTTGGCCGTTGGGTAGCCCTATTATTCTCATGTTGACATGTTCTCGTTCAACATCTGCTGCACTGATCTCAATAAATCATGGACTGTTTGTGGCCTATTATTGTTATTATTATTATTATTATTAATAATAATAATAAAAGCACAGTTTATTTAAACGAGTTCAAACTACGCCGTTCTAAATAAGGTCCCACTAACACTCCCATCGACCCCGTCGGAACTCATGAACCGTTTCGGACCATGCCAAACAAATAATCCACTTTTCACACACAACTCACTCTGATGATTGCCAGTACAATGAAGATGGCGATGAAAGTCTATTCAACGGTAGGTCGTTCTATGCATTTTATCCCATCCAAAGGTTAAACCCCGATGAAGCATATTCCAATAGCAGCAAGAACAGCGTGCATGAACTTACTCAACGAGAAGCTGATAACAAAATAGCCTCTCACAATGCCAAGATCTGTTCGAATTTTTACCAATTATTCTATCTATGCCCAACAGAGAAAGTGGAAACCGGAACTTTACTGTATCTCCACTTTGTTGCCAATGAAGCTGGCCTTGGCTGTCAAAGTTTTCGAGGTAGATAGGATTGGCTGAAACTATGCGGGCAGTGGAACGGACATTATCCCCCCTGGACATTGTCCCCCGGACATTATCCCACCGGATAATGTCCGGTGGGATAATGGGATAATGTCCGGTGTCCCCACCGATTTTGCGTAGGACATTATTCCTCCTGGACAAAATACCCCCTCTGTGTAAATAGTCTGCATGTCATTGATAAAACTTAATTGCCGTTTTTGTTGAGGTGTAGGCCTAAACTTCTTAGTGTCATTCAGTTCAAAAGCTGTACGAAAGTTAAGACTTGTTAGTGTCAGTCGGTGAATCAGTTACAAAGTGAAGACTAGTTAGTGTCATTTAGACGAGTTTATGTCGTAACTGAAAGACTTGTTAATGTCATTCACTTCTAAAATTAAAATTAAAATAACGAATGGCAGCTGTCATCTGATTGACCGTGTATGTAAGGAAGACTTAAAATGTAAATGCCAGAATCTCTCTGAGTTCCTTCGTCTCGTAGTTCGGTTCGTTATTCAGCAGTTTGCAGCAGAGAATTTTTCGCGAATTTATCATCATGGAATTTATCGAGAGCATCTTATAAATCAAACTTCCATTTAGGCCAACAATTATTTTCATCATTTTTCTGCATTTCCGCAAGAATATTATACGATTATATCTTAGACTGGAGGGGATAATGTCCTACCCTGGGAAAAGTAGGCTATTTTAACTAAATAAAGATTATTTACACTATCTGACGAGTCTTTTCAATGTTTACTGTCACCATAAACCACACGAACAAAAAGTTGGTACTTGCAATGAAAAATTTTATCAGTTAAAGTATCGATTTGGCGAGTTTTTTTTTAATAATTGGAATACAATAAGCGAAACAAAGGTAGTGCTCCAAATCAAAGATTTTCCCATTGTTTCGACTCTCTTTGCATCATTTATTATCACCACAACCAGCGATAGAACTTAAAGTTAGTATTTGTTATGATATTCTGTGTTTTTAATGCCAATTTGAATGCACAGATCGATCAGATCATTTTAAGTTTCAGAGTTTATCGCGATGCTATCGCGGTGGGAGATTTTTTAAAGAAACCTATCAGGACCGCATATAAAAGATGGGTGTCTGCGTCAAGACAAAGTAGCTCATATGTTTGATAGAGACAATCAAGATATCGAAGGCGGTTTAGCTTGCTTATTAGAAGTTACTATTACTAGAGTCGGCAATTATTCTGTTGTCCCTCAAACACCCACCATGCCATGCCAGCATAGAGTTATTCTTGCACGAACTACATCATAAAGTTGCGGAACCGTGAGCCATGCGCAACAACAATGCGCAGGACAAATACATTGATTATCTTGCCTTACAGCATATTCAGGTTATGGGGCTCAAACCTGTGTAAACGTAACTCTTAGGACATTCAGGCTCGAGACCTCAGTCAATCTCAAGTGACATCCAGATGTCATATCCACCATCAGGAATGGAATCGACTACCACTTTCTCTTCGTAGCTCAACTTAACTTTCTTCCTTCAAAAAGCGGCTCAAAACTCACTATTTCTCCTTGACTTTCAACGATTTAGAAATCTAAGTGCATCTTCACCTGGCGGCTGACTATCCGCGCCTCAGATTCACATTTCGGTGTGACATTGCGCGCGTTACAAATTTATTTAATAATAATCATAATCTCAAAAGTTTGTCTTATTTAGTTTAAGATTACATGTTTCCGCCTATTGGGACATGTGGTAGAGTTAACAGGATTCAGCTGGGCAAGCCGAAACGCTGAACAATTCCAGATGGCACGCTCAAGTGCTTCGAGTTGCAGGTTGTTAAGCAGATATCTAAATAGATGAACGCAGAGGATATCGTTTATATTAGTCGCAGGAACATACATTTATGGACTGATGGATCAAATATTATATACAAATTTAAAGCTAATAATTTGCCAACTTTAAATAAATTAAATTCAATTTGTCATGATTGCGGCAAATATTTTCTTTAGATGCGTCACTTCCTTTTCGCATTTTCCAGCTAACTCCAATATGGCATTACTTCTTGTAGAAGTTTTGAAACACATGCGCGCCATAATATTTACCACCGTTATCACAATTTAAATAAGTGACTTTTTCACAGTTTGATGCTTTATGATAGAAATCAATGGACAGTTTGATAGACGCCTAAATGCTTTGACAGCAGATACGAGTTTAACAGCAGTTACTTGTATCCATAAAAGATAAACAGTTTGTCTTTGTTGCAGTGTTCCCGCAGATCATGGTAATTTGATCAATCCGGTCTTGGACCTACATATGTCATCAGCCAAGTTGGTTGCATCTCTCCTGTCCGTTATTGATCTCAAGGATGTCCTGGACACTGAGTTGCGTGCATTACGAAATGCTTCGGCCACGAGCAACTGTCAACAGAAACGTTTCTCAATGTATATGAATGATGACAATGACGACGACGACGACGATGATGATGATGACAATAACAACAACAGAGATTTGAGTGGCGTAAATCATAGATGGTCGATGACTCAGAAGAACCTGGTAATGTCAGTCAAAATGGGCCTGTGTCAGTATTAAAGATATTTCTTGGAAAAGCGAAGGACGTAGAGATTTTAATGTTGGACTGATATTGTGCGAGGGCTGATTAGGTTGAATCAGAAATGGCAAAGCTTCTTCAAGCCGATCGATGGCATGGTCGTTGGCATTGTTGCTGCAACGTTAAACCAGAAACTTATGGATCATCTTTGATATTCATCAAGTTTCGTTTCGTTGCAGGCTCCACAACATGCACTGGAAATGCCAATGCTTAAGCGTTACTGGCAAAGCGTCAGTGTTCACAGTGGCGAACTGCATTTTTTATATCAGTTTGTACAACGTACAAGTATGTACATATTCTAGTATAATTCTAAAACATGTGCAATTGTGCATATAATTTCTTCACCAAATGTGAGATCGACGAAAACTTTCGAGCAATTGATGAACAATGAAGTTGAAGGATTTAAATACTAACATGTCATCAACAAATGGTTTGAGTCTGCTACAGCTCGGCATTTTTTCCGCTCCTTTTTCAAACACGATTTCAAAATACAAAAAAAATCATGAATTGCAACATGTCACTGAAGTTTCAAACAGAAATTTAGAAACTTGAGCCATATTTATTAGTTAAAACAAATGTTTTAACAAACCTCTCTCTGAATTCGCTTTCCACCACGTAGCCACAAAATCTTTGAGCGACTCTTCAAAGCGTCACCATTGTGCGCTTCTTCCCTAATAAATTCTGCCTGCGGTTGGACATCTACGCTTGGTATTCTTTTAATTGGAATAAGAGATATAATCTGGAAAGAAATTCCTCAACAACAAATCAATCAAATTATGCACATTTCATGTACTTTTCGTTCACTACATAGACCGTAACTCAATTTTCTAGGCAAACTTGAAAAGGTTCTCTTTATAAAGTAATAGTAGTCAATTAGTAGTGGTCCTGAGTAGTGGTACTGAGGCATGTCTTTGTATTAAGAACTACTTAAAAGTTTCGCTTCTTTATTGCTAACCCATTTCAACAGTTACTGTAGTTATCAAAGTAGAGTACAGATTTGTGATCTTGCTGTGAAACCTGCCAGTTTATCAACTTGTGACGGTGTAAATTTACCGGTAAAATATTTTTGCGGTCAAATTGGTAAAATATGGTTAAAAAATGGAAAAAATTATTTAAGTGATGTAATATCTTGGTTATGCTCCCCAACAGTGTGCTTACTAATTTATCAGTTACAGACAAATATTGAAATGCCTTAGTAGTCCTATTGAATTGGTAAATAGATATTTTGTGTGAGAAAAACACATTTTTATTACAAAATGAGTTTTCGTCCACTGTCACAAATTGCAATAATTATTGTAAGTGATTCAGCGGAGATGAAAACTTCTCTGATATTTGGTAGGCCTATACTTTAAAAAGCTACAATTTATCAGTTTTAGTAGGTAGAATTTAGAAAAATACAAGATACATAGGCTCCAGTGTAGCTGTCTATTCAATAGGACTACAGTATGCAAGTATGCCACTTGCTGGGAGATTTCATAGGTAGACTTCTGCTACAGAAAATGGTGCATGAAAACTAGTTGAAATTTTGGAAGAACTAACTAGTCTAGGTTTTGACTTTCAAAGGACTCTAGAAATCACTGTTAGAAGCCAATCATGTAACAATTTGCTAACCGGTGTTTCTAGACTAATTTGACCCTGCTGAAAACGAAAATCACTTTTAGCAACCTGGATTTTGAGCGGGTGCATGGGAAAACAAGATGGCGGCCAAAATGGTGGCCAATAGCTTCAAATTGCTATAAGTGAAGTTTTGTATGTGATGGAAACATGATTTTAGAGTCTGAATTAACATTCTCAGGGTCAAGGAATGTGATGAAACTAGACACACACAGGTAGCTCTGCTAGAAAACCATTATGGCGTACAAAATGGCGAACAAAATTGCCGCCAGAATCTTCAGATGACTATAATTGAAGTATGTATGTGATGGAAACCTGATTTTAGAGTCTAAATTAACAGTAACGGGGTCTAGGAATGCGATGGAACTAAATATACATAATTATGTAGTAGTGCCAGGAAACAAAAATGGCGGACAAAATGGCGGCCATTATATTAAAACATAGGCTATAAGTGAAGCATTGTATTTGATGGAAACATAATATATTTAGAGTCTAAATTAACATTTTTGGCGTTAAGGAATACTTCACACTCTAAATTTTGTCTAATTATTAATCTGCATAATTTATTTCAACCATAATAATAATTAAATAACCAGATACGTCCAGGAAACCAAAATGGAGGACAAAATGGCGGCCATTATCTTCAAATTGCTATAAGTGAGGTATTACATGTGATGGTAACCTGATTTTAGAGTCTAAAATAACATTTTCGGGGTCAAGAAATGCGATGGAACTAAAAACACATATGTTGTAGTGCCAGGAAACCAAAATGGCGGACAAAATGGCGGCCATTATCTTCAAATATAGGGTATGTGATGGAAACATAACTTTAAAGTCTAAATTAACATTTTTGGGGTTAAGAAATACGATGGAACTGAAGACACATATGTAGCCCTTCCAGGAAACCATCATGGCGGACAAAATGGCGGCCAGTCTGTTTTTAGAGTGTGAAGTAACATTCTGACGACAGAATTTTGCTTTGATTTTAATGTTTTTATTAGTGAGATAGAGAGAGCAATTCGTTTGTCTAATTGTTAATCTGCATAATTTATTTCAACCATAATAATAATAATTAATGCACTTGTAGCCAAAAGAAATTGACGATGCATTCCGTTACGGCGATTTCATGCAGACAATGCAAAAGCATTGGCACCGGTAAGGACGCTAGTGGAATAACTGACCTAGCTAACGAAAATAACACACTTCATCGATGGAAATTTAATGACTGTCTCTCGACTGAAAGAGTTGTTGTTGGCCCTTCCATCTGGAATGACCTACCACTTAAGCTCCGTTTTTTACTTGTAAGCCATCTGACAGGGTTCTACAAGTCCCTCAAGTCTTTTTTCTTTAGTCGTGGCTGGGCCGGGAGCGCTCCTGAGTAGTTTCTTGAAGGGGCGCTATATAAATGCTCTGAATGAATGAATGAATGAAATGGGACGAAAATGATGAAGAATCACTGCTTTATCTGTTCAAGAAAACGATACCATTGCATAAAAGAACACTACTTCGGAATGCAGTAATAAAAGACGTTGCAATATCAGACCACTAATTAATGCAAAGAAACATGGACATTATAAAGTTACAAAATTTGTTAATAATAGACTGTGGCAATGACGCTGAAACTGTGCGTGTGAAATTCAATGATCCCTTGAAGAAGAGCAATGCTCCTACATTTCACGACTTGTACAAGAAGTGTTCTTCAACAAAGAAAAGGATCACCAATAAAATTGTTAAGGGAGATCGCGATATCAAGCAGCGACTCATCACAGCATATGAAGACGATCGTCCAGTGGATCTTGCAACAGTACTGTGCCATGAAGTTCTCTCAAAACCAGTGGCTTTGGTGTATGCTGAAGGCCTCGATGTTGCATGCTACTTTTGAAAAAGTAGCATGTTCGGGTCAGCATTTCCCTAACAGAGGCAACACATTTATTTATTGATGAACAAGCAATAGCCCAAGCAAAGCAATAGGGAAACCTGCGAAAGCAAAGACATTTGTTGACCTGGCAGATACAGTGGTTACACATGTGAAGAAATTTTCGATTGGCTACAAGAGAGACAATATTGTCTTAGATCGATACTAGGCATTGTCATTAAAAAGTGGAACCAGAGAGAAGCGGTGTAAGACATTACGACCAATCCGTCACTGCATAAAGTGCCGAAGTGTTCCATTGCCGGAAAATTGGTCGAATTTTCGTGCTATGCCTGAAAACAAGGCTGATCTAGCTGCATTCCCAATTTCCCATCCGTTCAGCGCTCAACAGTCACATATGGCGATATAGATGCAGTTGTTGCTGGTGGCGTGGACGAAGAAAAGGCATTGTCTACTGCCGGGTCTTATGTGTCTAAATTGTCAGCAACACACGAAGAAGCTGATACCGGTACCAGAATAATTGTGCATGCTTTCCAGACATGTACCTGAAAGTCGTTTGCGCATGGGATACCGACGTTATTCTGCTGTTGCTGCATCACTATCAACGCTTCAAATGTGATGAGGTGTTGGCGATGGCAGGAACATCAGCAAAGCGGAAGTTAATTCCAATCCCCACAAATGTTCTAATTATGAAGGATCAAATAAGGAAAAATATATTGGATTTTCATGCCATAACTGGATGTTGTTTCTAATGTTACATTCTGTTATAATAGTAATGGTTAAAAGTATTCATCGACGCGGTTGCAAACGTGTATACCGTTTATGCAAAAATAAGGTAAACATCATGGCCACCCTAGAGTGCTACGAATTCTCACAGCTAAAGTGCTGAACTGTTAAAGTAACTAACGCACATATGCTGTGAGTATTGGCCACACCAATATTTTGTGACAAACCAACGACACACCATGTTTACGCGACACACTTCCGGTCGATTCGCAGCACACTAGTGTGTCGCGAAACTCCTGTTAAGAACCTCTGATGTAGAAAATGACGGTTTAACTGCAATATGTACTCAGTGTACATATAGAATTGGTATTCTTTGACCAAGAAAACAACTCCAGACTGGCCGCCATTTTGTCCGCCATTTTAGTTTCTGGTAGTGCTACATTATGTGTCTTTAGTTCCTTGACCCCGACAATGTTAATTTAGACTCTAAAATCAGGTTTCCATCACATACATGACTTCAATTATAGTCACCTGAAGATTATAGCGGCCATTTTGTTCGCGACTTTGGTTTTCTGGCAGTGTGTGTTTCATCACATTCTTTGACCCTTAAAATGCTAATTTAGACTCTAAAATCATGTTTCTGTCACATACAAAACTTCACTTATAGCAATTTTAAGCTATTGGCCACCATTTTGGCCGCCATCTTGTTTTCCCATGCAACCACTCAAAATCCAGGTTGCTAACCGCTATTTTCGTTTTCAGCAGGGTCAAATTAGTCTAGAAACACCGGTTAGCAAATTGTTACATGATTTGTTTGTAACAGTGTCATTTTGAGATTCCAAGCCTAGTCTAAACCGACACAACACAATTTCAACACAATTCAGCAATCATCCTACATTATTTGTCAACGGGTAATGAGCCCGTGAACAGAAAGAAAGAAAGAATTTTACACAGCAAAGCGCATAGGACATAGCCTATATCTGAGCAACACCCAAGCCTGCTACAATCGTGTGAGTGAAGCTGACATTGAAAACCTTAAGTGAATATTAATACTAATGATTTAATAGGCCCTGAGTGAAAAGAAACAAAACTGTAAGCATTTACCATTTTAATCATTTTTTTTAATATTTTACAATTTTTTACCACGGTAGAATATAATGCGGATTTTTTACCGGTAAAAAATGCGGAATTTTTACAGGTAAAAAATCATTTCACATCACTAATGTAAAACCAAAGAATACACTAAGCAGTTAGTAAGCACGGAAACCTATCCAACACCACAAAAATGCTGAACTCAGCAATCTACTAATATTCACAATCATAAACGCAACTCCGACTTTATAAAGTCTTTACAAAGTTTATTATTCATGTGCTTTGCGGTGAACCGCAATGGTGTCCAGCTGAGCGACAAGATCCAAAAGCAAGAAAACAGAAGAGATGGACGCACAGGATTTCGCTTATAATAGAATCAGCAAGGAAGAAGATTAGGTGGTTCCAGGCAGAAATTCTTGAAAGGTTTAAAGTATAGAGTTGGAACCTGGATAGATCTTCAAGGCAGATTTTACAAATGCGCAAACTTAAAACCGTTTATTTAACGACGCCGTCATATCTAAGATGATTGGAGTCCAAAACCGCAAATGCAAATCACGAATTTCAATTGGATTTACGATTGAATTCTATGACATAACACCAAAATAAATCATCTTTTATTGTATTGTATTGTATTGTATTGTATTTGAACACTTGTTATAGCGCCCCAACCAGATTTCCCATTCAGAGGCGCTCCCGACTACTGCGCGAACGCTGAATCGGAGTTTCACGCCGAAGCGCATGAGCAATTGCGAGTGAAGGACTTGCCCAGGGTCCCTACGCGGCGACTTTGAGGTGGATTCGAACCCGCAACCCTCTAGCTCCATGGCACCGAACATACCCCTACACCACCGCGCCCCAGTTGTATTGTGATGTGTTGTATTGTGTGTTGTATTGTACTCCACGTTTATAATGCGACCGAGCCACCCGCAGTAAAGATCCGAGAAATTAATCTCTGATAATCCGACCCGACCGGGAAGCGAACCCGGGGCGCCGGCGCGACGAGCGGGCACCAACCCACTCGGCCACTCAGGATCCTTATCTTTTATCTTTTTTCGGTATCCGGTGATGGGTTCCAGTGCCTGAAATGTAAATAGTGGAGGAACGTGCCTGTGCATTTTTCTTCAGTCATTTCAAGTTGATGTAAAAGTTTCGTTTTCACTACCAATTTGAAAGTAATGGTCTGTAGATCAATATTCGTCCGAGGGGAAAGCATGCAGATAAAAAATGAAGCGTGGGGGACTCGAAAACCCCCTCGGGCCTATGGGAAATATGTATATTTTCTCCAGTCATTTCAAATAGATGCAAAAGTTTCTTTTTCAGAACCAATTTGAAGGCAATGGTCTATAGACCAATATTGGTCCGAGCGGAAAGCATTCAGATAAAAAAAGAAGCGTGGGGGCTCGGAAACCCCCTCCAACCTATGCAAAATATGTGTATTTTGCTCCAGTCATTTCCAAAAGATGCATAAGTTTCGTTTTTTCAGTACCAATTTGAAGGTAATGGTCTCTAGATCAATATTGGTCCGAGAGGAAAGCATTCAGATTTAAAATTGAAGCGTGGGGGTTCGAAACCCCCACCTCCGTCCATTGCGAAATATGTGGATTTTACTCCAATAATTTAAAATAAATGCAAAAGTTTCTTTTTCAGTACCAATTTGAAGGTAATGGTCTAGAGATCAATACAGATCCGAGGGGAAAGCATTCAGATCCAAAAAATAAAGCGTGGGGGTTCGAAATCCCCGGCCTATGCTAAATATGTAAACTGTTGTAACTTTTGATTGGATGGTCCGATTTGAACATATTTGGTATGTATGGATTCAGAATCATGAGTTGCAAGTGATATTAACATGCATATTGTACATAAAAGCGTGTATTGCATATAAAAGCTTGGGGGCTCTAAGTCCCTTTTGCGGCATATGCGAAATATGCGTATTTTCCTACAGTCGTTTCCAGTAGATGCATAAGTTTCTTTTTTCAGTACCAATTTGAAGGTAATGGTCTCTAGATCAATATTAGTCCGAGGGAAAAGCAAGCAGATTAAAAAATGAAGCGTGGGGGTTCGAAACCCCATCAATCTGTCCTTTGCGAAATATGTGGATTTTACTCCAGAGTATTTCAAATAAATGCAAACGTTTCTTTTTCAGTACCAATTTAAAGGTAATGGGCTATAAGAGTGGAAAGCATTCAGATAAAAAAAGTTGAGTGTGGAGATTCGAAAGCCCCCGGCCTATGCGAAATATGTAAACTGTTGTAACTTTTGATTGGACGGTCCAATCTGAACATATGTGGTATGTATGGATGCAGAATCATGTGTTGCAAGTGATATTAACATGTATATTGCAGTGCTGGTGCCAGTGTTGGCGCATATCCACAAAACTAAAGAAAGTTTCATAAGAAAGTTGCTAATAAACCGGTTATAACAAATTGAACATACATATACCGGGGTAGTTAAGTATTGCATATTGTTCTTGTCCAGCTACTTCGCACATGTACACTTTCAAAGACGTGTTCGTTTCAATTTTGCCTTCATGCACTTGCAGAGAGTGCAGGTACTTGTGCAAATGCACTTCACGTCCAGGTGGAATACATCCCTGGCAAGAGGAGCGAGGTTCATATGGGAAGCAGCTTGCCTTCCTCTTCCTTCCACCCATGATCAGTGGGGCTGTTCAAAGGCATTATGCATGGACCTATGAGCTGTTGTCCTTATACTCGCTTGAAATACACTTCTTTTGAGATGTTGATCCAAAGAATCGGTTGTTGGAATTCTCTCCACGTCCCTAGTCTTCTGTGAGAACACTTTCATTTGGACGAGGTCAACGTCAATGTCAACGTTGGAGTCATTGGAGTACACTCAGTACAGCCTACAGATGAATTTCGCTGCCACTTCTTTCAGCCTTGGCGATGTTTGAAATAGAGTGTCAACGACAGTTGCAAATTCCTCCATGAGGGATGGCACTTCGTGCATCAACTTTCAGCTATGAAAAGGATGTGTACATCACTGAAGTCCATCATGTAGGAAACAGTCCACCAGTGGAGCAATGCAACCATGAAGAAGCAGACACTCGTATCCTTATACATCTCTTACACGCACTTCAAACATGGTCACTTGGGATGGTTCATACCGGAGATACTGATGTTGGTTGTCGTAATTCTGTTGAGTAATTTCCATCATATTAAGGCTCTGAATCCTGCTGCAGAAATCTGGATCTCCTTCAAAGCGGGAAAGACAACTAGAGTGATCTCCATGAACACTACCGCCTCAAACCTTGGGACGACAGCGTGCAAAGCAATGGCCCTCTTTCACGCATTTACAGGATCAGACATTTACAGTATCAGGATCGTTCAAGTTCAAGGGTAAGCGATCATACTGCTGCAAGTTGATGCACGAAGTGCCATCCCTCATGGAGGAATTTGCTCGGTCTCCTTATCTGTTTTTACCTCTATTGTTCATGCCTTCATCTGCTCTCGGATTGATAACTGTAATTCTCTTGGTTGGTCTCCCAAAGGTTCGTCTCTCTCCTCCTCAGTCTGTTCTAAATGCTGCGGCCAGACTAGTAGCCCGACTTCCTCGCTCATCCAACATCTCTGCTTTCATGTTTGACCACCTTCATTGGCTCCCTGTCATTGCTCGGGTTCAGCTCACGGTACTTTCATTCATCTACCGGTCGCATACTGGCCGAGCTCCCAAGTATCTATGTGACCATATCCGGCTGCCGGCCTCGGCGACTTCCCTTCGTCCGCTACGCTCACTAAATCGGCATGATCTCTTTGTCCCGCGAGCGAGAATTGCTATGTCTAAAACGCGAGCCTTTGCCTTAATTGGCCCTGCACTATGGAACCAGCTTCCTCCTTTGACACCTTCCTGTTTATTAACTGGTGGGCCAAGTGCCTCTTTTCGTTGTGTGAAGACCTCTTTCTTTTCTCTGGGTCTTTCACACTGGGAGCGCCACTGATTGGTATGCAGTGCGAGAGGCGCTATATAAATTGATAGATACAATACGATACCTGGATGTGAAGTGTACTTGCGCAAGTACCTGCACTCTCTGCAAGTGAATGAAGGCAAAATTGAAACGAACACGCTTTGCAAGTGTAAATGTGCGAAGTAGCTGGACAAGAACAATATGCAATACTTAACTACCCCGGTATATGTAGGCTACATGTATGTTCAATTTGTTATAACCAGTTTATTATCAACTTTCTTATGAAACTTTCTTTAGTTTTGTGGAAATGCGCCAACACTGGCACCAGCACTGCTTTTATGTACAATATGCATGTTAATATCACTTGCAACTCATGATTCTGAATCCATACATACCAAAATTAATATGTTCAAATCGGACCACCCAGTCCAAAGTTACAACAGTTTACATATTTAGCATAGGCCGGGGATTTCGAACCCGCACGCTTTATTTTTTCTCTGAATGCTTTCCCCTCGGATCTGTATTGATCTCTAGACCATTACCTTCAAATTGGTACTGAAAAAGAAACTTTTGCATTTATTTTAAATTATTGGAGTAAAATCCACATATTTCGCAATGGACGGAGGTGGGGGTTTCGAACCCCCACGCTTCAATTTTAAATCTGAATGCTTTCCTCTCGGACCAATATTGATCTAGAGACCATTCTTACCTTAAAATTGGTACTGAAAAAACGAAACTTATGCATCTTTTGGAAATGACTGGAGCAAAATACACATATTTTGCATAGGTTGGAGGGGGTTTCCGAGCCCCCACGCTTCTTTTTTTATCTGAATGCTTTCCGCTCGGACCAATATTGGTCTATAGACCATTGCCTTCAAATTGGTTCTGAAAAAGAAACTTTTGCATCTATTTGAAATGACTGGAGAAAATATACATATTTCCCATAGGCCTGAGGGGGTTTTTGAGCCCCCCACGCTTCATTTTTTATCTGCATGCTTTCCCCTCGGACGAATATTGATCTACAGACCATTGCCTTCAAATTGGTAGTGAAAACGAAACTTTTACATCAACTTGAAATGACTGAGTTTCTGGGCCCCAACTAAAATAATATGGTATACGGGACATTGGATTTCATGGAAAATATACTATGAAAGTTTCCATAATCGCCATTGATGTCGTAGCTTTCGGACATAATCTAGTAGATTCCACCTGATGAGAAAATAAAGTTTTTCGTCGTTAGTTGTCGTATTTAAAATTTGGTGTAGACAATTAGAGCACTTCCTCTTCTAGCGTAAATGGCACTCGATCCTGTCGTACTTTCCGCTGCGTTGGAACAATAAACAATCTTCTTTCGGGTGTACCCGCTAAACTTTGCTAAAGCATTCTGTCCGTGTGCAATATTTTTGTTACGAACAACATGTATTCATATTACATATTTTGAACCAATCATTTATTCATGTTTGATATGTTGCATAGCATTATTCAATTTATTTAATGAAAAATACTAACCTGACCCCAAAGTAGGACTCCAGCTCCAAAGAGAATGCACCAAAGCCACTGATCCGCTGTTAGCTTAGCAGTTGCGAAAGCAATACCACCGAATTCAATTATTATAATCTAAAATAAAAGCAGACCGGTAAATAGCTAGAATGTCAAAGCTGATTTCAGCTTAGAAGGTACTGCATATGTGCACTTTCAACTGATTAAATGCAGTTAATAAGATTATTTTAATAATAGGTATATTTAAAATGCGTCTCAGCCTTTGAGAATTGAAGTTGACAACATTATTAATCGTTCTAACAGAAGTTCTTTAAATTCTTTGTACAGTAGCAAGCAATGTGGAGATGATTGTGTCTGAACTCTGAAAGAACTGTCTCACCTGTGCTATGAGAGTGAAGATCCAAATACAGATGAACAAAGGATTAGTATGAATTCTAGCAAATACGTTAGGCTCCCCGTGGATCTTTCTTGCATTGATTTCATTGAAGAGTGTCATCATTACAAATGTATTAAATATGACTGTGAAGTGTTGTGATGGTGGCAATTTATAGTCCTGATAACGACCGCTCTCAATATTGAACAGATTTTCTCCTGGAAAAAAATAGAATGTCACAAGAGCGACATAGAGCGATGCGGCAACCCATAACAACACAAACGGTGCCATGACTCCTTAAGTGTTCTTGCGTTTTACCAGGAGCAAATTCTGATCAATTAGCATTTGTACGTTCCGGCAGGTTTATGGCTGGTCAGATTTCCACGTGAGAGATATGTGGTATACCTTGGATGCGCTCCTAAGCACCACCACATATTCCAATTGGAAATTAGACAAACTGTCAGCTAAAACGCTCTTTGCTGAAAAACAATCTATTAACAATCTATTAAAGCTATTAACAATCAAGCTACTTCTACTTCACACTTGCTTCACACTGCTTCACAATGCGCATTACTATTTCCCAAATTTGTGACTTCTGCTTGAAACATCTCACATCCTCTGACAAGATCGACCAGTACTTCCTCTAACCTGTATGGCAATTCGTGACTTGCCCCTAACTATTAAATGTATAAGACAGTAGAGTCCTCAGAACACCACAATGTAACTCACGATTAAAAAACTATATCTGGACCTCCTGCATTCCCCAGCTATCCAATAACCTAGATTAGGGTCATTCATTTTTTAAGTTAATGAGCATAGTTGCACATTTTGTTCCTTTTGTGTCCCGAATAAATTGTGCATAACAAATTTCAAGATCAAATTCATTTTAGAGGTTGCTCAATGAGCACACAAATTTACAATTATGCAGTCGTAATCAACTAAATCAAGTTACAAATTGAGATGATGGCCACGTGATATAGCACACACAAAATAAAGTTGAATAGCATGAATCAAACTTTGGATTCACTAGTAACTTAAAGTAGTCATAAGAAAACAAATATTCATTCACAATATCTATTAACTAAAAAGTCTATAATTAACCAGATTAATTAATCCACTGCAAGCCTGATCTTCTTGTACAACTACAACTCGTTAACTGGTATATCAGATGCCGCGCACCAGCTCTCTATGCTCTCACTTTTAATGACATGCACATGAACAGAATTTATTGACATTTTTTCTCGGAGGCTGTAAAGTGTAATCTTATATATAATTCTGAGTTGTCCTTCCGTGACGCAGCTAAAGGCTCTGAAACGTAATGTTGTAGCGTTATGAAAATGTTTACAAACCCTTTAAATAAATATGTGTAGGTAAACGCGACTATTTTCAGCTCGCAATTTAATTTAAACGCTGAAATATGGACATTTTAAACTTCGAAGTTATGAGGTACCGTAATACCAATAACGGCGGTCATTAAATTGCATATTTTAGCCTCGCGTGAGCGGCGTGACGTAAGAGAAAGTTTTGCATACGTCACGCGAGGCTAAATATGCAAACCAGGCGCATATGGCATAAAACGCGGGCATCGCTCCGAAAAATTACGATAACTAATGTAACACCAAAACTCCACAATAAGAGACAGAGCCCAGAGGTAGCCTATTAGAAGAACGGCCGAGCTTCGTCTACTACTATATTTAGCCCGGGGAACAAATAATAGGCCTATATAAGGTAGAGATAATCCGTGCGGTAGGCCTACTATTTTCAACTCATTATTTACTTTAAATTCCGATAAACGGACATTTTTAATTTCAACGTGGTCATTTATTCAAACGCCTTAACCCTAGGGCTACCAAGCTTTTTTGTAACATTGACTACCAAGGGGGGTGGTTACCACCCCCCCTGGATTTCGTGTTTGGTTTTACATATCATAACTTGTAATATAGCATTGGATTCAGCATTCATTTCTGCACAGAATGGTATATTTAGTTGTACATTATGTGAATGCACCTCGAAATTACATCACTTTTAACAACGGAACCCATTAATTAGGAATATTGTATATTATTGCGTACATTTTGTACTTTTTGGATAAACAAATATAAGATTATGTGTGTTTTGAAACTAATCTATGTATAAAAGATACACAAAATCATCCCTACACATGTTTATATAGTATAAATGTACATCCATACATATATATCCATACATATATATCGGTTTACGTTGTAATGCTGTATTCAGCCATTTTCACACAGATTACGCGTATTATTATTTATTTTGATAACTTCCGGTATTCAAAAGACAAAGATGTAGGTATGCAAATGAAGCCCTTCATTCCCCCTAAAGAATGGTATCTTTGTTTCTCTTCCAGGAAGACAAGTGAATACGCTACAGACAAAAAAACTAAGGGGGGAGTCCTTCCATTCAGCCATTTTTCACGCATATTACGCGTATTATTATTTATTTTGAGCACTTCCGGTTGTCTCAGATCAACTCAGTGACCATAGAAATGTAGCCCCACTTTCCCTCTATAGAATGGTCAAATTTTTGTCTCTTAATATTAAATGACGGATAAGATATAGTCGAAAATCTAGGAGGGGTATCCACCCCCCTTGGTGCCTCGGGTATATTGGGTATAACTTTTGAACAGTGTGAGATATCATCTCACATTTTACTTCAAAACGTGTGTAAATGAACCCCCTACAGCTACCTAAAAGGTCAAATTTTTTATTCCATACGGAAAAAGTTTGAGATGAAAAAAACCTAGGGGGGTGGCAACCACCCCCTTGGTATCCCGAGGGTTAAAGCCCGGGTGAATCCCGTTTTCTCGCAACCAATAAGAAATTTCTTACCAAAAACACATTCAATTCAAATGCTAAACGGGGCAGAAGCTGAGTCACAGGTAATTAAATTCAAATACACTGGAAAACTAGTGTTTCCATTCAGATATGTGATCATTTAAAATATTTGAAGCCATTCAGCATATATAGTAAGTAAGTAAGTAGCCTTTTTGCAGCCGTTCAAAAGTACGCGTGGGGAAAACCCTGGCAAAGAAGGGTAGAATGCTAGTTGTTATATAAAAATATTAGACTAAAATAGATAACCTTGATTTCATAGCCAAATTAATGATTTCCACGGTATCGTCATCATCATTATCCTCTTCGTCATTATTCAGGCCGCTGCTCTTGTAATCTTGTCGCTGCTCTTGTAACAGGGCATTTGCGCTAGCCGGCCCGGCTGAATGGAACAAACTCCCTGTCTTTATCCGCAAATCCTCAACTTTATCGATTTTTAAAACTAACCTTAAAACACATCTGTTAAATTTTGTTTAGGCGCGCTATAAATAACAGTCTAATAATAATAATAATAATAATAATAATAATCTCTAGTTGCCTGGTAGGCCTATACTTGAACCAGACCATTCAGCTGATTTTCTCAGTATTTCATGTTTCTACCTGGTTTCTTCTCTTAAACGCTTGCCAACGCTTACTAAGATCCTTGTTGAAACCAGCCATGTTCATATTTAGTGGTTCTTGCTGCTCTGTCAAATACCGCGTAAACTCATCAACTTTAAGAACATGCTCAGTAGGGGTGGAGTGAAAGTCTAGAAACAAAATAATTATTTTCAGTAAGCATTTTCTAATACTGATGGAAAGCTGTCAGTATGTTAGAGTAAGTAGTGTCCAAAATATTTTTGATTTTGCCTTTTGTCTTCTGCCCTCTACCGGCGAGGAAAGTTTACAATATAAATTCTGTGGGAAACGTCCATGCAGTGCATGCATTTTTATCGAACTAAATATTGTTAGTGAGGTGGCTTAGTGAAATTATCGTTATCTGACAGTGACAGATAAAAGCATCAAATTTGGCATGAAGATCCATTAGAGTCTACTAATTAATGTCAAAGTAGGAGCCATCGGAAATTAATAATCATTCTTATGTAAAACACAAAAAATCAAGGTCAAAAGGTCAAACTAAAAAAAAAACGTCACAACTCAGCTAAATATTAGTCTATTTGGATGATTCTTTTACCTATTTGATCGGACCAATAAGGGCTGCATCAGAGGAAAGGCTAACAGAATCCAAGGTCATTTCAAGGTCAAAATGTCAAAATGAAGAGAAAATTGGCAATAGCAAGGCCAAATTTTGCTTCACCTGGATGATTCGCAAAGTCATTAAATACACGTTCAAATCAGAATCCAATGAAGTGCTGCAATTTCAAATATTTCCACTAGTGAGGGCTGTTAGCAAGATGAAGGGGACCGGTTGGACAAAAGCACCAAACTTTCTGTGTACTTAGGTTTGGTCATATGGTAATGGTTTTTGGTAGGATCCACGCGATCCGACTACGGGGTCATCCCTCAAAAATGCATTTTAACCAAGATGGCGGCCAATAATGGCGCCAACACAGAAAACAGTATATATATCGGGTCATAGGTAAACTACAAAAACAAATGTAGTATCAAATTTAATATTATCAAGGTCAAGGAATCGATTTATCGTAGTGGCAATAGTGTCCGAATGTTACTATCCAAGATGGCGTCCAATATGGCCGCCAACACAAAAAAATATGTATATATCAGGTCAGAGGTAAGTTACAATGGCAAATGAAGTGTCCAATATAATATTTTCAAGATCAAGAAATCGATTTATCGTAGTGGCAATAGCAATAGTGTCCGAATGTTATTATCCAAGATGGCGGTCAATATGGCCGCCAACACACTCAAATAGTTATATCTCAGCTCATAAAGCCTGGATCGGGGGCCTTTCAAACCGCTCTTCGGGACCATCATCTTCTCAACACTGACGAAAACTCTAAGCGGACTGTCTCTCAGCTGTTTGATTCTATTTGTAGCGCTCATAACAGCAGAAGCAGATCCTATAAGGTTTTGACTTTGAAGATCTCTTTATGATTTCTTGGATTGTATCATTCCCGCACTATTGCCACTTCATTTGTTATTGTGGCTTACCTATCCATTCGTTTATTAAAGGAATTTGATATTACGCCCCTTCAAGAGACCTACTCAAAAGCGCTCCCAGCCCAGCTTCGGCACTAGTAATTGGACTTTAGTAACTTATTAAATGCAGGGGCACTACACCTAGGCAGTAGACGAATCTCTAATGAAAGACCATTCTAGATGGAAGGTCCAACCATTGAGAAGGCACGGTGCTGCCTAATTGAGGAGCGAGCCCGAGGGACTAAGAGTTCTCCCCAGCAGAAGATCGGAAGTCTCGACGGCTGCAACTGTATCAGAAAGCGGACGACAAAGATCACTCCGATAGGCCGACCAAACCAGTGGCGTTGTGGGACAGAGAGCCAGTACAATACATCCCACATATAATACAGAAACAGGAGCATATTTGGGAAAGCCCCTCTAAGACGAGCAGCTGAACGAAAAACCGGTCACGGCGTCCAATTAATCCAAGTGGCTCTGTGGCAAACCCACCAGGATCAAACTGCAGTGATCCAATCTGCTAGTAACAAAAGCATGGATAAGGATCACAGCAGCGCCACGGGATAGGGAGCGATAAATAACCCTCAATTGACGTAGCTGATAATAGCAGCTAAGGGCAAGCTCATTTATGTGCTGAGAAAAACAGAGTTCTTAATTCAAAGTTTCCTCAAGTCCCGGACCGAATCCAATAAGGTGATATGCGGGAACTTGTCAGGCATCGGTCAATGCTCGCCAGCCGTATACCACAACTCAAACAAATGAATTGATTCTTAGAGGCGTTTCGAAGCAGGCGATTGGATGCTAACCAAGTGGAAGGGCATCCATAGCTTGGCACATCTGCTGAACGGCAATCCACGCCGCAATTTGGGTGGCAATGGGTGTAGGTCTGCACATCGTCAGCATATAGTCTAGCTGGCGCACAAGCCCACATGACGCCAGCAAGACCCCAATACCAGACAATATAAAGCATTGGGCCCAGCACTAAAACCTACGGGACACCAAAAAGGGCTAGAACCCAGCTGGACCTACAGGAGCCAAAGACTACACGATTTGTGCGCTCTGACAGAAGGATCGAAGCCACTCTAGCGGTTTGTCTGTCAGCCCAAAAGAAGCAGAAAGGCGTTGAAGGAGTAAAACTATTTACTCCTCAAGAGTCAAAAGCTGAGCTGACATCAAAGATGGTCAGGAGAGAGAGATGTCCGACATCTATGGCGGCATAGAGGTCAGACAGTCCTGAGGCGTTTTGGAGAGTCTCCATCGATTGATTCTTCCAAAAGCCAGATAAGACTGCTGGGAGGAAAGCAAACCATTTATATCTAGATAAACAATAGCAACAATAGGTCTACATTCCAGAACCTTAGAAGGAAATGTCACATTTGCAATCAGGCGGTAATTTGCTTAATATAATCAGTTGAATTCAGCCCATCCAGCTTCAAGACTGGGTACAGGATCGAGGTCGCACGTTTTTGGCGCGATTAAATTTAGCATTCGTAGCTCAGCACTCGTTACCTCTATATTGGACGCCACCTTGGATAGTAACATTCGGACACTATTGCCACTACGATAAATCGATTCCTGGACCTTGAAAATATTATATTCGACTCTTCATTTGCTATTGTAGCTTACCTATATACTGTTTTCTGTGTTGGCGCCATTATTGGCCGCCATGTTGGTTAAAATGCACTTTTGAGGGGTTAACCCGTAGTCGGATCGCGTGGATCCTATCAAAAACTATTACCATATGACTAAACCTAAGTACACAGAAAGTTTGGTGCTTTTGTCCAGCCGGTCCCCATCCGCTTAAATTTTCGGTCAAACAACCCTCACTACAGGGACTGTTCTTTAATTCATTTACTCTTTCAGATCACACATGCATCTAGTTCTTGCCGCCCCATCTCTATTCTCAGCCTCTCCATGCCATTCGCATGTCCTATAGTCGGGGATCCCTTGACTGTCGGATGCCCGGCGACGCACTTCGTAGATGTGAGCTCTCTCCCCCGCCATCGACGCATGATACCTTAAACGATGACCAGCTCTATACGACCTCCATTCCTCCACCATGAACCAGCTTATCGACTCCGCTTCGGGGAGTGAGGACTCGCTGCCGACCTCAGGCCGTCTGGCTCGATCCATTGGACTAGGGATCCTGCTAACCGACTTGCTTGGATCACTCAATTTCGTGCTGTCCACCGACGGAAGAAGTCGGCATATAGTAGAAAAATTGGTCATACGAATTGAGAAAACCCAAGCTTAAAGTCTTGTGAACTGGACTTTGGTCAAATTTGATGACAACAAGGTTTCAAGGCTCATCATTCGCCTTTACTTTCTATACAAGGCCGACATTCCTGTCATATTTTTAAACACACTCGTCAACGGGTCACCCACCTGTCACCTCTATGCAGATGACAAACAGGAATCGGTTCACGGCCCCCCTCTGTTCAGCTTCCTCTTACTAGTTGCACTGCCTGTCTGTCTGTCTGTCTGTCTGTCTGTCTGTCTGTCTGTCTGTCTGTCTGTCTGTCTGTCTGTCTGTGTCTGTCTGTCTGTCTGTCTGTCTGTCTGTCTGTCTGTGTCTGTCTGTCTGTCTGTCTGTCTGTCTGTCTGTCTGTCTGTCTGTCTGTCTGTCTGTCTGTCTGTCTGTCTGTCTGTCTGTCTGTCTGTCTGTCTGTCTGTCTGTCTGTCTGTCTGTCTCGACATTCACCTCTGGATGCAGCTCATCTGGTTTGGCACTCGCCAGCAGCAGCTTGAGCTTCAATACCTTCTTCTTGCCGAGAGATTCCTGTCCGCTGCTTTCCACTCCAGCGATCGATATCTTAGTGTAGTCCTCGACACCACGCTTAACGCATCGCTAATCTTCCTACTTGCCATCTTCCTACTTGCAACTCTGACGGCTCAGAGCAAGCTGACGCACCTCTTCTCCTCCGTTTTTACCTCTGTTGTTGATGCCTTAATTTGATTCCGAGTTGATTACTGTCACTCTCTTTTGTTGGTCTCCCAAAAGTCTGTCTCTCCTCTCTTCAGTCGGCCAGATTAATAACCCTACTTCGAAGCTTCTCCCTTAATTGACCCTGCCCTATTCATTAACACGTTCCTCCTCATAAACTGGTCCACTTTTTTTGTCTGGGTCATTCACACTGGGTGCGCCTCTGATTGGTGAGCACTGCGAGAGACGCTTTATAAATATATAGATACAATACAATTCCAAAAGTTATCGACATTCACTAATGTAAAAATCCAGTCATTCAGAATGATGTGCGAACCGATATATTTTTGGCTAAAAGTCCTTGGACTCTATCCTACAGCACAAATTACAGTTTACAATCTGTTCTTCGCTGCATGGTGCATAATTGAGCTAAGGTTTCATAGTATTATTGTACAATAGTATTCTCTGTTGTGACGAAACATAATGGCTTATATGCGATTTCTACCGAGAAAAAAAAATTTAAATATTGCATTGGTGGTAGAGGGCAGAAGATATCATTTTAAATTTTAAATATTTGGTGTGTTTCTTTGTCTCTACCCAAGTTGCGACTTTTGCCTACTATTAGAATTCATTTGTTAAATTTTTTTAAACTCCACAGCTTGCTTATTGGCAATACAAAAAATGAGTTGCACCTTTCAACAAATGCTTCTCGCTTTTTCTGTAACTCAGAGTCCCTGGTTGTGTTTTCGTTATCAAATTTTACTCCTCCACTAAACCATTCGCTTTGACACTATATTATAATATAATTAAATGCTTTAGGCATGTTTGCCTTACTCCAAATTCAGATTAGCTCTACAGCCATAGCATTCAAACTCTCTGACAGTCTTCTTCAAGACCTTGTGATGATGAAAAAAAGGAAAAGGGTCTGTGGTGCGTGGCCTTCTGTAGGCAATACATTAATAAGAAGATTTCCTAATTGACCAGGTTTTTGTCTTTGTTGCAAAAGTGCAAAAGTTTTATTCCGTTGATACAGTAATGCAGTAAATAAAGCCATTATTTATTTTCTGTCGCGGCTACCATAGGTCTATAAGAATGAAGCAAATAAACAACAGAAAGCCAGTTTTCATTATCTATGATTTTGTACCTAATTTTCGTACAGGATTGCAGCCCAATCTAATTAGGGATGTTGCATTCCAGTGTCTCGTAAATGATAAATGCGTTGGTTTCTTCATGTAGACTGTCTCAGATTTTCGGGTATTGAGCAACCATAGATTCATAGATTACAGTAAAACTTTGCTGTATTGTTCAGCAAGACCATGCAAAGGAACAAAATTATCAACTATGTCAGCCAATCAGGGAAAAAAATGTTTTCCCCATTGTGTCGTGAATCACCCTAACCTAGATCTAATCGTTCGTTGTCATGATTGTTTTATCGGCCTTTTAGTTTCTCCTCTAGAACTCTGCAGCTATCCACCTACGATAATATTGGTGCAAATTAACATTGTTTTGTAATATGGCTCTACCACAAGGTTCGCGTCATCATCACCATCACCATCAATACCACCATCAATCACCACCATCATCATCATCATCATCATCAAAATGATCAGGTCATCATCATCATCATCATCATCATCATCATCATCATCATCATCATCATCATCATCATCATCATCATCATCATCATCATCATCATCATCATCATCATCATCATCATCATCATCATCATCATCATCATCATCATCATCATCATCATCATCATCATCATCATCATCATCATCATCATCATCATCATCATCATCATCATCATCATCATCATCATCATCATCATCATCATCATCATCATCATCATCATCATCATCATCATCATCATCATCATCATCATCATCATCATCATCATCATCATCATCATCATCATCATCATCATCATCATCATCATCATCATCATCATCATCATCATCATCATCATCATCATCATCATCATCATCATCATCATCATCATCATCATCATCATCATCATCATCATCATCATCACATCACATTTGAGTTACAAGGCTGTGCGTTGAATTTATCTTCAGCAGATTATTCCTTGAAAAGACGCTAATTGGTATCTTACCTGTAAACAGCAGTGCCAAAATAACTATCAGCTGGTAGACGGCATGGCCAAATATATTCTTAATCATTGTCTGAGAAATGATCGCTTGGTTACGACCGTATGGTTTTCGATTAAGCAAATCTTCTGTGGGTACTTCAGTTGCCAATGCAAGTGAAGCCAGGGTGTCCATAATCAAGTTGACCCACAACATTTGAATGGCCTTCAGAGGAGATTCCTACAGAATAAATCTAATCACAATTAAGCTCAATTCACAGACTCAGCGAAAGCGTAGAATGCCAGGCTTATTGCTCGTTTTGTTTGGAAAAACATAGCTTACCAAACAATTTCTGCGCCCATATTCAGTACCTTGAGATTTTAATATGGCATTCATGTATAAAGCACATGCAAATCAGTTTCCACTCCATCTACACATAAAGTCTTCACAGTATTAGTATTTAATTTGGTAAAGCCTTTGCAAAGTTCATTGCCTTCAAATGACAATCTTGTCTTAGTTGCCCTTTCATTTTCAAAATCGTCTCATCCATTTTCGATCTGCCTATTGCACATAACATGAAACACACTTTGAGACCAGCACAAAGAACTAGTTAA
Source organism: Aporrectodea caliginosa (assembly GCA_020284085.1). Lineage (NCBI taxonomy): Eukaryota > Metazoa > Annelida > Clitellata > Crassiclitellata > Lumbricidae > Aporrectodea > Aporrectodea caliginosa. The sequence continues at coordinate 658,870 of JACEVL010000781.1, forward strand.
GTAATATGTCTTGGAGGGTAGGTAAAGTTTAGTTGCAGTAGTTCTGAAACTAAATATAACAGGCTATATACTGCTTGACAATTGAGTCAGCTGCTCGAATGGCAGGAGAAAGTCATCTGGGACCAGTTTCCGATAAAGTACGATGGCCAAAACAGATCCTCATCCGTCGGACGCGGAGTCGCTTTTCTCAAGCGATCGGAATCCTAGTCCATGTGCGGAGGAAATTGTCCCGATGCAGTTCTGCGGCAGGACCCGTTATGTGAAGTGACACGGACTAGCGTTTTTATCAATTTATTTCTTTAAATGTCTGTGGGCCAAGGTCTTTAAAGGCTAAGCTCGGAAAATGTCTATAAAGTTTTCGTGTCGGAACGTTCAGTGCAAGTGAGTAGTGTAGTCGTTTGATCTTGCAGGAATTAAAACCTACACTTCAGTGTAGCGTTGACGAACGCGGTCTCGACGAGGCGCTATGACGCCATCAAAGGATGTCGTTAGAAGAACATCCTAAGTACGAATGTCTACAAGGCCATGGCTCTCATTGGCTGGCGTCGCCCGCTATGCACTATGGTAAACAGTGGCTGCAGTATGTACTTCAGTCACCTGGTGTTTTTACAAATGTTTTAAATCATATTTAAATTCCTTACGCTTAACATTGCAGTTGTTGTAGTTACCCTAACACCGTATTGTCTAGTTTGTCTTAAATCCCTATGCTAAATAAACTAATTCAGATAAACAAGTCATTTTATAACCTATGCTACACGAAGAAACATTTGTCTACGTATAGAGCTCGGACAAAATTATATTATTCCTTCACAGACAAGCAGATGCTTAGATGGGCAACCCACAAATGGAGATTGACAGTTGTTGTCCTTCACAGTGTCGGTTGAAAACCACCGCATTGTATATTTTATAGAGTATTGTATATAAAAAAAATACGCAACTGAACTCTACCTGTACAAAACACGCGCCGAGAAATGCGACAGTCACTGCGACAACATTAACAGTTAGCTGGAACTGTAGGAATTTGGCAATGCTGTCGTATACATTACGGCCCCACATGACGGCTTTGACGATGCTAGTAAAGTTGTCGTCAGTCAGTATAATATCTGATGCCTCTTTTGCGACGTCAGTCCCTGTTATTCCCTTTAAAAATGACAACATTTCAAAAATATTTATTCTTATTTAAATTACGAAATCCATGTCCATATAAAGACCGCTTCTAGTGTACGTAAGTATGTATGCGTATGACTACCTATAAAGTGCCTGTTAAGAACCTGACAAGGGCGCTTACTGGTTGCCTAACAAATCTAAAGGTTTAATATGACTTGAAAATGTCTCTTGATCTGTTTGTGACGAAATTAGACAGTGAGTGCAAACGGTGGGCTGGTCAAGAAATCCCTACAACTAACTTTAACTCTGTGGGCGAACTCAACAATGATTGTTGGGTCATCTCAGCATGTCTGGCTCAGGATTTTGTATGGTCTAGAATGGGGTTCCATTCCATTCTAAGCTTAATGTTCAATGCAATAAACATAGCTTTGTTTTGTTTGAGGTTGCAGCTCGTCGGTATGTTTACGACACTATCAGGGATAATATTATGTCAACGAAAATGCTTATTATGTCAGAAGCACTCCAAAGTGCGTGTTTTCTAGAACACCACGCTATCAAACACTTAGTTGCTGTATCTCTTCTTGCCCGGTTTAAGCCGGGAAAGAATCTGGTCCGATTTGAAGACGTCCAGGTTTTAACTTTGATAACGATCGCCTGCATACGGGTGTAGGACATTGTCCCCCCTGGACATTGTCCCCCCGGACATTGTCCCCCTGGACATTGTCCCCCTGGACATTGTCCCCCCAGGGTAGGACATTATCCCCCCAGTCTAAGATATAATCGTATAATATTCTTGCGGAAATATGTATATGTGTATATATTTTTGTATATGTATGTGTAAGTATACATAAATATGCATATATATAATATATATATATAAGTATATAAGTATATACATATTTACATATGTATATATATATGGATATATATATATATTTGCATGCATATATACTTATATATATGTATATATGTGTATGTAATACTATATATCTATATGTATATGTATGTATGTACTGTATATGTATATAGATAAATGTGTATATGTACAGGTATATGTACATATATGTATATATGAATATATATATGTACTTATTATTATTATTATTATTATTATTATTATTATTATATTCGTTTTATTGGTAACAAAACTGATAGACACACCGCTATCAGGTACATTGCAATTTAACAAAAGTTACGAATGAATGCTAAGCAAGATTGTATCATATAAAGAGTAGCCAATGTTAGAGCGACAATAAGGCAACAAATTGTTATCAACTATTGCCTGATGAATTGTTAAGTTAATTGAGAGAGTAATGTGGGATGAGATTTATGAGCATTAGTGGTCAGAGAATGGCTTTTTAAACAGGACTCGTGAGATAAAAAGTTTATCATCTTTAGTGGGTCGTACAAAGTTGTGAGGGCGTGGTCTCATTTTGTAATGACGATCAATAATCGGAGGAAAGAGCGGCCGAAGAACATGGAAGTCGTTTCTGGAAACAGCGGCCAGAAGGCGATCATCAGCCTGGTCCACCATTTCAGCAGCAGTTGGCGAGTCTTCACTCAGGTACCCTGATCGGCGGCACCTTGCCAAAAGACGCTCGATCCTGACCCGATCCATGAAGGTTGTAAAGCCCCACCAGGCAGGGGCAGCGTACATCATCCTGGAGACTGTTGTGGCTCTGGTCACTTCATGTAGGGTCTCAGATGGTAATCCATGTGCCCTTAACGTTCTTAAGGCATGAAGAGACCCGGCACAGGAGGAAAGTGTGGCGTCTACATGAGTAGTGACTCGAAGATCAGAGTTCAGGGTAACTCCGAGTATGTTAATAGATGCTACTCTTTCCATTCCCACCAGCAACTCTGGGACTTTCCCGACGACGAGATATAATCATTTCTCTTGATTTTTGTGAATTCAGTCGGAGATTGTTACGCGATGCCCAGCTCTTAACGGAGGCAAGTTCTTGACTGATCGTTTCCCGCATCGAAGAACCAATTAGTAGGTATGTGTCGTCTGCGTATTTTAATATGTGATTCTCGGGGTGAATCGGCTGAAGATCTGAAGCGTTAATGATATAAGACGATGGCCCGATCCCGGATCCCTGTACGTTGCTAGCGTTGATAGTCCGCCGCAAGGACAACACCCCCTGGAACTTAGTCACATGCCCTCTGTCCTTGAAAAAATTTAATAGCCAATTGTAGACAAAGTCTGGAATGTCAAGATCTGATAGCTTCAGGGCAAGGGTTGAGTGTCGTACCATGTCGAAAGCTTTTGAAAAATCAAGCGATATTAGGGATACGTAATTGTTTGTTTGAAGAAGACTTGAAGCGTGATGCAGTATAGAGATAATTGCAGAGGTAGTAGAACCTGTAGGACGAAAGGCATACTGGTCCTGAAGGAGGCCAGCAATCGGCGGAAATGTAATCGCCTGGTAAATGTATCGCTGCACCAGTTCTCTCTCCACCATCCTTGATAGTACTGGGGTGACAGAAATTGGTCGGTAATCTGACGGGATCAAAGGTGAGGGCACCTTGGCTACTGGATGTATAACAGCGGTTTTCCATTGAGAGGGAACATGGTAAGCAGCAAGCGAGAGGTTTAACAAGTAGGTAATAACTTCAGTGTAGATAGGTGCTGCAAGGCGCAAGTACCAAGCCGGAAGCTTGTCTGCTCCGTCAGCAGTATGATGTAGGTGATCAAGTAGATGAAAAACTCTCATATCAGAGAACACGGGTCTGTTGGTGGGCACTGACAGCCGATAAGCAGGCTGAATGTAGCTGTTATCTGTTGACACATCAGCATAGTGATCATTTAGGCTGTCAGCGGTGATCGTACTCGAAGGCGGTGGCATAGGCCGTCTCTTCGTAACCTGTCCCACACGTCGCCATAACTCACCGAGGTCATCAAGTTGGCCTAAGTCAGCAAGGTGTTGCCTTGTTTTCCGTTCGATAAGGACAGCAACTCGTCTTGCCAGTGCAGAGGCCTCCTCTATTTTTCCAACCCTCATCAATCTGTTCTTTTTCCTGAGTAAGTATTTAGCCTCCGGGCTCAAGAAGTAAGGATCCGATGAAGTCATAGTTATTACTCGCAAAGGGTAGACCAAGTCGAGTTCATTTATTGCCTCTTCATAGAATCGATCCCAGGCCTGCTGTGGATCAGAAGTACCGAGGATCTCAGAGAAGTTTCGCTCCGCTAGTCTTCTAAGAAGGGTGGCATGTTGGTTCGGAGTGCGACGGCGAAAGGGAACCCTTCTCGGTCTCTTGTTTTGGCTGAAGACTGGTCCATCTGTAACTCCGATAATAGCCTTATGATCGGTCTTTATCACTGAATCCAAGATCTTGATTGTGGAGTAGCATCCAGGCTCAGAGACGAACAATCTATCCAGAATGTTTTCACCCCGTTTTCACTTATGTATATATATGTGTGTATATATATGTATATATACATATATATATATGTATATGTGTATATATTTTTGTATATGTAAGTGTAAGTATACATTTATATGCATATATATATATAAGTATATACATATTTACATATGTATATATATATGGATATATATATTTGCATGTGTAAATATGTTTGTATATATATGTATTTATATATACATGTATATACACATATATATACATATTTGGATCTAAGTATATATATGTATATATATATGTGTGCATATGCATATATACATATATATGTATATATATATGCATGTATCTATATATATATGTAAATATGTATATATATATATGTGGTTTCTCAGTGAGTTGTGACGTTTCGAAGTAGGCCTATATTGCAACAAAATAGTATTTGGCGTCCGGCGTGCATGAACCCCACATAGTAAGCGGCGGTTTAAGGGTTAAGTTTAGGCTTACACCTGAATGAAATAGCCAACAAAAACGGCAACTAAGGTTTATCAATGACATGCAGACTGTAGGCTATTTACACAGAGGGGGGATAATGTCCAGGGGGATAATGTCCTACGCAAAATCGGGGGGGACAATGTCCAGGGGGACAATGTCCGGGGGGACAATGTCCGGGGGACAATGTCCAGGGGGACAATGTCCGTTCCCCCCTGCATATTGGGTACACTAGCCAGTCTCACAGACTGAATACATCTGGACGGACATCATCAGCTATATTCGACCTTAGATCCAAGCGTGGTACAACCACAGTAATGTCGACCTCACAGAAAGAGCATAGCCACTCGTTCCAACGAATCATAGCTCAATACGAGATGTCGTCGTGATCTACCGTATTAAACGCCCCGATCACATCCACAAGTTCGAGCAGTGTGACGTGTCAATGACAACATAGGCATCAGTCGCAAAAGAACTTTTTCTGTCGAAGTGTGTCTTGTGGCAGGATTCCAGACACTGCGACAGCTTTCCTGTCTATTTAGATAGAACGTCAAATTCTAGCTGTTGATATTATCCAGGACAATTCAAGGCTTGTTGTTGATATTATACAGGACCTATTAAGGGAGGTGCCTCTAAGTCAGAGATTTACTGACAGTGCCAGTCCCAAGACTGGATAAAGGAGGAGGGCGACGCTAATGGTCTTTGTTACCACAAAAATAGCAGCGTCTTATCAATAAACTCTGTAATACTTCAAACGCCCGAGAAGCTACTGAAGAAGGTCGATCATAACGGTCGGGAAACGATGAGACACGGCCTGCAGACGAAAGCCACCATACAATTATCTTTCAGCGCATGTCAACGGACGGACGAGAGCTGAGCGACCTCCTCGAGATTCGTGTTAGCTTATCCAGATGCATCAAATGAGAACACAGAGGTCGTCGCTCGCTATACATTCCTGGAGGCCACGAGGGACCTTGATTTTGCGCGAGAACCAAAGACGTTCAGGTGAGACCTATCGCACCGCATAACTCCGGTCTGATGCCTACCACAGGACGTCGGAAGCGGATGATAGACGACGACCACCGAATCGAGTACACGGGAGACACGTGAACAGTCTCAGCTGGATCGATTTCTGGCGACGCAGAGGGATGAGCAAAGATGGTCGCAACGGGAGGTGAATAGCGTTGTCGACCGACACTTACAGGTGCGGCAAGGCAACGACACAACGGCGGACGAACCTTGTAATAGGCGCCTCGACTAGAAGGCAAACGAAATGGACCGTGAAACGGAACTACTTTTTTTACAACTGACCAAATCGCAGTCGCACCCAAATCGGCTGCTTCTGCCGCATCCACACCACCTGGGTCTGTAATATCTGTAATAATAACTATTATTTACTATTAATTTGCTATTAGTTATTATTATTTATTTTTATTGCAACATAATTTAGACAACACTACTACTTGCTGGCCTTCCTCTTGGGGTTTTGGGGCGACTAGATCGAGTTCTACGCTCGGCTGCTCGTCTCATTGGACGACTTCCTAAGTTCTCTCCTGTCTCTGCATACATACGTGATGTGTTGCACTGGCTGCCTATCTCTCAGCGGATCTCATACCGCACTGCTGCTGTGGTTTCTCGCTGCGTTCTTGGCTGTGCTCCATCTTACTTGCGTGATCTTTGCCGCCCAGTGTCCGACGTTGCAGCGCGTCGGGCACTTCGTTCTACGACGAGGGGTGAGCTCCTAGTTCCACGGGCACGCTTGGCTATTAAGCAGCGCCGTGCTTTTTCGGTTGTGGGACCTTCCACCTGGAATGACCTCCCGCTTAAGCTCCGCTCTTTACTTGTGAGCCAACCAGCAGGGTTCTACAAGTCCCTCAAGTCTTTTTCTTTAGTCGTGGCTGGGCCGGGAGCGCTTCTGAGTAGCTTCTTGAAGAGGCGCTATATAAATGCTCTGAATGAATGAATGAATGAATGAACACGAGAGCAGTAATTGCTATTACTTTTATATAATTTTATTACTTTTTATTCTTACTATTAGTTATTATAATTATAATTGCAATTCGAGGGATCCAAATCGGCTGCATCTGCCGCATCCACACCACCTGGGTCAGTGACTACGAATCACACCTGAGACCGATGAATGCCGGGATAAGGACCGGACCACGAGGCTATCGACAGCTAAATTAGCGCACTAACAAGTATTCTTACTCACGAGTTTTAGGAGTGTTGAGACGCCGTTTCTGGTGGCGTATGGTTTAAGCACGTCATATTTACCCAGTTGCTATAAAAAAATGTAAATTTACATTTAACTCTGTCTTCCTCTCTCCATGGTGCTGCTTTCTATCTAATGGTCTTTTTTTTGATCAGGCATTGGACACATGCTGCAAACAGTCTGTGTTTCACATTTACGATGCACCTGGTGATGGCAACTCGGTAAATATGACGTGCTAAACCATCCGCCACCAGAAAGGGAAAATGGCAGACAAGACAGCCTTTGTCGCGCAAAGGGGTATTTATTAGGGATATGTAAGGCGGTTACGTTTCATGTGTTAATGGATATTGTATTGTCAGGTACAACCTTGCTTGTTTACTGTTTAACGACCACTGTGTGGTAACAAAGACCATTAGCGTCGCCCTCCTCCTTTACCCAGTCTTGGGACTGGCACTGTCAGAAGGCGAACAGTGGCGGAGTTTGGGTACAACCTTCGAAATTTCCTTAGCATATATGGATGACGTCTTTATCTATGGTAATAATCCGAGCAACACGTAGACTGTCTCAGACAGTATGTAATATCTAAGTATTTAAGCGGCAATATTGCCGCGAAGGTTTGCTTTCTTAGGCACGTGATAACCTCTGATAGTACCAATATGAAGGCAATGGTCTTTAGATCAATATTGGTCATAGGGAATTAAGTCAGACAAAAAATAAGCTTGGGTTCGATACCCCCTACGGCGGCCTATGCGAAATATGTGTATTTTGCTCCAGTTATCTGAGAATTATGCACAAATTTCTTTTTTACAACTGATTTTACTTCTGATTCTGAAAATATACATACCTATATGTTAAGATCGGACCATTAAATAAAAAGTTACAACAGTTTACATATTTCTCAGAGGCCTGAGGGAGTTTGGAACCCCAGGCTTCATGCTTTATATGACTGCTACCCATCGCATTAAAATTGGTCTTCAGACCCTTGCCTTCAAATCGGTACTGAAAAATAATCTTTTCCATCCGTTTTAAATGTCTCGTGGAAAATTTCGAATGGGCCGGAGGATGGTTCGACCCCCACGCTTCATTTTTTTTTATCTGAATGCTTTATCTCAGACCAGTATTGATCTACAGACCATTACCTTCATACCGGTGCTGAAAGCGATACTTTTACATTAGCTCGAAATGCATGCAGCAAAATGCGCAAGTACGGCCCCACTATGAGGGAGTAGCCTTCAATCCCTCTTAGGCTCACGACTTGGTACTGTAAGGAAATTACAGTTGTATAGTTGTACGACGCGCGGAAATTCTTGACCCGTAACCCTTGGTCCTCATGTACCCTTGGTCCTCTTGGTCCCTTTGGTCCCCGTGGTTCCCATCGGTCACCATGGGGGGGGGGCCGTGGCGCATTGGATAACATCTTGCAAAGAGACCGAGAGGTACCGAGTTCGAGCCCCGTTGGGCGGATATGCTTTGTGTTTGCAGGCTGTCTGTTCTGTTAGTCGTTAAGATTTGTGTCTTGTGAATTGCATAATTGTACACTGTGACCGGTTGCGGTTTGTCAACCGGATTGTTGAATAAACGAAAATATATATATATCGGAGCAGCGCTCTCCGCCAAGACGATCGCTGGAAGCGCTTCTGAATAGCTTCAAGAAGGTGCGCTATATTAAATTCCTGAACTGAATGAATAAATGAATGAACAAATGAGTGAAGCAACGGTGGCGGCATCTCTTTGTACCTTCTCTCTTCCTTTGGCTCAATTGAAGCGGTATATAACGGCACGGAAACCTCAGGAGAGAGACAAGCAGCGAAGTTGAATCTCCACTTTGAGCATTTGCACCAGCCTCAGAAACTCAAATGCTCTGGCAGCGTTTTCCGCTACGACGCAATATCACAGGGAAACAGCGGTCGATCCGTCTGCGACCTACGCTGGTGGTGACAAACCGTTCGACGGGGTTCCAGCCTTGGACTTTTTCAGGGTACAGCATATGAAGCCTTACCACGACTTTATTACGTTATCAATAATGCGTATGTCGAGTGATAACAACGACTAGTTAATCATGAAGTCTTTCGCAAGCAACTGAAGCCGAACACGACATATTTAAGCAACACCCCTCAACACGGGGAATTTCTCGCCAAGATATTCAAAAGATTAAATTATTAGATAAAAAATGCATCGCCATTTTTCCAGTTAGCGGTCATCAATAGGCCTATATGCTTTGAACAGTTTAATACTGTTACGCAATAGAAGTTCTTATATTAATTTGTGTCAGTTTTAAAATAATGAGCGAAGATTATTATTATTATTTGCCAGAAATAACACTGGCCTGGTTTAGCAACCTGAAAAAGATATATAGGTTTAGACCAAAGCGATCTGGACAGTGAATAAGGAGGTCGCAATAGTTGTCGTAATTAAAAGTTCATTATTCAATTTGTTTAGCCATGGAGAATTTCGGATATATTAGTGCTTAGTTCCTGCCATTTCCGATTTTGGCCAAACCTTGTCAAACGAAGAACAAACAAATGCGAAGCGGTGTATGAAATAGGTAGTTAGAGGAAGGCAGAAGGTTATTGAAAAGAATAAAAATTGACTGAAGAGAAATATTACCATGGCAAATCCGACATCAGCTTTCTTTAGCGCAGGTCCGTCATTGGTTCCATCGCCAGTTACAGCTACAACTTCCTTGTTTTCTGTAAGGTTGCTTTCTATAATTGCTTTTACAAGCACATATTTGTCTTGTGGTGAAGAGCGGGCCATTACACGCAATTTTGGCCAAATCTTGTCAACCAACTGCTGTGTTACCTGATCGCCGGTATTTTAAAACAAACAAAACAACTATCTCTAAATTAGCGCAAAATTGGCCTACCCACGGGTGATTTAAGTCAACTTAAACATACATACATTTCTCATACCGACACACAAGAGAATTTCAACACACCAACCTTATCGAAATTGTATAAAAACACGTTGCTAACAATGACCCAGTTCAAAGCTTCTAGTGGGTCTATACTTAACTCAGGAAAAGCTCAAAATAAGTTCCACTTATTCAACTTATTTGTTCAAAAACAAAAGGAGCAGAAAGAAAATGTAAGAGGACGGCAATGGACGGGATAAGAAGGAGGAAAAGAGAAGAAGGAATAAAGAAGATGAAAAAGGACAAAGGACAATTGACAAAAGGACAAAGGACTTCAACCACGACAGAAACTTAATGCACTCCAACATGTGTAATGTTCAAAGATGTCTACAGGAATACGTGATAGAACAGACTCTGTGAAGTTCAACTATTGCAACGCCAACTGTGATTTGGTTTGGATGGAGGTTGCCTAAAGATTCTGAATAATCTGTACAGAGACATGTTTTTCGTATACCTTTGAGAAAGATAAGCAGGAAACATGTCCCAATAACTGACCATAAACAACAGCCAGTCCATAAAAGGGAAGGAAGTCCCCAAAATCGTTTACATAATAGTAAGAAAATGACAGTAGTTCATAAAGAAATCACAAGAAATGTCCGCAAAGGGTCGAGCTCGCACGACTTTCTCACTGACAATTGGATATCATCTCATCTAATATCCGGCAGGGTTGCCAGGTCGTCGCGAAAAGCGCGAGTTGGGCTACTTTTTAATGCGCTCGCGACTGAAAATTTCGTCCTCGCGACCTCGCGCTATTTGGGCTACTTTTGAAATGTCCCGCGGTCGCGACGGCGACATTATGAATTCTCACAAATTGACCGCTGTAGGCTACTGGGTCACTGTTACTAGCTACTATTCTTATCTGGTGTGGCTTAGTTAGTAATAAAAACATGCTCTACGGAGTACGGACTCGTCTACGGTAAGCACGAATTAAGCAGTCTGCCATCTAAATTTTTACGTCAAGGGTTTCATCACGTGTCTTGACGAAACCAAAAAAGTATAAATATTGACGTACCTAGCAAAAATTTATTAGTGTTATCATTTCGCTGCTCAGCTCGCGACTTTTGGGCTACTTTATGACGTGATTTCGCGACCAAGCACTTCCCAAATCTGGCAACCCTGATATCCGGGTCTGTCTGGATCGTCATCCACTTATCAACTTAGAACTATATCCAATTATCCATTAAAACCCACTCAAACCCACGTATATCCAAAAATATTCATTTTTTATCGAAATGCATCTACTGATGTCCGCTCACACCCCAGTTACATCCACTATATCCGTATGAATTCACTGATATCCACAAAAGTCCATATATTTATATACCCTAATTCACTTTAATCCATACACATTACACATCCACTCACATACATTTGGGGGGGCCCGTGGCGCATTGGATAACATCTGGCAAAGTGACCGAGAGGTACCGAGTTCGAGCCCCCGTTGGGCGGATATGCTTTGTGTTTGCAGGCTGTCTGTTCTGTTAGTAGTTAAGATTTGTGTCTTGTAAATTGCATAATTGTACACTGTAACCGGTTGCGGTGTGTCAACCGGATTGTTGAATAAACGAAAATATATTATTATTACATACTTATATCAACGCATAGTCGTATACCAACTTAGTATACACTTATATCTATTTAAATTGACTCATATCCACTTAAGTACGCTTATGTAGACATATACCCTTCAATTAGGAAGCAAGTCGATGAAAGCAGCAAGGCGACAGAAGACGGGCAGTCGCTCACGAAAATTTGCATCTAAAATATTTTTTGCATTCAGCTACCCTGCTGGTGGAGGAGGCCCCTTATATGTGAAATGTTTAGCAGGCCTTGGTCTGTGGACTCACTGGACCCGTTGTTAAATCCAGGCCTATCTGTACCTGCGCGTAGACTTTGGGTCTAAACTCCAGGTCAATGTAAACGTTGCCGTCTACATCATAGGGGTATTGCAAAGTTTCACCATAATATCTCCTATTTTATTCTTCACTGGCTCCCCATCCGCCAGCGCATCCAATTCAAGGTCTGCCTCCTCATGCGAAGCTCTCAAGCTGAATCTGCTCCTCACTATCTTATGGCTTATTGTAGCACAGTCGTTCCTCCAATCGGTCCGCGGCCTGTGGTTACTTGGTTGCCCCGCGGGTTCGCACTTCTCCGGCCCAGTCTAGGAGTTTCGCTATTGTTGGTCCCAATAGCTGGAACCAGTTACCTCAGACTAACCTTTTCTCTATTTCTTTTGACCAGCTACGCCAGCGTCTGAAAACCTCTCTATTCACAGGATCAGAAGCGACTCTGTTTTTTAATGGTGCTGAATAAATATTCAATTACGATTACGATTGGGTCGTACTTGCCTCTTCTGGCCATATACATGACTTTATTTTGCGCTTACTGCGGCAACGAGTCACTTAAAGTTTATACAAGATGTTATTTCGATGAAGCCTTTACTGCTCTGCGTGTGGTGTGAAATTTTAGGTTGCCCCCATCGAAGTGGCTGGTACTCGTTGGATTCGTGTGCGTTGTGTAAAATTGTAGGGCGTGTAACAAGAATGTTGTCTTCATGACACACTCTTACTCTATATTATTATTATTAATAATTTAAATTTCGTCAACACTTTTTGATTGCACTTATATTTTGGACCTGCTATACAATTTTTGAACCAAGCCTACAAAATGTTAATCTGGCTCTTGGTCCAGATATGACAAAGCAAAAGAATTTTGCTTTCTTAGCGATATAAATTGCGTTTTATATGCATTGAAATATTGTTGGCACTTCCGTATGGCGTGTACAAAATGTGCAGTAGCTTTGTTTCGGTGAATGTTTTTATCAATGCGTAATTTCGGGCGGTGACCAAATACAGCATTAGCACTAATCACATACCGGTTCATCTGGTCCGCTGCGAATAAGTCGATTGAACTCTTGTCCTTCAAGTACGAGGTGGTCGTCGTTAGAAGACAAAATGCCACACTTTTTTGCAATCGAACGAGCTGTATTAATATTATCTCCTGTTATCATTCGAACCGTAATACCTGCACGCTGGCACTTCCGTATGGCGTCTGGAACCTAAACAATAAACATTGGTGTTTGATACTTACACAAAAGAAATCTAAATGACAAAATGCATGTAGCTGCAAGACTTTATTACACGTATTTAATAATAATAATAATTAATAGACTTTATGTGTCGCTCAAAAACTACTTCTTCGGGATGCTGTACAGTATTCGTTTCAAACACTCCCGATAACGTGTGAACCACTTTCAGACAGCTTTGTCGAAGGAAGTATGTCAACATAACCCAAGTTGGTGTACACAGGCCATAAACAGATGCCAGAGTCCAGTTGGCCCGGGCCCATGATTCTCAGGGCCCACCCTCTCTGTCAAAGAGCCAAACGAAGATGGGCTTAGATGGCAAATATGTGAGAAGATCTACACGGCAGTCGGCTCGACTGCGCCAGCAGACAGGAAGCTCCTCCAGAAATCACAGTTCCTTCGCCACCCACTCATGAGCTTTTACCACCTCTCTTTAAGGACAACCTCGCAAGAGAGGACATCCCACGCTGTCATTTGTCAAATTGAAATTCCTCAAATGCAGCCCCGTCAACCGATCCAGCAATATATCTGCCACTGTTATAATTTAGTTCAAAATGAATGCAACCGCTGCACAAAATGCAACGATTCAAATGCAGCGGATTAGGGCTTTCGACTTCTCGATTATGAAGTTCAGAAGTAGTGCTGTTTGTCGAAACTCATACGGATAGGGCTGGGCATTTAACGCGTTATTAACGCGATTAATGCGTTCATTAATTAACGCGATTATATTTTTTTACCGCAGTTAACGCGATTCTCACTGCACCCAATTATTTCCAGAAATGCGCTAAAACAATTCTTGACGAAACAGCTCAGTTTAAACTTTAAACTTTAAAGTTAAAGCTAGAAAGTAAAAACAACCAGTAAAAGCATGTTTGCTTTTTGTTTATTGACTGCAAGCATTTATATAGAGAATATTCAACGTAACTACTCAGAGTTGGTAGAGTAGTTGTACTTGTTATCTATTGTGACATGCGTTAAAAATTCATCGCGTTATTACAAATTTTAATCGTGCGATTAATTTTGATTAAAAATTTTAATCGTTTCCCAACCCTACCCAGTACTCACCTTGTCACCTTATGCCGTCGATTCGCTGAATCCTAGCGACCGTCATAGTCAGCCTTCTCCATGTGTTCCGATCTCTCGTCGTCTCTCTCAGCTCCGGAATGTTCGTCATCATTGTCTCGTGTATCTCCTCCATCCATCTCTTTCTTGGTCGTCCTCTTCCTCGTCTTCCCTCCCCACACGCCAGCATCATCTCCTTTTCCATGCCGTCCGCCCGCATCACATGGCCAAAATACATCACTTTTTGTCTCGCCGCTCTTTGTCTCAATGTCATCTCTCCTCTTAAGTGTCCTATCTCTTCCAATATATGTTCATTTGTTCTCTTCTCAGTCCAGGGGACCCTCAGCATTTCCCTCCAAATCCACATTTCGCATGCTTCGATTTTCTTCTCTAGTGCTTTGGTTTTTGTCCATGCCTCGCACCCGTACAGCACCACTGGTATTATCATTGCTTTAACAATTCTTGTTTTCGTTTCCAGGCTCACCGCTTTATCCTTCCATATCTTTTCCAATCCCTGCATTGCTCCTTTTCCAAGAGTAATTCTTCGGCGTATCTCTCTCTCGCATCCCCCCTCCCTATCTATTGTATCTCCCAGGAAACAGAAGCTCGATACCACCTCAATCTCTTCTCCATCCACTTCGAAGCTTCTCCAGTTCTCTGTGGTCATAATAAATAATAATAGCAATGATTCTTACCTCAGGTCTGATCGGATCTTCAATTCCAACGATGCAAAGGCAAGTTAGTCCTGTCGTTATTTCAGTTTCGTTTTCCCAGTCTGGCTCCGTAGTCATTTGCATTTCATTACATGCTGCAGAACCTGCAAAGTATGAATTATGTCCAACACATAAAAAATACATTTATACTTTATCACCATTGCATCAATACTTTCAAGAATTTTAATGCGTTTATTAATTAACGCGATTATATTTTTTTACCGCAGTTAACGCGATTCTCACTGCACCCAATTATTGCCAGAAATGCGCTAAAACAATTCTTGACGAAACAGCTCAGTTTAAACTTTAAACTTTAAAGTTAAAGTTAGAAAGTAAAAACAAATAGCAAAAGCACGTTTGCTTTTTGTTTATTGACTGCAAGCATTTATATAGAGAATATTCAACGTAACTACTCAGAGTTGGTAGAGTAGTTGTACTTGTTATCTATTGTGACATGCGTTAAAAATTAATCGCGTTATTCAAAATTTTAATCGTGCTATTAATTTCGATTAAAATTTTTAATCGTTGCCCAACCCTAGTTAGTACACAAATATCTCTATGTTAATTAATTATTTTATAAGCCTACATTGTATGTTCTTCCAACCAGTTTTTTAAATGACGAAGGTTAAGGGAGAGAACAATTTGCCTCCTGAACGTTTTGTGTCAACCCTTGAACATTGGCACTCGAACTTGTCTGCCTCCCGTAATGAACTTCGTACGACTTCAGCATTATTTCTCTGGTTTGTGCTCCCTGTAATAGTGACCTTTTTTTACCTATTATGGCTTAGTTTTTCCTACCCAACTCAGCTTGGCGCTTTTCTCTATATTCTTTTCACAGTCGATCTTGAATCTGTCCTCGCTTCCTGTGCTCTTTCCAGCCACTCATACGCTGATGATCTCCAATCTTACTTGCATTGTTCTGCAAGTGATGCTGCGAGTGGTGCTGTTCGCTTGATGTCTCTTGCATCTGACACTCTCTCTTCCGGGTTTTCTTCAAATCGCATGAGACTTAATCCTATTAAGACCCAGGTCATATGGCTGAAGTCGCCAGCAGCTGGCAAAACTAGACTTTAATCTCATTGCAGTTGAATTCCCTCTTATTACATTCTCTACATCAGTACGAAACCATCATCCTTGTTCAGGAACTAAGCTTTTCCAAACACCTTTCCTCATTGTCCCGCTCCTGCTTTTACCATCTTCGACATATATTGCTCGCTCTCTCTCAATCTCTTCTGCTTATCACTGTGTCGGTGCTCTCGCCTAGACTACTGTTCCTCTCTCAACACTGGTCTTCCCCAAGTCCACTTATCCTCCATTGAGAGGGTCTTACGGTAGGCGCGCCTTGTTGGTTCCATTCCTCGCTATGGTAGTGTTTCTTCTTACATGTATCACACCCTCCACTGGCTTCCCTCCGGCTTTGCTCTCTTGTCTGGCAGTGTGTCTTCGATTCAGCTCCTCGCTACATCTTTACTCTCTCTTCTTCTTTCACAGGTCGCTCAGCCCTCCGTTCCTCTTCTATGGGTGACTTTTTCGTCCCCTTTACTAAGCAGCGCCGAGCATTCTCTATCGTTGGTCCAGCAACGTGGAATGACTTGCCATCCTTCCTTCGCCTATTACTTCGTATTCATTCGACTTCCTTCTATACACAACTGAAGACTTTTCTCTATGATCCAGCCTGGCTCGGGTGCGCCTCTGAGTAGAACCCTTGAAGAGGCGCTATATAAATCTTATGATTGATTATGAGTACACTGACCGTCTCATGAGTAGGGGAGAGTGCCACAAGACGCACCCCCTTTTCGTTTCTAGCTTGTAGCGTCATAATTAATACCATTATGTAAATAAAAAGTATGCGCTTAGTGTGAACTTTTATTGCTAAAAACATGTGCACTGTCAAATAAAACTAATATTATGCTGTAATAGCTAAATGCTTCAATTTATCTGATGTCAAGGATGGTGCCTCTTGGGAACAGGGTGACCTCAAGAAGCACCCCGTGGGTGCGTCTTGGGAACAACATGGTTTATTGCTGTACCAGCATGCCAAGCACCATTTGAGCCCTATTGTCCAATATGGGCAAAATCATGTAGACATACAGTACTAAAACGTTAGTTTTGACATTGATACAAAAAATCGACAAGTTTAAAGCAGCAGTTTGGGCCTAAGCAAAATTCCATGTCAGTAAAATGTCGAGCAACTACAGATTAAAAGGTCATTTCAAATTTCTCGCTCAGAGTAACTCTATATCTACCCAGAATTGGGCAACCGAGTTGAAGCACATGCCCCTTAAAAATGTCTCTGTAAAGTTCTTCTCGGAATTCCAAAATGTTTTTAACAAGTGGTAAGACTGCCCATCCTTGAGGGCCGCTAATGCTTGCTTGAGTGTTCCCTCTCCATACGATCCTCTGCTTGTCTTTCGCGTATAATCCTTTCCGATGATTTGACAACCAATAGAACCAATCAAATAAAAGTCATCTCAGACTATAGATATTGGTAATTACCCAGTTGATTATATTTAATGTGAACATATTCGTGTTAATTGCCGATATTCGATACTTGCATACCCAAAACGCACCGGGTGCGTTTTGGGTATACGGGACGTGGTGCTTCTTGGGCTCCGATGGGTCTACCCTCTAAAGACAATTTATTTTGGTTCCCCTTAGATGTTGCTAAAATATACTCTACCACGTTTGCAGTTGATAAAGTGGTTGAGAAACACAAGTAAGGATTATTCCCAAACTGCTCTTTAAAGTTGTGAAAAAGCCTTGTTGAATTATCACTCGCAAAAGTTCAAAAATGCCGAAAACTTACTTTTAATTCAGAAACCGCTTTCCTCTCAGAACAAAGGACACCGATTAATAATAACATATGGACACTTGATCTACTTATTATGTAAGTAGGCTGCTGCGTTCCTGTATCAGCCAGTCTGGATATTATATGGGGGTGCGTCTTGGGCATAGGGTGCGTCTTGTGGTACTTTCTCCTACACTGTCCGTCTCATCTTCCCACTGTCGTTGTGAAGATGAGACAACGAGGGAGAGGATTAGAAACCCGCCCTAATATGCTGAAGCTAAGAAAATTAAGTCGCTAACACTTTATACTAGGGTTGGGCAACGATTAAAATTTTTAATCGAAATTAATCGCACGATTAAAATTTGTAATAACGCGATTAATTTTTAACGCATGTCCCAATAGACAACAAGTACAACTACTCTACCAACTCTGAGTAGTTACGTTGAATATTCTCTATATAAATGCTTGCAGTCAATAAACAAAAAGCAAACATACTTTTACTACTTGTTTTTACTTTTTAGCTTTAACTTTAAAGTTTAAAGTTAAACTGAGCGGTTTCACCAAGAATTGTTTTAGCGCATTTCTGGAAATAATTGGGTGCAGTGAGAATCGCGTTAACTGCGGTAAAAAAATATAATCGCGTTAATTAATGAACGCATTAATCGCGTTAATAACGCGTTAAATGCCCAGCCCTACTTTATGCCCATGGCTGCCTCAAGGGACTGCTCTTCTTCTTAATATATGACCGATAATACAGTGCTCGTCTGAACTTAGCCGATTGTGACGCCGCGGATATGGAACTTCGACACCGATGCTGCATGAGACTATATGAATTTCTCTAGACTATTAAAACGCACTTTTTTAAGCTGTTTTTCAGGTGCTTGATGGCCAAGTGTTGAGTGCGTCTGATAGACTATTGAGTGTCGCTTTACAATCGTGTGTTACATCAAAATACATTACATACGGAAGCCAGCATCAGAGTCATAGCAATTTCTTCGTCGGCTCTGCGCAATCATGGCTTGTAGACTTCTGCATTTCGGTATCCGCGATCCCGGTCGAGTCACCCTTCGGTCGGCTAACCAGGTAGACCAGTCAGATTGTAAGAACCACACAATCACTGTCTGAGCTCTCCCAATGAGGAAAGAACGCAACTACGAAGATGAACGACAATAAACAAGTTCCTGTAGAACGCCATGCTCAAAAGTGACAGAACTGAAGAAGATGTGGGCGAGGGGCCTTACAGGTCCCCGATTAACAACTTTAAACTGTCTACAGAATACGTGTCAGAGTGAAGCTTTCTGGATGCTCCTTTGGTAGGAGGGAGTTTACTTCATGATTTTGAGTAAGCTGCAGAGCTAAGCTATCCTTTGAAAAACAATTATCTGGGATAGGTCTAGGTCGGTATCAAAGATCATATCAGTAGAAAACCATATGATACGGAAAAGAACAGCCAATTGACTGTAAAGGAAATGACAGCAGGAGGTCGATCGCCATGTCGTTGATAGCAGTTTGTGATCGATCATCATCCAAACCTGGTTGATGATCGGCCACAAATGAGACATTCCAAACCTCATCACTGCGACGAACTAGTTAACCTTTTGACGTCGTTAACCACAGACAGTTCACACAGCTGCTTCGCACCACCTCTGAAAAATCGTGGCGCCGCCACTGTTAACTTGTATTATACCAATCCCCAAATTGGCTTGCCCAAGAATTGAATCGTATTACCGCCCCATCTCCATTACTTCCATCCTTTGTAGAATTCTTGAAAAAAATCGTTACCCCTATATATATATGCATCCGTCCGGTAATCACCAACACATACACTAATCACAAATTTGATGATCAGTATGCCTTTAGGCCTACGGGCTTAACGGCTGCTGCATTGATGGCTGTATCTAACCACATCCTTGATACCTTATGCAATGAACCCTATGTACGTTTGGTCTCATTGGATTTTTCGAATTCTGGTTGTATGGAGCTTCTTGAGGAAGTAGAACGGCCAAAGATGTGGGAGAGCGTTGACCACATTCGTCGATGGTTGTCTCTGTCACGTTCAATTATCTTTTCGCCGTAAACTCGCCGCGTGCATCTCTCGTATCCGATGGACCTATTATATTAAATATAACTCAGCTAAAAGACTGGTACTTGATTAACTCGCGCATGGTCACACCGAAATGTGAATATGAGGTGCGGATAGTTAGCCGCCAGGAGAAGATGCAGTTAGGGATCCAAGTGTTTGAAAGCCAAGGAGAAATAGTGAGTTTTTAGCCGCTTTCTGAAGGAAGGAAGTGAATTTGAGCTACGAAGAGAGAGTGGTAGTCGATTCCATTCCTTTGGAGCAGAAGCTTGGAATGCACGCGAGCCATAACTGTTCTGCATCGACGCTCAGGTAGAAGACTGGTACTTGATGAACGCAGGCAACGAGGAGGGATGTAAGGAGTCAGTTGTGAATGAATGTAGGGAGGTGTGCTGGTGTTCAGGGAAAGAATACAGGCGTTGGCATGAATAGAACAGAATTGCCGCAGACTTCTGTGGGTTTATGGCCAAACCATTGAAACAGAACCATGCATACATAGATGAGAGGCACTCCTCAAGTTTTAGTTTACCAGACTGATCGGTATGTAAAACAGCAATATATAGCTGAGTATCATCCGTGTACTGTTGTAATTGGACTCCAAAGCTATATAACTGCTTGGGGAAATAATTGCAAATAATCCCTGTGGCACTCCAGTAGTGCAAACAGTGGACTCAGACCGAACGGTACCAATGCTCACCTGCTGATTCCGGTCACACAGCCGTGACACAGGTATGAAGCTAACCAGTTTAAGACAGTCCCACATACGCCGAAGCTTTTGGTGAGTCTTGAAAGGAGAAGATGGTGGTTTATTGTGTCGAAGGCTGCACTGAGGTCAAGGCATAGTGAGAGGCAGGCTTTACCATTGTCAATAGACGAGAAGATGCTTATCCAGTGTGGAGACAAGGGCAGTTTAAGTGGAATAGCCTTCGCCGTAAGCCAACTGATAAGGACTGAAGTTGGGGAGAAAGTGATTTATTTCTTGATACGCCCAAAAAAGAGACGCTCAAGGATCTTGGAAATGTTATTGAGGTTGGAGATAGGTCTGAAGTTAGAAAGGTTGCTGGTGTCAAGGTCAGGTTTTTTAAGTAAAGGAGTGACCAAAGCAGATTTGAAGCACGAGGGAAAACACCCTTCAGTAAAAGATAGGTTGGCCAAGTGTGCAATAAGATGAAAGAAAACATCAGAACAAGCAAGAATACGGTAAGTGGTGTGGGTATGAAGTCCATTGGCTATGATTTCGGAACCATGCCCTTCCCACGAGCCGGTGAGAGTAGCCGCTGTCAGCGTCATCGCACAGTATTGGCGTCTTACAGACTACCTGCACGCGGTTGTTTCATAAGTTCTACTTTGTTTCAATGGATCGTTCTACCGATTGGATGCTAATTAAACAGAGTTACAAACACATAATAACTCACTCATAAAATTTTGAACTTTTACGAATTCGGGAATTTGAACTGCCGCAAGTTGAGGATGAGATCTGTGAACTGTGACGACTTACATGTACAAATCCGTACATCACACCGAAGAAGAACGATCGCAATCAGATATACGCTATACGAAGTCTCTCGTGCTCGATGTAAACATCAGGAAGTAACCATGGCTGACCAACTGCACCTACTGTTCGCTGCGCAAGGCATACTTAGACACAGAGGCAGGAGGACTGGAAGGCGGAAGCAACGTCCAATAACAAGCGATTGAAATGAACTGGGCCCGCTGCTCTTTTCACCTGCATGGCTCACGTAGAACGGGACAGATTCGGCATCTTACTGCATTACCCTCGGGTATTGAACTATGCCGGGACGGGACCTTGCCCTATGAGCTGTCTTTCCCAGGGTGATATACCTGCTAAATGTTTGCTCTCTGGCAAAGAACAACCCATTGACCAGCTCCATGCTGATTTTGTTAGCTTTGGAGGACATTAATACCGAAACCCACCTTAAGCAAAAGCACTCAGAAGGTGTTTTCACAATCCTGGAATACCGGATAGTCAGACGAGGTCGCATTAAAAGACGAGGAGGGGAGTTGCGATCTTCATCCGAAATTCAGTGTTGGCTGCGATGTACACTCCGAATGATGTGAACAGATAAATCGAGCTTCTGTGGGTGTGGGCGGTGGTACATGGACAAGCTGCCATGTCCATTGTATCATCCGCCCAGACCAGTATATCAACCTGGCCAACTTATGCAATATATAGAAAAATCCATATAAGAAATCCTCCGAGACGAATCACAGGCGAAGATTTCTGCTGCTGCTGGGCGGAGATTTCAATCAACTGGACTTAACGGCAGTATCTGTCTGTACTGGTATTACGTCCCTCGTTAACGCGCCAACTCGGGGAAAGAACGTCCAGGATATGCTCCATACCAGGATTGTATACCATAAGGTTGTTACTCCAACATTAAGAACAGGGCATTAGTGGCTGCGCAATGAGCCATCCACAAAGTAACAGAAAAGAAGCAGTTCAGGCGGCGTACCCCAAACCAGAATGACAAAAATTACTTCTCGCGCTTCGGGATTATGATTCCCCTTGCTTCTGAACACCAGCGATCCAAAACCTGCATGGGACGCCTTCTATCGAATTTCACGAAGGTGTGATTTAATGGACACATTCTACCCTCTGCGCGAAGTTGCAGTAACAACAACTCCATTCATGACACCGGATATAAAGTCTTTGCTGAGGCGGAAGAACAGACTCACGCTCGGGAAGACACGAGAAAGCTTCAGCACGGGCCTCTCGAATAATCGTAATCGTAAATTTGAAACTTGTACAGCGCCCACAAAAGCGAAGTCGCGGGAACCAGCTTATTCACAGGCGCTCAATCAAAACAAAATCGATAGGCAGATAATCAGGCAGGCAGACAGCCAGGCGGCTAAGGTGGATGGTGTTTGGTGTTGAGACGGCGAGGTAAGCAGGGAGAAGTGTTTTATTCAGGATAGGATTTGTCAAACAGCAGTGTTTTCAGTTTCGAATAAAAGACCTGTGGAGAGATTTTGGTGACTTCGTAAGTTTGTCGTCAGATATTTGTCGTAGTACTGGCGGAAGTTCGTTCAAATTTTTTTACAAATAGGCAAAATGATATCCCAAAACAACAAAAATGTACGACTCCACTTAGACTCGCGCAATGGAACTAAATTATTATCGAAAAAGGTTAAACAAGTGACAAGGGAGAAGATGCGACTCAGCAGCAGAGACCAATGTCTGCGAGGCCTCAGACTTAACCAAAACACATTAGGACTACCCTAACTCATGTTAGGGTGGTCCTATCTGTAATGGAACGTTTTCAACTTAAATTGTCTTTTTTCTCCAACCCGACATTTTGTATTGCATTGTATTGTATTTGATCATTTATAAAGCGATTCCCATAGCATAAGCATTTCAGAAGCGCTCCCAGTGCGAGGTACTCCGAGGAAAAAGGAAGGTATTTTAAAGTGAGAGAAAGAGGTAGAGATGCTACAAGAGAGGATTGTAGAACGTAGAGAAGGAGGAAGTCAATTCCATAGAGAGGGACCTATGCTCACAAAGGACCTAAATTGAGCCATTGTGGTCCTAACAAGGGGAACAAAAAGGTCAAGCCGATCAGAGGATCTGAGAGGACGTTCTCACGTGGTGGAGAAATTGGTGACAAAGATATTTAGGAGCAAGACCCAGTTGAGATTTTAGCATGAGAATGAGAACTTTGAATTGGATGCGCACAGAGAGAGGTAGCCAATGAAGTTGTTCAGCCATAAATGTAGAGATGTGAGAGAATCGAGGGCGGCGAGCTATAAGTCTGGCAGCAGCATTCAGTACAGACTGAGGAGGAGATAGACGAACCTTGGGTAAGCCAACAAGGAGAGAATTACAATAGTCAATTTGAGAACAGACAAAAGCATGGACAATTGAGGTGAAGGTAGATGTCAATTGGTATAAAACTGAAGTAGCCATAAAATTATCAGGATTGAACAATATTTAGAACTTGCACAACTTGTTTGAAGTTTCAGATTTTACAAATAATTGTCGTCATTTCGAGTATAAGTATATCTGATTCTCAATTTTGGACCTATTAACAGGAAGACTGAATGATCTTACTTTAGCACCACTTACAAGTAAATGTTGATGTTTCATTGATTGTTTATTATAAGTTTTGATGAGCATTTTGGTGGTACTTGCCCCGCGAGTTTCTGAAACCGATGACCACAGATCAAGCAAGCGTACACAATGTTATGTTCTTTTGTTAGGTTTAATTTAAATCTTTTATACGTTATGGAATGTATTTACTATATAGTTTACTATTCATCATACAATTATATGGTATACAGGTGCAAAGTATCCATATAAAAAGATTGTGTTCTCAACTATAACCTTCTTTTAGTTCCAGTTGTGACTATTACTCTTCTTTCCTGTTGCATCAGTTTGTTAACATCTGCGATGTCTTAACCACTTGAGCATGTTGTCTTGTTCATTGATCAAATTCTAACCAACAACACCGTACATAATAGGGAGACCGAAGCAAGAGAGGAACTTTTGTTCGAACTCAAGTTTTATTTTCCAAAATATATATGATGCCATCATCTGTCATGGGCGTGTTGGTAACCCATAAATTAAACCAAACGAAAGTGGCAAAAAATGACACTCAAGCCCAAGTGGTGGGGTAAATTTGACACGGAGGCACTGACAATGGTAGCTAGGCTATCCTACGTGACAATGCTGTGGACCGTGCTACCTGGTAAAAGGCATGTGACAAGATAATCGCCTGCGTTCAAAGAAAATGAGAAGCTTCCCTGGAGCAAGACGATCAAGATGATCGAATGGGAGAACAATTCTCGACGACCAAGGTCATCGTTCTCCAGGATTCTTGGCCGTTCTACACAAATAAAA
This sequence comes from Aporrectodea caliginosa, assembly GCA_020284085.1. Lineage (NCBI taxonomy): Eukaryota > Metazoa > Annelida > Clitellata > Crassiclitellata > Lumbricidae > Aporrectodea > Aporrectodea caliginosa. Next base: position 683,547 of record JACEVL010000781.1, read on the forward strand.
TCACTCATACAGCTGTTATTCACAGCCACAGACTGTCAACAATGGAAGGCCGTAAGAAATATTCGCATATTCAGCTGATGGCGATACACCAATGGACTTCAGGGTAACGCAATTGGAAGACCTGCGCCATGAAAGTCGTGCGAACTCGACTCGCGGATGCCGTTTCATATAAAGGACGAACTTTAGCACTTACCACAAGCGCGGTTCGGCTTATTGCATCCTGACCTTGATGTCAACGACATGGCAAATTATCGACCTATTTCCAACCTATCTAATTGTGATCGAAGATGGTTGAGAAATACAGATTATACAATACCTTAAGGCTAATACCCTTCTACTTAAGCACAAGTCAGAGTTTAGAAGTTCCCTTACACAACGGCTGTAATCACACGCATTCTGTTTGACACTAACTTGTTACTCATCGCTCTCTTTGATGTGAGCGCTATCTTCAACACTGGATGGCAGGGACATGGAAAGACAGGGAAGGAGGAGGCTAAGGGGTTGGCGAGGGGAGGGGAGGAGGAGAAGGGAGGGGAAGGGGAGCGGAAGGGATGGGATAAGGGAGGAGATATGGCTGGAAGAGGAAGGGAAGGAGGAAGTGGAGGGAGGAAAGGGGAAGTGGGAAAAGGGATTTTAAGTGGCCCGCCCTAGGTCGCTAAACTTTACCGTTCTAGGACTCACAAACATCTAGTGAATACTAATCTAGTAAATTTGTAATGGTAAGTTTACAATCCAGTTTAAGATTTAAATCGTTTTTGGTTCCACACTGGTGCATCAAGGTTTCATTTTTGGCTCCCTGCTCTATACCCTCTACACTGATTATTTGAACCTAGTTAAACCTAGTTAGTATCTTTGTTGGGAGTTGCAGCTCGGTGTCTGGGTGTCGTCCAATCGTCTCCGTCTGAACTACTGTAAAACCCAGTAGATATTGCTTGGTAGTCGCGGGTAAGCTTCAACACTGACTTACCTAAGCTGTGTGAACCCACCTGGAACATATTCTTTATATGCCACGCATATTGTTCTTAATCCGTCGCAAGCCATTGGTTCAATTACTCTCTTTACGATGACATCTTGATCCTTTTCCGAAAACTTTTCTACTTTTCCACCAATGCCGTAAATCCAGTTGCATCTGAAACATCAATATAAAAAAGTATAATTTTCAAAGGTTAACGCCCGTAAAAAAAATAGGCAAAATTTATTAATGATTAGATTCAACTGAAGAAGAAGGAAAGAAAGAGGATAAATAAGTGCGGATGAGGAGCACACTGAGAAAGAGGAGGAGGAGGATAATGAGGAGGAAGAGGAGGAGCATGTAATAATGTGTTAGCTTAATATAGATTTCTAAGCATTGTATTATTGCTTTGTATAATTATTCTTTTAATCCAATAGGAGCACACATAACGCTGCTCATCTACTGTACATGTAAGAAAACTTAATTAGGTCTAGTTATTTAAATTTATATGTTTAAACATAGCTCAGTTTAATTTTGTATGACTGTTTTGCTACAGCCCTTTGTAAGTTAGGATAGACTGCATAGTAATACTTGGAGGAGGAAGAGGAGGGAGGAAGGTAGGGGATGAGGAGATGAAGAGGATAAGAAGAGGAGGAAAGCTTAATCCTGCTCCCTCCTCTTCTCGTTCCCTTCCGCCTCTCGATGGAAGAAAGAGAGGAGGAGGAAAAAGAGGAGAGGAGGATAAGGAAGAAAGGAAAAGGAGGAGGAGGAGAAGGAGGAGGAGGTGGAGGAGGAGGGGAATAATGATGTAAGGCAGAGGGAGGGAGAAGAGGAAGAAGAAAAACAGCTAGATATGCAGCCATGGGTATGAAGCGTTAGCAACTTTATTCTCTTAGCCTCGGCATATGAGAGCGGGTGGTCAGTCCTATCCCTCGCTATATTATCTTCTCAACAACTAAGGGGCGCGGGTGGACCAGAAATCTCAAGCCAATTTCTGCCTCGGCGGGGATTTCAAGCCCAGCACAATAACTTTCATACAACCCGAAATCCCCGTCTCGCGTCACAGTTTGCCAATCGAACGCGAACCGAAGTCGAACGACATCGTCCCAACAGTCAGAGACGGAAGCGTTAACGCTAGCCTTCTGTCTTGGCCGTGCCGTTGTTTATACGTCGCGCTGCGGTTTCACAAAGAATAAACTCGCTTGAAATGCCACTGTTTTTCTGCCTAAGTTTACCTGAATTACGTCCAAAGAAACAGTTGTCTGCCAACGAAAGTATGCTAAAAAGACTAACCGTTTAAGTATTATTTCTGATGCGCCTTTCGAGAAGACTCGGTATCCACCTCCATCACGATTAATAACTGTTGTCATGGATTTTCTAACGGAGTTGAATGTATAGACTTTCAGGAGTTTGTCTTCTGGAATTTTTACTCGGACTGCATCGTAGTCTTGGCCCAGACCCATCACAAATCCCAGTAGAGCACATTCCGTTTTATTTCCAAGCTGCTTTGGAAGCTCCCCTTTAGTTCCTGGCTGTAAATAAAGACCTCTTTCATATTCACAGTTCAAATTTATTAGGCCCCTACTTGCTATTTGTTGTTGCTTGTTTTATGTTGTTGTCTGTTACTGTCTATTGCATGTTGTTGTTTGTTGTTGTTTGTTCTCTGTTCTTGTTTTGTTCCTGTTTTGTGGTCTTGCTTGTTGTTCTTGCTGTTGTTGTTGCTGTTGCCGTTGCTTCTGTTGCTGTTGTTTGTTACTTTTGTTTCTTGCTTATGTTTGTTGCTTGCTGTTGTTCGTTGTTGCTGTTTGTTGTTGCTGTTTGTTGTTGCTGCTTCCGGTCGCTGGTTGCTGTTACTGTTATTATTCAAATTATTACAATAATAATTATAATAATTATTATAATTATTATAATTATTATAATTATTATAATTATTATTATTATTTTTAAACATGCGGCCATATTGGCCGTCACGTGCGCAGGAATTTATTATTATTATTTTTTTTGCCCGAGGTATTAATGATCCCTCAGGCGATCTATTAATTAAGGATCCTGAGTGGCCGAGTGGGTTGGTGCCCGCTCGCCGCGCCGGCGCCCCGGGTTCGCTTCCCGGTCGGGTCGGATTATCAGAGATTAATTTCTCGGATCTTTACTGCGGGTGGCTCGGTCGCATTATAAACGTGGAGTACAATACAACACACAATACAACACATCACAATACAACTGGGGCGCAGTGGTTTGGGGGTATGTTCGGTGCCTTGCAGCTGGAGGGTTGCGGGTTCGAATCCACCTCAAAGTCGCCGCGTAGGGACCTTGGGCAAGTCCTTCACTCGCAATTGCTCATGCGCTTCGGCGTGAAACTCCGATTCAGCGTTCGCGCAGTAGTCGGGAGCGCCTCTGAATGGGAAATCTGGTAGGGGCGCTATAACAAGTGTTCAAATACAATACAATACAATACAATTATCATCGTCGTCGTCGTCGTCGCCGCCGGCGGCAATCCTCGTCCCCACTGAAGTAAAAAAAACGTGCCCCTAAAAGCCACACCATTATTTCGTTGAGTGAAGATGGAAAGGCGCTGGAAAGGTGGTATATCTCAAGCGGCTCGCCGGAAATTTCAGATATACGACGGTCCAACTCAGCAATAAAATAAAAGCTCGACCGATTGATTGGTCCCAGTGATTAAAAAGAAATGGGCACAAACGTGTGTGATGAAGGCAGGCCTGAATATTTTACCTGTTTACGAACAGCGGCCAGCTCAGCCGAGTGTAGGATATTATCTCCCGGATATTACCCCCGGACAAAAGTCCCCAAACAAAATCCTCCCTCCGATTTTGCGTAGGACATAACCCCCCATACGTAATTCCCCCCTCTGTGGAATTGGTCCATGTGTGCATTTAATTGATAAACCTACATTGCGCAGTTTTTGTTCGTTGTATCAGCTAGTTAATGTCGTTAACTTATACACTTAAAACTTTTAATTGTCATGTAGGTCTAAGGTTAACACATTTTTATGTTGTTTAGGTCTTTAACCTAAGTTTTGTCTATGTCGTTCACTTCTATAATTAAATTTACAGATCGGTGAGATAATCCATCGGTAAGATGAAATTAAATCTTTTTGTTTTCTCGTTTTAACATTCTAAATTACTCACCCATTGTAATTAATGCTTAAATAGAGCGTGGATTGATGAACATAATTTTTTCTTAAATCACTGAAATCCAATCATGGTGCGCATCTATGCGCGTTAAGTTTAATGCTTCCAATACAGAACTTGTCTTTTGTTACCGCCATCTGTTACCTAGCTCACACTTACTCGACGTTGTACTCAATCTTGGTCTAGATTGTTCCATCAAACCAGCTGATGTTGTCCGAGATCTATGTCCTCCTCGACAATGAACTCTCTATGGAAAATCAAATCTCCTCTATCACCAAATCCTGCTTTTTCATATAAGACGCAAACGGCAAGTCAAGAAATGCCTCAATAAGAAGTGTTTTCCGTACCGTATAAATGACAAGGGCCTGCGTACAGGCCCTTGTCATTTATAGAATGGACTACTGCAACTCGGTCCTTTACGGTCTTCCTGCATCTACCCTTCAACCTCTTACTACTGTTCTCCATTGTGCTGCTAAGCTTATCAAGAACCTAAATCATCGGGATCACATCACACCAACCCTTCTTGAACAACACTGGCTTCCAATACAAGCTCGCATTAATTTCAAAATCTGTCTTCTAAAGTACCGAATCTATACACACACTTCTCCTTCATACCTTTCTTCACTTGTTACTCCTTGTTCCTCTCTCCAATCCAGACGAGGGCTACGTTCATCATCTCAGTGTGATTTTGTTTTGATTTTTGATTTTGTGATTTCGATCACTGAAAAAAAACTTGTTAACAGAGCATTTGCGCTGAATGGAACAGACTCCCGGACTTTATCCGCAAATCCTCAATATAATCGATTTTCAAAACTAACCTTAAAACTGACTTGTTTAAGTTTTACTATGATTGATTCTGCTGTTACGCGCTTTTGTGCAAGATTCCCATTTTGTCTATGCGCTATAAATTACAGTCTAACAACAACAACAGCAACAGCAACAGCATCAGCAGCAACAGCAACAGCAATAATAACAATAATAATAATAATTGATGAAAATAATTATTGCATAAATAGAAGCTGGATGGATGAAAATAATTTTTGAGAGCAGCAACAGCAACAGCAACAGCAGCAGCAGCAACAGCAACAGCAATAATAATAATAATAATAATAATAATAATAATAATAATAATAATAATTTATGAAAATAATTCATGCATAAATAGAAGCTGGATGGATGAAAATAATTTTTGAGAAAGTAGAAGTTGGATTGATGAAAATAGTTTCTTGTTAGATGAAAATAATACTTCTAATGCTAATTGTTATTTTGTAAAAAAAAAATTGGGCAGACTGTATAATAAACTTTGATAATGGAATAAAAAAATATTATATTGTTATATAATTCCTGGGGGAATTTTGTCCAAGCTTGGGATTATAAATAGCCAAAAGCTAAAACCAATTCCTCTAACAAAATGCTGACTTCCGCCCAATTTCCAGCCTCCATTTCCACTCCAAAATAGTAGAAAAACATATAGTTAAGAGATTCATACACCCTACCATTACTCTACCCCCCTTGAGTCAATTTACCTAAAACTGGTTTAACCTCTGCAGCCATGATACCTATTACCAAACTACACAATTCCTCCTAAAAACCAATTAATATGTCTCAATTATCTCCCTACTCCCTAGTCTCCAAAACATTTGACTCTGTTAAGCCCTCTGCTCTATTTGAGAAAATCTCCACTTTTGATATCCCATATCAAAGCTATTACTGGCCAGTTGAATATCATCTTGAACGCTCACACCTCACCATATTCAAAAGTTATTCTTCATCTCTCCTCCCAAACAATTCGTGAATAAGCTGGTGCCCTGCGCTTGGCTTTCGAGTGGCGCTTTAGAAGTTTGGAGATTACGATTACGATTACGATTACAATGTTCTGTCTTAGGACCTACCAACTTCTCCATAACTGGTTCAGACCTACACCCTTCTCAGGCCCTTCATCTTCTGTTCAAATTTGCAGGTGACACTTGACACTTACTTCCTTTCTATTTTTCGCCCTCGACACCAATTCGACCACCCTCCTCTATTACCCGAGTTAAAACTTTGAAAATACTGGGTGTCATCCTTCCAGATATTCTCGAACTCACAGCCCATATAGACCACCTCACAACAACTTGCTCCTCCGCTTTTTATGCTATTAGAAAACTCAAAACCGATGGCTTTTTTCCTCATCCATCCATAATGCAACCAAAGCCACTACCTTTGCCAAACTTCTATATGCCTCCCAATTCTGACTTCCGATCAAGAACGCCTGGAAAAACTCATAAAAAGAGCCAAACGCCTATGCGACCTAGAACAATCCTTTCCAACAGTCTCTGAACTTGCTAATATAGCAGATGCAAAACTCCTCTTCTCCACATTACACAACCCTAAGCATGTACTTCACTAACTCCTACCTCCACTCCGACCCCTCTCCTTTCTCCAATTAAGACCCAGAGCACACAACCATAGTCTCCCACTCAAAGACAACTCTCAATTTATTCCCAGATCCTTATATAAAAATATTTAGTAGTTTATTCTAAAAATTTCAAATTAACTTTAATTATCCGTGATCAACTCTCATTATTTATTCCGAGTACCAAGATGAGATGCTGCAGGATACTTCACATCAGATGGGAGCAAAAGATAAAAAATGTGGCGATGCGCGCGAGAGTGTGAAATACAAAAAAAAATAAAAAAAATGATAATGGAGAGGAAACTAAACTTCTTTGGGAAAGTATGCAGAATGGGAAACGACAGACTCATCAAACAGGTCACCTTCGGGATGATGGACGGAAAGGGGGTTAGGGGAAGACCGTGCAGGGAGTGGCTGGATGACGTCGCGGACTGCATGGTGTTAAATGGAAATCCACAAAATTAACAGAATGGCGCAGGAAATAGACAAATGGAGACGGATGGTGAAACATGCCATATACACCAACGGGCACTGAGCCCATGGACCGCAATGATGAATGATGATGAAAATAACACATATGTTAGTATTTCTGCGTTTTTCTCAGATTGCTTTTCTCAATGAAACGAATATACATGTACGATGTTATTGGTATGTCGCCAGCGTGCGGAGTCGATACCTGTGCCTGATCGTATGCATCATGGAGTTAATTGATAAGCTGTAAGGCCATCCCCATTGAGCACTGAGTTGTTGCTATATTAGTTTTTGCTGTGTATATGAGTAAGAAAGTTGTCAAGGTTAGTGACCCCCTGTTTGTGTTTGTCATGACCTCGTATTGGGATGTGCGCTGCCATCAGAATGGAGGACTAGAGAGGGAGGGTGCCCGCGGCTGAGGACAGGAAGACTGAGAGTGCCAGCGACGACACTCTACGGATATCGAGACCAACCATTTTAATGGCGAGAGCTGCCGGCTCCCACTGTTGCCCAGTGATGGCGACGTTTATGATCAACTCGAAGCCCTTGTGTGAGGGACCAAAATGCCTTTAGGCTGGGGTGATTGGCACATGGAGAGCAGCGCAAAGTGTGCATCAATTTATGTGGGTGTCTCAAACGTTGAACTCAAAAGGCTGCAACGAATCCAAAACTCCTTAGCTCGTGTAGTGATGCGTGTCCCACTACGAACATGCTCCTCAGTCCTACTCCACGAGCTGCATTGGCTTCCTGTTGAATTCAGAATAAAATTTAAATTGGCCTGTTTGACCTACAAAGCCCTCAGCATCAGCACACCTACCTATATTCATGCACTACTAACTCCGTACATCCCTCCTCGTTGCCTGCGATCATCAAGTACAGGTCTTTTAGCTGAGCCACGATGCAGAACAGTTATGGGCTATCGTGCATTCCTCGCCTCTGCTCCAAAGGAATGGAATCGACTACCACTTTCTCTTCGTAGCTCAACTTCACTTCCTTCCTTCAAAAGCGGCTCAAAACTCACCATTTCTCCTTGGCTTTCAAGGATTTAGAAATCTAAGTGCATCTTCACCTGGCGGCTGACTATCCGCGCCTCAGATTGACATTTCGGTGTGACCTTGCGCGCGTTACAAATTTAATAATAATAATAATAATAATAATAATAATAATAATAATAATAATAATAATAATAATAATAATAATAATAATAATAATAATAATAATAATAATAATAATAATAATAATAATAAATAATAATAATAATAATAATAATAATAGGACACTTGGGGCAACACTTATTAATAATGCCATCCCGTACATGTTGTCTCAGATCCGGTACATTGGTCGTCGCCAGGTCCAGCCGGAATACTCCTCTTCACCGATGAAGATTTCCTGACCTTGCATACAACTAAAATCTTGGACGTTCGACGTGCCACGGAAGGCTCACCAGTTGTATTGTAGTCTGTCTACTCTTACCGAGGTTACCTGGGAGGAGCTACGGCATATCATCATTGATTAACCGCCTCCCGACCTTCCTGCTTCAAAAACATGTGTATTTATTACCTCCGCTCCTTACAGAGCCACCGATCCATCGTCGCAGAAGAGATCTATGCTACTCCCGACTTTCAAAAACGATAACCGGATCAAGCTGACCCTGCTAACTAGCCAATGTTTTTCCTATCAAAGATCATCGAATAGATAGAGGCCTGTCAACTAGCTGGCCACTTTGAGAAGAACAACCTCCTGCCATCGTGCCAGTCAGGATTTAGTAGGTTCCAAGCGTTCCGTTCAACGGAAGCACTGGTGCTTCGCCTCTATTCTGACATCTACGGGGCTATCGATCGTCCAGAGCTCACTTTGCTGACACTTTTTGACGTCAGAGCCGCTTTTGATACTGTATAGATTAGACCATGACATCCCACTTAAGCGTCAGAGGTTCATTGAATGGCTTAGCTCCTTCCTTTGTTTGCATACGCTTACTGTGGTACATGGTACATTATCGAGATGGGTCCCTGCATCCGTATGGTCGTCCTCGTGGCTCTGTTCTTGGTCCGCTCCTATATATCATCTATACCTCTTGGGTTTTCCACACTTCTGGAGAGCAGATCTTTCTGGTACCAAGGTCAGCTTTATGCGGATGATATACAGGCATATTTTCATTGCCGACCCATAAATACTGCTTTGGCTGTCGGGGAAATGGGTAGCGCCCTGGACAGGTCGGAGACAAGGATGCCATCTTATCGCTTACGTTTACATTCGGCAAAGACTAATTCATGTGGCTGAGCAGCAGCTTACCAAGCTTGGCTTTGAAGAACTGGCTAATAAATTCCCTACCTACAATATTTCAGTTAAAGCCATTGACCTATGTATCCTGCGAGATAAGGAGCTTACCTTTGCATCACATCTGCATCGCCTAAGTCGTGATTGTTATTACCAACTGATTCAGCTCCGTACTGTTGCAAGCTCGCTACTCGCTGTTATTGTGGGTGCTGCAATTACTCTTGTTCATGACTTCATTACGACATTAGCCCTCTATTCCGGTATGCCGGCAAGTCGGTTGTCATGCCTTGATCGTGTACTGCGAGCTGCAGCGCGACTTATTGGCCACATACCAATATCACCAGATACATGTTGGAGGTTCTGCACTGGTTCCTGTCCGACAGCGAGTATAGAGTTGTCTCTCTGGTCTTCACATGTCCTCTTATAAATTGATAAGTGTCTAATTAGATTGCTAAGTGTTCTATATGTTACTAAGTGTCTGATTACATCGCTAAGTCTTCGACATGTTATTGCTAAAATGTCCTTTCCTATTGCTAAAAGTCCTCTGTTCCGTCTGTTGTGAGATTAGTATTGTTTACAGACTCTGGAGTAGCGATGCCAACTTGGCCTTGCTCTTTCAGTCGGTATCGGGGCGTCGGAGTAGTGGCGCCCTTCGCTCTGCTGAGAGGGGGTTTCTGGTGGTCCAGTTTGCCTGTTTGCTCCGTTAGGAGCGTTTCTGATTAGTTACCTGAAAGGGCGTTATATGAATTTTTAAATAACTTTATCATGAAACTGTTGCTGATTCGAACGATGAGAGCACAATAACGACAGGAAAGAAACTGCTCACCACAATTTTTGAAGTGTATCCTGTGTTGACGGAAATTGCTTCAACCAGGAGATGACTACAGCTTTTTGGTAAGCTTTCGAACTTTGGAGTACTTTGATGGTGTTCCCCTTAAATAACCAAAAGACTGTCCTTATACACAGAAGTTTAAATCAAGCGAGACATTTTAAAATATAATTTGTCACTTCAAGAACCATCCTTTTGAATGTAGTTTATGCAAATGTGTCTCTTTCGGCACCCGTCAGAAGCGAATTATAGGATATGTCACGTCGACTAGAAACCGTTGATAAACACAGAGACACTTCTAGAAAAAAGAAATTCCTATTCTATTAATTCTGCCCATATGGAAATTAGTGGATTCATAATGGCGAGCTCTCCTGAGCAGTAACCTTGAAGGGGCGCTACATAAATCTACGGAATGAAGTAATGAATTCATCCAGCTGTTCTGTTGAAGATTTTATATATAGCCTGATACTTTTGAAAATAAATTCAGCTAACATCGATCTACTTTTACCGAGATCCGGAGCATGTCCGACATCGGATTTTATATCCTGACTGCAATGCATTTTATAACTCTCGAGGAATAGGGAAAAAGAAGAAGAGGAAGAACAAGAGGGGAAGAGGAATAGAGGGAAAAGAAGAAGAGGAAGAACAAGAGGAGTAAGGATAAGGAAGTGGAGAAGGAAGATGAGGACAAAATGATGAGCAAGAAAAGAATGATGAAGATGAAATATATAGTAGGATGTGGAAGAGAAAGATGGAGAAGAGGAGAAAGAGGAGAAGTAACTATGTTTATTAGACCTTTGTTTCATTATATAGGCCTAACATCGGCAAATAAGACTTGTAGTAACATATACTTTTGTGTATGTTTATTCGCATTCTAAATCCTTCATAAGGCATAGTAGACCAACTGAACTTAGAAATATGCACTCATTCACTTATAAATGCTTGACATCTAAACAAACTTCGAAGTCCATGAATAAAATATGTTAAACTCGCATGCAGTATTTTATTTTAGACGTGCTTAATGCTGCACCGCATTCTCAGGGTTTCAAATTCCCTGCGACCATTCACATTCTATTAAAATATCCGTCTATATTATAAAAATGTATGTATGTATGTATGTATGTATGTATGTATGAGCACTTGTTATAGCGCCCCTTCAAGATTTCTACTCAGAGGCGCTCCCGACTTCAGCGCGGACGCTGAATCGGAGTTTCACGCCGAAGCGCATGAACAATTGCGAGTGAAGGACTTGCCCAGGGTCCCTACGCGGCGGTTCGAGGTGGATTCGAACCCGCAACCCTCCGGCTGCAAGGCACCGAACATACCCCCTACACCACCGCGCCCCACAAAAGTATGCCGCCGATTAATTTTGTAATTAATTAATTAAATAAATAAGTAGTTAATTAATTAATTCGTTAATTAAGTACTTCAGTAATTCGGTAATTCAGCAATTACCTAATTAATTAATCAGAAATTCAGCTACCCATTCGGTAATTCATTAATTACCTAATTAATTAATTATTTAATTAATTAATTAATTAATTAATTCGATAGTACGTTTATTCGTTCGTTAATTAAGTTATTTTTGTCAATGCATTAATTAGTCGTGTTGTGCAAATTCTTTAGATAAGATCTTTACTGTCGACTGGAAGTTTAATTATTATAAATATATATTGTATTGTATTTGAACACTTGTTATAGCGCCCCAACCAGATTTCCCATTCAGAGGCGCTCCCGACTACTGCGCGAACGCTGAATCGGAGTTTCACGCCGAAGCGCATGAGCAATTGCGAGTGAAGGACTTGCCCAGGGTCCCTACGCGGCGACTTTGAGGTGGATCCGAACCCGCAACCCTCCAGCTGCAAGGCACCGAACATACCCCTAAACCACCGCGCCCCAGTTGTATTGTGATGTGTTGTATTGTGTGTTGTATTGTACTCCATATGCTACAGGTCGATGTATAAATACTTTTGCCTGTATGGTTTTTCTTACTCTAAGTTATTTCTTATAAACAATTTCTTATAAACAAGTATTTAAAAACGCGTTCGATTACAATGTAGGCTACGATAAAGGCATTGTTTACCTGCAATATAACTTTGCACAACTGTCATGCGGTTTGTGGTCAGTGTTCCTGTTTTGTCTGAGCAAATAATCGTTGCGTTTCCCATTGTTTCACAAGCATCCAAATGTCTCACAAGGTTATTATCAAACATCATTTTCTGCAAGAAACAATAACGTCTCTATAAACTTCTGTATCTAATGACTGAAAGACGCGTTGAAATTAAATAGAATTACAGAAATTAACCTAGGTCTAGAGCACTAGGCCGACCGTGCCAATATATGAGCACGTATATATTGATGATGCCCAACGTACTAAACTCTAAAATAGCAATTGCCACAGAATCCAGCAACATTTTAGCTATATAAATGTTCGATTACAATTACAATTACTATTAGCACTAAGTTGATTAGGTCGTGGATATAGTCACGCCCGACGTGACTGTATCCACGGGACTCGAATAACGCCCGCAACGCAATTGGTCAATGTATGTCACATGATTTTGTGTAAGTGAAGCGAACCGAACGACAAACATTTCCGATTGCAGTGAAAAGTTGTTCACCATATTTTATAATGGCGACACAGACCATAACCATGATCCTAAACGACCCTCACGACGCCCAACCAAATTTTAACCGACCCTCATGATGTCCGCCATTTCAAAATTCCAAATAGAAGTGAGCAAGCTAACGTGGCATGCTTTAGTCAATATCGTGACGGGCGTGAATATAGTGCTTTGGAACCGCTGACGTCTGGGGAGTGAACTACGAATTGGTTAATCTATATATATATATATATATATATATATATATATATATATATATATATTAGGGTGCCAATGAAACGTACATGATTTGATTTTCTGTGATCTCACCCTCTAAAAATGTTCCTTTATATATGGAAGTTATTCAGGAAAGAGATTAACCAAATATTTCAATATTTAGAGGTTGCACAATGCTCCTGAAGGCTATGATTGTAGTGATAATGTGTCGAAATGTTAGTGAATTTATGGCATAATTTTTTGATTGGTCTGCTCTGTCATTGAAAACTTGTTAACTATGTGGATTACTCAGGAGTTTTGATTATTTCCGTGCTTTATATCTATACTATATCATATTTGTGTTTTATATTCAGTTTTAATGCTATGACATCACTCAGGAAAACTTAAAATTAAGAGACTTAAATGTACTGTGAACCGAATAACTTTTGAATCCACTCGCTAGTGTTTTTATTCTTATTTGCTATTGGTTACCACATAATGTTTAACAGAAAATCAATGCAAAATTGATTGTCTTGTTATTAGCATTGATTGCATTATTTCGAATATTTGTATGTGAGTGATACCATGAGATTGCTATCATCTTCTTCCAGTTGTCAATCTATAACAGAACTATAAACTCGGTTCCATTGTATGCAGAAAATATTATTGTTGTGTGTGTATTACTATGTAACAGGTCTCTTGTCTGATAATGGCTTAGTACAGTTGGCCGACATTAAAAAATATACATCGTGTATGGCTCATTGCCGGTTCTAAACTGCCTTCCAGTCGACAAGAAGTGCTAAGTCGTTTTTCTGATCTGCATACAGTGCAGAACAAAACAGTTCAGGAGAGTGCTGCCGCCACTGCCAAGGAGATCAGCCAGTTTTGGGAGAAATCACGCATTCCGACAATACACCAATCCCTAAATTGGCATGCCCAAGAATGGAATCGGATTACCGCCCCATCTCCATTACTTCCATCCTTTGTAGAATTCTTGAAAAAATCGTTACCCGTATATATATATGTATCCGGTAATCACCAACACAGACACTAATGACAAATTTGATGATCAGTTATGCCTTTAGACCTACGGGCTCAACGGCTGCTGCTTTGATGGCTGTATCTAACCACATCCTTGAAACCTTATGCTATGAACCCTATGTACGTTTGGTCTCATTGGATTTTTCCAAAGCCTTTGACACTGTCAGACATTCATATCTAGCCGAACAACTTGCTTCTCTCCCAATTCCTGATCACATTTTTAATTGGATTTTGAATTTACTTCATAATCGAAGTCATTGCACTAGGTTTAACGGTGTAATATCTTCTCTGGCACGAATTAATGCAAGTATTATTCAAGGTTCCGGTTTGGGCCCGATGGATTTCGTAGTTGCAATCTCTTACTTAAAACCAGTTAATAAATGCAATCGCATTTTTAAATATGCAGATGATTGCTATCTCGCTGTCCCTGCATCAAGTATCACTACAACTGAGATTGAGCTTGAGCATATTAGTGTATGGGCACAGAGTTGCAACCTCAAGCTAAACTCAAGCAAATCCTGTGAGATAATTTTTACGCGTCCCCGGGGTACCTTCGGTATGTTCCCCCCTCCTCTAAAAGGTATCGCAAGAGTGCAAACCCTAAATATTCTTGGTGTTGAGCTTACAGCGAAATTTGGGTTCTCCAGTCACATTAAACGTCTGACCATAAAAGCAAGGCAGTCCTTTTATGCACTTCGGATCCTGAGGTCGCACGGGCTCTCGGGGGACAGTTTATTTGATGTAGTTCGTGCCACTACGGTTGGTATGATGCTGTATTGCTCGCCTGTGTGGTGGGGCTTTGCGAGAGTGCAGGAACGGGAGGCCCTTGAGGGAATTATCCGAAGGTTGGTACGCCAGGGGTACTTACCTCCATCTTCTCCCTCATTTGAGACTCTCTGCAGCAATGCGGATACTAGACTCTTTGCCTGTATTCTGCACAATCCTTGTCATGTATTGCATAAATTGTTGCCGCCGATCAAGCAATCGCACTACTCCCTGCGACCACGGTCCCATAACCGTGAGCTTCCCATGTTTGACATCCTGTCTCAGAAATGCTTCCTTGCCCGGATGCTATACAAATAAACTATGTTTTCCCTAGATCTGGCTATTTAAGCCCTTCATTTTCCCCTATGACTAGCTCTAGCTCTTCTTCCTCTGTACAATAAAGCCTCTCATTCAATTCTATGGTTGTATATATAAATTGTTGTTTATTTGTTTGAATGTATTAATCTTGCTATGTACAGTGCTGTGCGTTTGCTAGTGCTTCTCAATAAAGGAAATACTTACTTACTTACTTACTTACATGACAGCAATACCATATAATCATCAAAATTAAGCAACAACACCACAAGTGGCAAGGTCTGAAGAAAGCTTCTTCCCAAAGAACAGAAACGCAGCAACACAAGGAAGATGAATTCAAATCTGTTCTCGATGACTTGCTTTAT
This sequence comes from Aporrectodea caliginosa, assembly GCA_020284085.1. Taxonomy (NCBI): domain Eukaryota; kingdom Metazoa; phylum Annelida; class Clitellata; order Crassiclitellata; family Lumbricidae; genus Aporrectodea; species Aporrectodea caliginosa. Next base: position 698,925 of record JACEVL010000781.1, read on the forward strand.
GTCGCGCATGCAGAACTTTGCATTTGATAAAAATACAGGAATAGGCCTACCGGGAATTTTAACTTGCACATAGGGAGAAACGAAGACATAGGAGTCTGGGACCAGTTGACTCGAAGTTGGCGAAGGTCGAAGAGGGACGTTGTAAGAGAAAACAGCTAACCGAACACAGAAGGAAGAGAGAACAAGAGCGTAAGGTATCGCTAGGTTAGAGTTCTGTTGAAATTCCAGATAGCAACACAAACAGCAATGGGAGCAGTAATACAGGAATACCGGGAATTTTAACTTGCACAGAGGGAGAAACGAAGACATAGGAGTCTGGGACCAGTTGACTCGAAGTTGGCGAAGGTCGAAGAGGGACGTTGTAAGAGAAAACAGCTAACCGAACACAGAAGGAAGAGAGAACAAGAGCGTAAGGTATCGCTAGGTTAGAGTTCTGTTGAAATTCCAGATAGCAACACAAACAGCAATGGGAGCAGTAGGCCTACAACTGAAGGTGACGATACTGATGTGAAAACTCCTGTGGTAAAGAAAACAAATGAAAACAACAAAGTCAATAAATATAATCCCAGTGCAGCGTAAAAAGCTGAAGGTGGTAAACGACACAGGCGAACGGGACGTCGCACTACTACAGACATTCAATTCCGCTATATAACAAACCAGGAGGAGCAGAAGCAATAATATGCTTCAATATGCTTCAAGAGGTTGAAACCCATGCATCACCAGCAGTTTCCAGAACCCCTACACAATTTACTCGTTCAAAAACTATGCAGCCAGTAACATTTATTAAACAATGAAACAACGAGGAACATTGCATGTGCACATAGCGGCTTAAATAGGCCTACCATATTGCGGAGTTTGAAAACTCTACAGGTGTTGTGCAACCAGTAAATGTTATGAAATTGCTACAAAACTTTATGTATTTCAGTTTTATGGCCAAATGAACAAAACTAAGGGGTGATACCTAAAAAATTGCAAACTTTGTTCTTCATTGGCACCCTAATATATATATATATATAATTTATATATAGTATTGAATTATTTTATTTGTAACAGTTTATAAAGCGCCACTTGTAGGATGAACAATTCAGAAGCGCTCCCGGTGCGCCAGACCCCGAGAGAAGAAGCAGGTTCTGAGAAAAGGTGAAAGACAAAGGCTGCCAGAAAGAATTGTAGAAAAGCCAAGTGGACGGCGAGAGGAAGTTGAATGATGCCTAACAATAGGCCCATTCAGAATATCGGGGCAAGACCGCGCTGGGCCTTGAAGATCAGAACAAGGATCTTGAATGTGGGCAGACAGAGACAGTCAATGTAGCTGTTCAAACATGTAGCCTGATGTAGGTAGACATGTGTGAGACAGGTAATGAATCAAAGTATATAATACGCGGCCACGGACTCTAAACAATTTCCTCAAACAGTAAGCGTTTTTAACCCAGACTCACTGACTGACTCACTAACGGTTCCTTGTTAAGATTAAGTCTCAACGTAAATGTTGCGACTGTGTAAACCGTATGAAACTGAATAAACAAATATTGATTGATTGATCCGAAATGTGATAGCGGGTGAGTTGGTCTTCTTCGAAACGATTGTAGCTATCTATATACTCCTAGGAATATACGTATTTATGCTGCAATATCTTTCGTTTCGTTCTGTCGCTGGGTGCCGCTGTAACATGCAGATCTACTAGTCATAGGTTTCCTGCCATCTTGTCCAACGAGCTGTTCAGAAACTGGAGACTGTCGATGAATTGCAGCTGTGCCATGTTGAAGGTCGTGTACTTCTCCATATTATTCGGGATGCAGTTGATTTGCTTACTCTGCGCCGCCTAACAGATGCGTAGCCTCGCAGATTGTGCAAGATCACGGGAACTTACCACTTTTATGGTATATGTGCAGCTTGAGGTTGCAGGCGTTGTGGACGGCCCCTCGATAATTACCGATAGTGCCGCAGCAACCACGGACCTTGTCCGTTCCAAGTGCATACGTGGCAGACGATTGCCACACGATAAGATTGTCTATTAGCTTCGGCAGCCATGACAGCTTTGTTGGCCAGACTCTGCTTGATGGCGACCAGCTCTTCTTGCAAACACCTTAAAGGACTTTTCACGGCGTTCTGTACCCGGTAGAGCACCGGTTCCCAGACTACTGTATAGTGTATAGGATAAGCTGTACGTTGTCTTTTAGGCGATAAACCTGATGTTGCTCTCGCCGTAGTCAATTGGCAGCGTTTTATACCGGATGTTCAGCGTCTCGAAGTCAGCGTAGATGATATATGGAAAGCGCTTTTCCTTTCGATGGTTCGGGAACTTTATGATGGTCTTGCGCTCTCCCGGCATCTCAGTCCGCTGTGGTGCCCTGGCACTGTTTTATGTGGGCATATAGGATAGTAAGTGTGGAGAAGACGTGCAGACAGCAACGGCGCTGCTTTGGTAGTATAGCATGAGGGTAAGTCCTTGAAAGAAAGTCCGGTTCTCGCCACTGGCCAGCAGTAAAAGATCGACCGTGTGGACTCTAGTCTCGGTTCAGACACGGATTTAAGTAAAGCCCGCAGTCCTTCCATCCGAAGACGGAAGCGGTTATGATCGCTTTCTGGCGCTCGAAACCGCCAATAGCCGTCACCTTTACTGAAAAGACATGTGAAGGTCAGCTCGCCGAGATGGGCTCTATAACTGCATGGACGATTAGCCCTACTGGATGTTACTCAGACAGAATCGCCCACTCGACACAGCGGCAGTCGTTGTTCTGAGCGTGAAGAAGCAGCGCTTGACGTGGAACGGTTGGTACATGGGAATACCAAGGTCTAAAGCCACAATCCACTTAACTCTCCACGCTTACCTCTTGTTGGTCTACTCCTCGAAGCGTCTATGCACTTTATCGTTGGCATCCTGCACAACTTTCAGGATGTCTGCCGTTTTGACGATTGGCACAGCGGGTCTTCGGAAGCAAGCCGTTGTTGTGACGGTTCCAGGGTCTGCATTATCGTCATACACATCGTCAATGGACGGGACTTTCCAGCTCGAGTGTTAGTACTTGCAAGTACGTTGCCGGGGACCTCTGGTGGCTTGGCACCACCATTGTGCTCCAGAATGACAATGCAAACTTTGACCTGCGAGGTTGTTTCTCCGAATCCTATTGGCGAATTCTCAGTGCAGTGAAATGTGCGGCATCCAACGTGTGTTATTCTTTGATAACCATGGACTCATTGTTATTGTTACTGTTATTATTGCGCGACACTGACTAACGACCAAGCAGCAAACAAATGGTCGGGATCTGTACGTGCTTCACCCAGTTTACAGATTTTAAAAGTCAATATGTTACATACCTTAACATATTAAATTACTCTAATCTCGAGGCATCACTGTCGACGAGGTTTTTTCGTAGAGGAGGGTGGGGCAAGAGCGGCCTGCGGAAGCTTCTCATAAAATATTGCGCAGGCGTATAGAGCAAACTAAGATACATTGAAAGACATGTTTCGGCCGCATCTAACGAGATCAGATTTATTACAGTTACTCGCAAAACTGTTCACAATAGTAATTTATGATTGTTCGAAAATCTGTATTGATCGGAAAGTTATGAGAAATTTTTGAAAAAATCAATGCTATTGATTTAAATGTTTAATTAATTTCGTATTTTAAAGACATAACAAAGGCATTGATTGTGCCTATTAGTTTCATTGAATTCGCAAGATGTCACTAGTAATTAGTAAAAAGTTCGTTGCTGTAACAACGTAACAGTATGAGGCAAGAGTTACTCTTGCCCCATCAACGGCCACTCTTGGCCCATCCACTCATGCCTCATCAAAAGTATACACTAAATACAAATATTTTATTCCATAGATTTCTTGCTTTTTCATTCTCACATTTTGTTAATTTGTTTAGCTTTGCTTTCAGAATATGGTTGGAAATTAGTCAGATATTCTTCTGAGAATCTGCAACGTCAAGAGTGTTCATATAGTCATCCGACTTGCCATAGCAAACATATCTTGGTCGATTCAAAAGAATTTTTACAGATGAAATGGAAACCAGCTGCAGCAGCATGTAGTGGACTGGAACGAATCTTCCACGGAATATCCACTTCTGACCTTCGTCGCATTACATATGGTTTTGTTGAAGCTAACAAATGTCAGTCATCCCTTTAATAAAACACCACGTATGGCTGGTAAAAGACTGGGTTGTAAATTTTATCAAAAAGAACAATCTAGCAGTTAGAACACCTCAGTCAACAAGCATGAACATTGACATTGCAAGATTTGTTGGTCTGCTGAAATCTGTTTATGAAACAGAAAATATTGAACTACCGACATATTTATAACCTTGGTGAAAGCGGCGTTACAACTGTTCCGGAACCTGGCAAAGTTTTTGCGATGAAGGTATGGAAGCAAGTTGGCAGAATTGCAAGTGGTGAGAAGGGATGAACTGTTACAATTGTAGCTGCTTACCTGAGCGATAATGGATAATTAAAGTGAGTTAGAAAATGTTAGAATATACTATTAAATATTTTTATATAAGAATATGGGAATAAATTGAGAGTTGTCTTTGGGTGGGAGAGTATGGTTGTGTGCTCTCGGTCTTAATTGGTGAGAGCAGAGGGGTCGGAGTGGAGGTAGGAGTTGATGAAGTACATTAATTGATTTAATTGATTTCAGATATTTATATAGCGCCCCTTCAAGACTTCTACTCAGAGGCGCTCCCGACTACAGCGCGGACACTGAATCGGAGTTTCACGCCGAAGCGCATGAGCAATTGCGAATGAAGGACTTGCCCAGGGTCCCTATGCGGCGGCTTGAGGTGGATTCGAACCCGCAACCCTCCGGCTGCAAGGTACCGAACATACCCCTACACCACCGCGCCCCACATGCATGGGGGTTTGTATAATATGGAGAAAAGGAGTTTCGCATCGGCTATATTAGTAAGTTCAGAGATTGTTGGAAAGGATTGTTATAGGTAATCTAGGCGCTTGGCTCTTTTAGTATTTTTTTTTGGATACTGCTCAGGAAATAGATGTATCGACAGAACTTTGCTTAGTAAATGTCTGGCCCATTTCATTGCAAGAGAACTTATAAAGGAAAAAAAAGAAAAGTGAAGCACAGGAAGCAAGTCAATGGATTCGAACCCGCAACCCTCCGGCTGCAAGGCACCGAACATACCCCTACACCACCGCGCCCCACATGCATGGGGGTTTGTATAATATGGAGAAAAGGAGTTTCGCATCGGCTATATTAGTAAGTTCAGAGATTGTTGGAAAGGATTGTTATAGGTAATCTAGGCGCTTGGCTCTTTTAGTATTTTTTTTTGGATACTGCTCAGGAAATAGATGTATCGACAGAACTTTGCTTAGTAAATGTCTGGCCCATTTCATTGCAAGAGAACTTATAAAGGGAAAAAAAGAAAAGTGAAGCACAGGAAGCAAGTCAACCCAGACCAAGCACGTGCAGGCAATTATCCACAAAGAAGAAATCCAAAGTACGTGGAACGAAAAACAATAATTGTGAGTGTCTGTACTACTTAGAACGTTTAAGAAAAGCAATCAGGAAGAAGACCAGGCCCGTGTAGAGCTAGTAATAGGCCCAGGCCAGATGGGAAAATGTAGGCCCCATTAATTTTAAACTGCTCATTGGTATTTTAGTAATTAGCAGTGCTAACTACCGGATACATAATTTATGATGATTTAATTTCTGTATATAATATACATTTACTTTACACTAGCATAATTATATGAATATGATGTAGACCTAATTACAATTTGCCAGTAACAGTGCAGAATAAAAGAACTAGAATGATTCATATTCTGTATTGAGAATTAGGTTTTGCCCGATTGGCATTATATTGCCGATTTCCGATTCCGAATATTTGGCCTGCTTTTTGACGATTCTGGATTCGATCCGATTTATCTGCGATATTTATTTTTATGTAGTTTTAATGTACTAATTCAATAATTTCTTACAATTTTTGTGTCTATATTTACTGCCAACCAGTTGACTTGTTTTATTATTAATTATTAAATAGTCTTATTTTTTTATAAACTTATAATAATTCGTATTTTTTTTAAATTTATAATATTCTTTGAATTTCAAAAAAATGTAATAAAATAGATACTTAGAAAAGTCCTCCAATCCAATTTGCAGAAGTTCTGTAAGGTATAATAATGAATTAAAACTCTTTACTCTTTAGGCATAAAACTCTCCACTCTTTAGGGCCTAAGCATAACTATACAGTGCCAAAGATATAATTATTAGAGATAAACCAAACTAAGCAAATGTATAATAACTGAAGAATAAACCAGACTATAGAAAAAAATGGCCTTTCATCATGCGTTGGCTCTACATTTAACACTGAACTAGATATAATTCAAATGAGAGTTTATACACTGAGCTAATTAAAATGAATAGGCCTAGCTGGAAAGATTAATTCTATATGTTTTTAAAAATAAAATCTACATTTTAAAACGCGTGGCTTAAGAAAAAAGACCGACTGTCCGCCAGTTTTCTTGATGCGTCCGTCGACTCATAAATTTTATTATTTTACACGGACATTCAATGATAAAGGTTACCGCAGAAGGTCACCAAGACAGGTTTACTATTTTTGGATTACTGAAACAAGAAATTGTTTTTGGTCAAAAGTATTCCTTCTTTTGGCATTTGTATCGGTAGTCCAGGGATGTGGCGATTAATCAGTCTAGGGTAAAATCTGTCGAAACCGATTTCCGGATCAGGATTCGGCCAAACACTATTCTGAATGTCAGAACATCAGATCAGAAATGGTCATCACTTTTTCACATTCAGAAATGCTTTACGTGTTTTTCTTTGGGCAAATTCATCAATTACATCGGAGAATTTCAGCAACTTTGGCTTGTCACTTTTGATGTTCAAAATTACAAATTGCTAATCCGTTCAAACTTTCTTGCATTGTTGTGGATTATGAATATTCGTGACAGTTCTAATTTATTAATTTATTATTTATCAATATTTTATTTGCATTAATCTTTTTGCTAAAGGACTCCCTTTGAATCTCTGTCAGGGAAAGTAGGCCCCCTCAAAATCGTAGGCCCAGGCCAACTGGCCCCCCCCTCTGATCTGGCCTGAAGAAGACTGGATAAAATGTTATAAATCTCGGGCTAGCACGGTCCTTGGCGTGGCGTTCATTCAAACGGGCGAGCGGTGGTGAAGATCTCATCCGATCAATTAATTGAAACACGGGCAGAGGCCATACTACGGTCGCTATAGAAAAACGCGAACATATACATTTTTACATTAACCCGTGGGACAAGAGTGGCTTTTAGAGGCATGCATAAAATGTTTAATACCCAAGAATCAGATGTGTTTTCTTGAATAATTATTGGTATACCCTGCATACCCATTTCCCTGGTCTTCTGTTGTCTCAATATTGTCACCTGCTCGTAGATATTTAGATGAAATGGTTAAGGGGCCGTCCTTGCCCCACCCTTCTCTATATCGGGTATTATAGGCCTATTTCGAATTCGTCGTCATTGCGAACGTCAATCGGCTACTGTCTGAATATCGACAGAATTTCGGCCTGATTTTGGTGTGCCTTCGGTTGATGTCTGATCCATAAAACATCGACGCCATATCAAAGTAACAGAATCTTCTGCTCAGTTAACTACAGTTAACTAACTGTGTCACATTAACTAAAGTCTAATTAATTACTAACTTCAAGTTCATCGAAATCATTTGTTTTTATGCTTACCCTGACTGCATACGCCAACGATATTGTAACTGCCAGAGGCAATCCTTCAGGCACGGCTACGACCAAAACCGTGATAGCGATGATGAAATAATGAACGAAGTCCTGTATATACTTGGGTGACCAGGGTCGCTTCTCTATTGCGAATTTATCGATGCACAATCTCATCGTTAGAATGATAAATGTCAATATCGCAATTGCAGTTCCTGTTGAAACATTCAAAATTAACACCTTTTAGGTACAAGTATTCAGGTTATGTTAAAGTTTATATAAATAATCATGTTAAACCTATAGTCATTGCAACAAGGCGAGTGAACACTAACTGGCTAAATATGTTAATAACAGGCGCGTGCAAAATCAGCCATGAGTGGACACCAGTGTGGCCAAGACAGGACTACATAGCGATATCCTATACGAATGGAGACGGCTATCATAAATTTTACTCGAATAACCATACGAATAACCATAAAAATAATCAATTGAACAAATTAGCAAGTTGCAGCATTATAATATTTATCATGGTCCATGGATGTTAATTAATGGACAAATCTACTACTTAGAAGACAACAATAAAAGAGGAGGAGGTCAACTTCTTAATTAATTGGTATGTAAATGCGAACGAGTTGGTTGAGCAACTTTAAAATAATTATTAAAGTACTTCGAAGACTTCGCTAATGAGGAGGTCAACTTATAGTTAAATGTAGGTTAGCTATTTTTAGGCATGATGTCACTGGTTTTCTAACCTGCCCCTGTAACGATTCCCTCCTTGACCACACAAATGCATCTGGTCTTAAAGCCATTGGTAATTGGCATATACATGACTAGGTTTATATTAATTCTTAAAAGAATTTTGTTTTAGTATTATAGGAGATTAATTGTTATATTAATTAATTGAGTCAGCATTTTAACCAGCACTGTAAGGAAACTAAAATTTAGCTTCTGGACTAAGCTGAGATGTTGTGGAATTTGCTGGTTGAGTTGTGTTGCGGGAATGGATTCCGCTACAAACTGAAATAAATAAAGAAATCGGTCTAATAATAATATTATATAAACAATTATATAGCGCCTTTTGTTGCCTACATTTTCAGATAATGGTTTAATTAAAACAGTGAATGTACAGAGGCCCACTTATTGCTGCGGTCCACTTAGTGCAGGTTTCCAACAACTGAGACGGGCAAGGCTAAAGGGCACGAGCACTGACCGAGATATGCAGTGTTGTTGACCGATATATTTTTAGTATTAATCGGCCAAAGAACTGGGCCAATGTTGCAGGGCGATCTATATAAGAAGGCTGCAATTATATTTCGGTGCTTAGAGATCCTGAGTGGCCGAGTGGGTTGGTGCCCGCTCGCCGCGCCGGCGCCCCGGGTTCGCTTCCCGGTCGGGTCGGTTTATCAGAGATTAATTTCTCGGATCTTTACTGCGGGTGGCTCGGTCGCAATTTAAACGTGGAGTACGAGGTTGCTTTCTGCCTCCGACACTAATCATCTTCGATATGAAAAAGTGTCGTTAAGCCGAAACAATTTATTTATTTTATTTCGGTGCTCGAGATCCTGAGTGACCGAGTGGGTTGGTAGCCCACCGCTCTCCACGCCGGCGGCCCGGGTTCGATTCCCGGTCGGTCGGTTTATCAGACATTAATTTCTCGGATCTTTAATGCGGGTGGCTCGGTCGCAATATAAACGTGGAGTACGAGGTTGTACCAGGGTTGCCAGATTTGGGAAGTGCTTGGTCGCGAAATCACGTCATAAAGTAGCCCAAAAGTCGCGAGCTGAGCAGCGAAATGATAACACTAATAAATTTTTGCTAGGTACGTCAATATTCATACTTTTTTGGTTTCGTCAAGACACGTGATGAAACCCTTGACGTAAAAATTTAGATGGCAGACTGCTTAATTCGTGCTTACCGTAGACGAATCCGTACTCCGTAGAGCATGTTTTTATTACTAACTAAGCCACACCAGATAAGAATAGTAGCTAGTAACAGTGACCCAGTCACTGTTACTAGCGGTCAATTTGTGAGAATTCATAATGTCGCCGTCGCGACCGCGGGACATTTCAAAAGTAGCCCAAATAGCGCGAGGTCGCGAGGACGAAATTTTCAGTCGCGAGCGCATTAAAAGTAGCCCAACTCGCGCTTTTCGCGACGACCTGGCAACCCTGGGTTGTACTCTGCCTCCGACACTAATCATCTTCGATATGAAAGAGTGTCGTTAAGCCCAAGTACAAACAAATATTTCGGTGCTCAGTCTGGAAGTTAGCCGTGAAGTTCAGTTCTTAAGTTATTCATTTAAATAGTCGGTCGGTCTAGTGCACTTGCGCTGTGAAATACATATGTTTGTTACTTTGAGAAGTGTTAAATAAGAGTGAAGTTAGATGTAGGCCTAGATAGTTAAAGAAAGAGTTGCGGAATCGAGCTGCGAATATATTCTGCGACTGGATGTATCGTCTTTGCTGTTGCGTGTTTGCGAGTTCTTTTTGGATTAGCACGGTTTTGCTGTTACGACTTTCTTTTATCGGAAACCAGAGTGAGACCTTTCCAAACCTTATTAATTGAAGCGAATTTATAATTTATGTGTAATAAACATGTTCGCATTTCTTTGTATGTAGAAGTTGAAAGTTGTGGAATTTGTATTTTTGTAGCTCATTAATGTCCTTTCACAAATAAAATATTAAAATATATGTTGCCTATTAATACTTAAAGAAAATGGCTCAACCACCGTGCACACATGGTGATGACGATGACCTTACTCAAAGTAAGGAAGGAGAAGACGTACCTAAGCCCGATTCCCAGCTGAGTAGACCCCCTTCCGCTCTAGATATAGTCTTACAACGCCTCGGGACTATTTATGAAGTTTGAGGTTAAACAGCGATTAGATGTTATGTCCGGCAGTCAGAACGATTTAAGAAGAAGTTTAGCGGTAGTTACTGGACGACAAGAGACTGCTCTAGAGACCATAGTACAAAGACTAGACCGACTTGAGACCTCCACACTTGAAACCTCCACCAAGGATAACCCCCTAATCACTAAGTTTGTTGTAGGACATGACAACCCTGGTTACGCTCAAGGAGCGATGGCTGTCACGCGTCCCGTGACCGTGCCTGGAACCCTCGGAACGGAAGAACTTCCGCCACCTAGCGTCTTAAGGGGAAGTTTTAGGTTACCGCCGAAACCTAGGCCCGACCATAAGGAACTTCTAGCACGCCCCCGTTATCCGTCTTCCTTAGGTGCCAACACGGTGGCCCATCCCCAGCAGATAGGCTAGACGACAGACCTGCAGCTGGGGAGGGCAACGTAACAGTTGAAACTAACGAACTATGAAATTAGGTCGTGGGAAGTCACGCCCGACGTGATCCTAATTCCTGGGACTGGAATCACGCCCGCTACGCTATTGGTCAATGCACGTCACATGATTTTGTGCACGTGCAAGGAGCCGACCGATAAACTCTCCCGAATGCTGTGGAAGATTGTTCACCATGTTTTCTAATGACGAAACTAACCCTAGGTCCCTAACCCTGACCCTAACCGACACTCACTACGCATAATCTCACCCTTACCGACTCTCACGACGCATAACCTGACCTAAGCGACCATCAAGATGTCCGCAATTTCAAATCCAAGGGAAGTAAGCAAGTTCAAGTGACATGCTTTTGCCAATAACGCGACTGGCGTGAATATAGCACTGTGGTTCCGCTAACGCCCGGGGCGTGAACGAATCCACTACGATGAAATTATCGTCTGTTGCGGCTGCGCAGTGAAGGTTGCGATCTAGCAGAAAGGACAGTTGGGTTGGTGCTCTCGCCGGCATTAGACGTCGTACGGACGGACAGCTTCATCCTTCTACTCATAATCGCTCAATAGTGATATGAGAATTTGCGTCGCATGAACGATCAGCCCAAACAAGGAATCGTATAAGGGGTGTTAATAGAATGACTCCATTTATTTTGAGTTACGAACTGTTGATTACTTGGAGACACTAGACCGAGTAGAACGTTGGCGTACCCAGAGTGTTAAACTCAGGTCAAGCTGAGCGGTGAACTGGACTTTTGTATCGTAACTCTTTTGAATAGACCGACAATGAGTTGAACGATCTGATTCAATAGTCGGACTAAAAGTAAATCAACTCCACGTTTTAGCTTGGAAGGAACATAGAACGGGGGAACGATTGAGGAAGAAATCGTAACAGAAACGATGGCAGCAACACAAGAGAAATCCAATCGATCCAAGATAGCAGTCGTCGGTGTTCATCAGTAACTGGACAAGCCGAGAGTCAACGGACGTGACTGTAATTATTTAATCTCAAAAGAGTTGTCGAGGCGGCTTAGAACACAGACAGCAATTCTAATTTTAGGCTGGTTCTAATAATAATAACAACGACAACGACAATAGCGACAGCAGCAACAGGAGCAGCAACAACGACAACAACAGCAACAGCAAAAGCAGCAACAGCAACAGCAGCAACGGCAACAACAACAGCAGCCGAACAGCAACAGCAGCAACAGCAGCAGCAACACAACAACAACAACAGCGGCAACGACTGAGGCGGCGGCGAGGGCGACAACAACAATTATAATAATAACAGTAGTCGCTTATTGATTAAAACTGACAAGTACGCAGTCATCATCCAGGAAAGGATAACTAGACTGGAATGGTCTGAATTATGTATAACTGTTCCTACGATAATATTCTGATGCTCTATTGATTGATCTTGTTGAACTGTTGTTGTGTTTCCTTTTTAACGACTAGCTGTGTGGTAACAAAGACCATTAGCGTCGCCCTCCTCCTTTATCCAGGCTTGGGACTGGCACTGTCAGAAAGCAAACAGTGGCGGAGTTATCTTGTTCAGCTGCTAAAGACTACAGTTAATATGTTTTCACAATTATATTAAAAAAAACCGTGTTATTAAATCCTTGATTAATTGCCATGGGCTATGTATTCTTCGATAACCATGGGGTCCGTCTTTTAAACAAATTAACGTTGCGTTAGTTTAATGTTCAGGTCGTTTGCATTCCGATTAGTCTGAAATTATCCGCGAATAAAATTTTTGTGAGATGGGTCAGGGCTGGTGCCAGCCTCACGACCATTCAAGTTATACGACATCATGAATCCCACGGCATCTACGAGCTTCACAACCTGCACCAGCCCCACAACCTACACTAGCTCCACAACATGTACCAAACCCAACCCCAGCCCTACAACTAAAACACCCAAAAGGACAAAACATGTAAAAGTGACATGGACGAGTAGAGTAGATCGACTGCAGCTATGACATTTTATAACTCATAATCCTCGTTAATTAATTTCTTAAGTTTAGTAGATTAAATTTGTCTACCATTTAATAATATCTAACCTAGCATTTAACATAACCATTAACTTAAATATACAAATAAAATGGATTTGTGTGTGAAATGGACATCAAGAAATTGGCACAACCGACTCCCAATGAACAGCCTCGTTGGGTGTCGCCTTTTCATTCGTGTCTACTTCCAACCCAACTGCGGTTTAACCTGGCAAGGCAATGACGTTTTTTACAGCCGTCTCTCTTTCCGCGTGATCTTCCCATCGATAGTGTACGGATGCTGTAAATTTCGAATCGTATCTGACGTATATAGCGCATACACATATATATATATATATAATTATATATATATAACAGCAGAGCTAATTTTTCGTTATCATCTACGAACATTGGAGTAATTTTTATTTATAACACACACACACACACACACACACACACACACACACACACACACACACACACACACACACACACACACACACACACACACACACACACACACACACACACACACACACACACACACACACACACACACACACACACACACACACACACACACACACACACACACACACACACACACACACACACACACACACACACACACACACACACACACACACACACACACACACACACACACAACACACACACACATATATATAAGTCTCGTTGGGTGTCTCTTCTGTAATTTCTATTTATAATAAAGCATATATATATATTATATATATATGCTTTATTATAAATAGAAATGACTCCAATGTTCAATTGTTCATAGATGATAACGAAAAATAAGCTCTGCTGTCATTTCTTTTACCAGATAGATGGAATCCACCAGTGGTGATGTCTAGCACACGCACACACAGACACCACGCACAAATAAAAATGCAAACATAAATGCAAACATTTAGGGCCTACAAATTGTATTGTCGAAGAATGTCTGACATACCGACATATCCAATTAACATAGCAAGTCTGGTTAATTTCGCTTGAAGTATAGACTTGGTTTTATGACTGTCATCTTTCTTCTCGTCTTCTGCGACCACATTCTGAAGAAACAGAACCAACCAGTTGAAACTCGGCAAAAAGTTTTGAGTTTTGCCTACGCAAGCATTCACGAAACCTTTAAACCATTTCCCTCAGGCACAGAATATACAGTTATATTCTTTAGGATATCATGTGTATGTGTGTGTGTGTGTGTGTGTGTGTGTGTGTGTGTTTGTATCTAATTGTGTCTGTATTATAGACTGTATATCATTGATTGGTTATCATGTGAACTGGGGCGCCGTATCATATGTGGCAGCGGACAGTCGCATTTGACTCCGTCTGTGTGTGTGTGTGTGTGTGTGTGTGTGTGTGTGTGTGTGTGTGTGTAAGTGTTTGTATTAAGCATCATAGAAGTAGCTTGCTACTGACGATGCTATAAAGCATTCTGGACCCACATAAAGCGGCAGAAAGGTTGAACTATACATGAAATACTCATTATTAGATAGATAGAAATATTTTTTATTGAAACCAGTTGCTTACCGAACGTTTTGGTGTACAAAACAGAGGCATATAAATAACATTAAAGATGATTAAACTATACAGATCGTCATTATGTCCCATATTATAGTCCCCAGATAGATTATCTATCCCTTTACTCATTAAAGTACATTTATTCATATAACATCATTATGTTGAACGTTTTTCTAATCAATCTATTAGCGCTTGTGATTTTTCGGTCGTGTGCTCACCACCCCCACCACCACCACCACCACCACCACCACCACCACCACCCCCACCACCACCACCACCACCACCCCACCACCACCACCACGCTCCCGGTCTGCGACGTGTTCGGCCGTCCCCTCCAGGCATAGTCGACGTCAGGTGGATGTAGGTGGCAGCGAACGTGTACCTGGTACCCACGGGTTGTTGCCTCCCAAGCGACGTACTTGGCCCTCGCTCAAGGGACAAGTGTGGTCCCATCTGGTCTCTTGCCATGACAATGGATCAGGCCCAGAGGCTCCTTTGAGCTTGGGATTCCAGCTTTCATAAGGGCTCTCCAGATAATGTCGTTTACGGCAAAGTGGCAGGCCGCTCTCCCTGTCGATCGCCTGCAGACCAGCCCATGATGTCCTCCCGGACCAGCGATCTCACCGCAATGGTATTGATGAGGCGCACAGGGGTCGAGCCCCAGTAGGAGGTCAATCGCCACCCGAATGGCATCATTGCTAGTGCTGAACCCGCAATAGCCCACCAGTACGGTCGAGGCCAATCTCCAGCGTGGGGTGATGTAACTGCGCCCAGCGTCGCCTGGTTGAGTGGGTCGAATGTTTGAAGACCACACCATACTTCCGCCTAGTCGATGTCTATGATGAAGGTCTGGGACAGACCTTCCGACTCGCCAAGGCGAGTTCCACTCCACCCGGCATAGTTGGTTTGAGGGCTTCCATGATTTCTTGCATATATGCGTCGCGCCACTTCTCCGCCTCAAGTACGGCGCCAACGAGCGACATGGGGTCCTGAATCACCTAATCTTCAGGGCCCTCATTCAGGCTGGCATCCCGGCGGTTAAGGAAGCCACGGCTCTGTCCAGGTGGGATGGCAAAAGACCAGACGGCCTACCATTATACCGCGGCGCTCGGGTCGCTGCTTGACCTGGGACGTCACAGTGGCAGACACAGTGGCCTAGTTCGATGTCGTCTGAGCCCTCTTACCTGGTGCCTTGCAGCCGGAGGGTTGCGGGTTCAAATCCACCTCAAGCCGCCGCGTAGGGGCCCTGGGCAAGTCCTTCACTCACAATTGCTCATGCGCTTCGGCGTGAAACTCCGATTCAGTGTCCGCGCTGTAGTCGGGAGCGCCTCTGAGTAGAAATCTTGAAGGGGCGCTAAATAAATATCTGAAATGAATGAATGAATGAATGATCACAACCTCCAACTGGATGGGAGGTACAGCGGAACTGGCTGAACACAGGAAAGATGTTAGATACACTGAACTGATGCAATCCTACAAGTTTGTCCCATTGGTTTTCGAAACCACGGGACCAATTAATGCATAGGGACATGTCTTTTTCGTTGACCTAGGTCGTCTCCTGTATCAAGTTTCGGGCGACCCAAGAGAAACTAGTTACTTGTTCCAGCGCCTATCTATCGTGATTCGACGATTCATTGCTGCCGAAGGCAGCACTTCTGTTCTTCCTGATCTTGACAAGGATGGCCACTCCAGAATTAACATTGCTTATAAATATCTGATACATCGAGTACAAAATATAATAGTTTTAATAATAATAGACTCTAGATATTTGCGGCCTGCCTCGCGAAATTACTTGATTGTACCGTGCTTTCGAACGACCACTCGTGCTCATCGGGAATTCTCAATTGTGGCGCCGTGGATCTGGAATGCTCTTCCGTCCTCTGTTCGTGCTACCAGTGGCTATATATGGATTCTCTAGACTCTTACAGACGCACTTTTCAGTTGTTTGATGGCCACTTGTTGAGCGCTTCTGCGAGACTCTAAGTGGCGCTTTGTAAATGTCTTGTTAAATTACATTACACCATACTACATTACATGACAATCACAACATTAATGTAGTAACTTCGTAATAATTTCGACGAGCAGCAGCTTAGCCAAACATTCTTCCTATTTACTTTTATTTTCTTAGACGGTTGTCGCAGTTGTCGTTCGATGTCGTCTGCGCCTTCTTCAACGTCTTCCGTCAATATTTCTGTCAAACATAAAACAAAATGCAATTTGCACTGCAGATAAACAGCATTTAATCGTTCTATGGTATGTGATGCAATGTTGTTTGTCGAGCGATGGCCAATAGTAGTTAAGGGAGCAATAGACTAGGGGCAGTTTAAGCCAAGTAATGGTCATCGGCAGTCATGGCCAATTTAATATTAGTAATGAAGCGGGGAAAATAATTGGAATAATGTAATGAAGTTGACAAAACTGGAGCCTAGCAGCAGTTCTGGTAATTTAAGACCATAGCAACAGATGTTATATAATTTCAAGCCAATGTTATGGTTTTAGGAGATTTCACTTCCATTAGCGTGTTGTATAGATTCTGAAAACACAATTTATTATCATTTAAATTCACACACTATGATATATTTTATAGACGCTCTAGCAATATTCATATATCTCTGCATTTTCACCAGGCTGTTAGCATTGTATGATTCCACCTGGTGAATTTTTGACACTACATCTCACAAATAAGTAGATGAAAATAACCAGAGCATGTTTTAATATATATAGTTTATTAAACTGAAACATGACTTCTCTATTTAAAAGTGTTACAAGCATAATTCATTCATTCATTCATTCATTCAGAGCATTTATTATATTTATATAATGAACCAATTAGTCACTTAGACCATTGTCAGAAGCTAACAGATTGGCAATGACATTCGCATTTGTTTATTTCTTAAGTGATTTGTCAAAAGAGTCAAAGTATTCGCCATACAAATCAAGAAAATACCTGACCTTTCAATATACCTATCTACTAACTCTTCATCTCTTACCTTCACCTCTGATGCCCCTGTCCGCAACCTTGGTGTTACTTTTGATCCACATCTCTCCTTCTCTAATCACATCTCCAACCTCTCGCGCTCCTGCTTCATGCACATTCGTGACCTCCGCCGCATCCGACCCATGCTCGACTTCAAAACTGCCTCCACCATTGCTACCTCCATTGTCCACTCAAAGCTCGACTATTGCAATTCCCTCTTTCTCAACCTTGAAGCCACCCAACTAAAGCGTCTGCAGCTCATCCAAAACTCATTAGCCAGAGCCGTCACCAGAACGCCCAAGCATCATCACATCACTCCAATCCTCAAATCACTCCATTAGTTAAAAATCCCAGAGCGAATTCACTTCAAAGTCCTATCACTAACCTACAACTCCATACAACACTCCCAGCCCAGATATCTTCGCGAACTCTTCACCATCCAGCCAACCCGTTCTACCCGATCATCCTCCGTTCTCACTCTTTCTAGACCCCCGGTCACTACTCATCTCAAGTTCTCCAACCGAGCAATATCCAACACTGCGCCGCGTCTCTGGAACGATCTACCTCCTGAATTCCGCACTTTTTCGGTTCCTCCACCATCATCGCCAATCATCCACCATCATCTGCCTCAGGCTCCTCTATCCATCACCCCCAAGGCTTTCCACTCGAAACTAAAGTCTCTGCTTTTCAAGAACTCTTATCCTGACTCATCTGATCCTGTACCTTCCAATCCTCGACCTAAAAGACACCCGCCTTAACATCTGCTGTGCCCTCTCTGATCCCCTGGAAACCGGACTCGGACCTCCCTCGGACTACTCTTTTGGACAACCCCTCTGATTAGACGCAGCGCTCGTGAATAAGCTGGTGCCCTGCGCTTGGCTTTCGAGTGGCGCTTTAGAAGTTTGGAGATTACAATTACGATTACGATTACTATTAGGAATAATCATCAACCCTCAATCAATTTCCAATATAGTTTCAAACTAAGTGAATGCTGTGACATTGACTGTATATGTACTTGTTAAAAACTTCAGTTATCCATATTAAAATTATCACCCTCGGACTTTAAACAAAATCGAAAATATTCTAAGAGCTGCATGCGGTGCACTGTTACGAATTGCTAATGGAAGACTGTTCCAGTTTGAAGGTCCAGTGCAAGGTGCGCCCACATCGATGTCTCTACGAGCTGCATAGGGTACGGACGACGCCCTTGCTGGCTGGAGACGGGAACACAGAACTCCCTGATGTACCCTGGGACCGCAACGACCATCGATGTTCGTCCCACGAGGATGATCTTGAATGTGATCCTGTCCTCAACCGGGGGCCAGTGCAAAGTATCTCGCATATGGATCGAAATATGCGAGAATTTAGGCAGATTAGCGACGACTCGGGCGGCGCAGTTGAGGACAGACTGAAGTTGTTGTACCCGGAACTTTGGCAGACCCGTAAGGTTAACCGTTGCAGTAGTCTAGGTCTCCTGACGCGTCAGCACGAGAAAGTGGACAAGAGTCGTAGCGGCGTCAACTGACATTTGACGTAGTTTATAGAAGGGAATTGACATTTCCTATAAACACAGGTCTTCATACAGAACCATTTCCAGGTCCCGGACTGTAGTTACGAAATATCAATCGCCTTATCAAATCTACGTGTTAGGTCGTACTTGCGATTAATTAATTAATTTCTAAGGTTAGGATACAGATAGTCAGATTGTGGTAGTGGCACTTTAGTTAATTCATGAGTGGCAGAAGATCTTCATTAATCAGCACGTAATTAACTGCCTAGGCGAACCGTTAAATGTTACAGCGTTAACGGCTCCAGTAATCTGACGCTAATACGATTTATCAACAGCAGGGTTCATAAAGGGTTATCTACACTACTCGTTATTCAATGGGCTGAAATAGTGAACACTATCGGAGTATTGGGATAACCCTTAGCTCCGACCTTCGTATGTGAAAGCACTTGAAATTTGGAGTTCAAGCGAGATGGACGCAATGGCAACCACGTTACAACTTATGTATGGTGATGTTATGTCCTCATTTATATTGTCTATCCAGCGTTGTCTTGTTTTGCCTTTTTTTCTTTTTCCTTCGAATCTTGCGTGCAGTGCGGTGTGTGGAATTCGGTCAACTGGGATTCTTTCTACAATGTCCAAACCATCGGAGTCTTTGTTGCACGACTTTGTCTCCTTATTTTCTGCAGTCTTTAAATCTAATGTCATCGTTGCTTATCTGCAGTCTTTTAATCCCTGCTGTAAGAATCATTTCTCTCAGTTTATTTTCTCGCATTGTCCAGCATTCCGATCCGTATAGGAAAATCGGTTGTATCATCGTCTCGTATATTTTTATCTTGGTTTTCTGCGTCAATTCTCTGCTTCTCCTGCTCGTCATTCTAAATGCTTGTGAAGCGCGTTGTATATCTTTATCGTTGCTGCCATCTGCGTTTATTAGCCCACCTAGGTAGACGATTTGTTCTACCTGCTCAATAGCTTCTCCCTGGATGTTGATCCTTATTGGTGTCTCTTTGGTCTTTTCAATCACCATTGTTTTGGCTTTCTCTGCGTTGATCATTAGGCCGAATCCTCTTCTGGTTTCGTCAATCTGTGTCGTAATATTCTGTAGTTCTGGTCCGCTTCTAGTGAGGAGGCCAATGTCGTCAGCAAATCGGAGATTATTCACCCGCCCTCCATTTAACTTGATTCCTGCCTCGATGTTGTTAAGGCTGGGTGAGATTACTGCTTCTAATACCAGGTTAAATAGGTATGGCAATAAGATACATCCTTGTCGCACTCCAGTTTTTGTGTGAAAGTATTCTGTGCTCTTTTTATCTACTTTGATGGCACTTGATGATTTTCGATATATCCCTTGTACAAGTTTAACCAGTTGCTCTGGTATTCCTGCATTTTGCACCACTCTCCCCATTCCATCATGCCATATGCTGTCAAATGCTCGATTCCCGTCTCGGTGTTGTTATTAAGGCCGATTGACATTACTGCTTCTAATACCAGGTTAAACAGGCATGAGGAACCACACAACCTCCTTGAAGTCTATGAAGTTGATGAAGACTTTCTGGTTGTGTTCTATGTTTTTTTTCAAGTATTGTGAAGAGTTTATAAATTGTGCTTCTTCCTGGCCTGAACCCGGCTCGCTCTTCTCCGAGTGCTCTTTAAACGTACTGCTTCATTCTGTTTTGTATAATTTTGATGAACTTTTCCTGGAATGCTCTGTAGGCTAATGCC
The DNA here is from genome assembly GCA_020284085.1 of Aporrectodea caliginosa. Taxonomy (NCBI): domain Eukaryota; kingdom Metazoa; phylum Annelida; class Clitellata; order Crassiclitellata; family Lumbricidae; genus Aporrectodea; species Aporrectodea caliginosa. The sequence goes on from JACEVL010000781.1 coordinate 719,650, forward strand.
TCTGTAATTTTGCAGTCTTGTAGGTCTCCTTTTCTTTTGTATATTGAGACGATTGTCGATTTTGCCCAGTCCTCTTCACCTCTTGTTGAATCTTTGTAACAAGAGTATGCATAGCTTCAACAACTGTTCCTCCTCCGTTCCTCCTCCTTCTTGAAGTAGTTCCGTAGTGATACCATCCATGCCTGGTGCTTTATCTTTTTTCATTTTGTTGATAGCAACTCTTACCTCGTCTTGCAAAATTTGTGGCATCTGTTCTTCAGTGTCGTTTATGGACATTCTGTGAGAACCGTAGGGTCATTATGTGTGTCGACATTTAGTAGTTGTTCAAAGTGTTCCTTCCAACGTTTCTGTATACTTGCATCGTCTGCTAGTATTGTACCGTTTGCGTCTTTGATTGATGCAACTTTGAGCTCAAATTTTCCACTGAGTAGTTTTATCTGTTTATATACTTCTTGTATTTATTTATATTGAAAGCTTCTTCAGCTTCTTTGCGTTGTTGTTCCATCCAGATGCTTTTATCTCGTTACAGTTTCCTTCTTATTTCTCTAGTGAGCCAGTTGAACTGTTTCGGGTATGCTTTGCAAGTTTGTTGTTTTGCAATGTTGGTGGGGGTATGCCACTTAAAATGACAGAAAAAAACTGGAACATATGTTAAACCGGATGAAGCGAACCACCCAACCTTAATGGACCTGGCTGAGGCCGCAGACGTTGGCCTGTTTCGTGCTATCTGTAATGAACCATTCCATGTCTGGGGTATCTTCCCACCTCTACGACAAAACAAATACGACCGACAACCTAGAACGCACAACTTCACGCTCCCCACCAAGTATAAGCGTAACTACATCCCGCGAGTCCTATTAAAATATGCATATTAAGTTGGCTTATAACTAATCCAATAACTAAGTACTGTATAACTCGGTTCAACAACCTCTCTTGTTTACTGTTTAACGACCACTGTTTGGTAACAAAGACCATTAGCGTAGCAAACAACAACAACCGGTTACTACAACTGGTTATAACAACTCGGTTCAACAACTGGTTACTTGTCACCGACTGGATTTATTGAATTAAAAAAAAATTGATTGATTGATTATGCCCACGGAGGAAAGAACTGACCCACTCAAACGCCTGTCTGTCCTACAACTGCAAACGAGGTGCGTAGTCTGATCAGCAGGATGCTGTTATCTACAGTGTTAAAAGCTGCGCTTACATCCAGGAGTGCGAGAAGCGTGACGTGTCCAGCGTCGATGGCATCGCAGACATCAGAGATGAGCCTCAAGAGAACGGTTTCGGTGGAATGGCCGCTCCTGAAACCGGAATGTAGCTTCGGTATGAGGTTGCACGATTCCAAATATCTGCGGTACCACTAGCTTCTCGATAATCTTGGAAAGGAACGTCAGGCTAGACATAGGGCGGTAGTGCTTGATGTTATCCGGATCCAGGCTGTTTTATTTCTGGCCGTATGACGGCACGACTCTGACTTTTCTGCATGCATTGAACATCTCTATAGCAGTGAGATCAGCGCATGCGGGTGCAACTGCAAGGCAACGCCGACTGTCGGTTAGGCATCGACGGAAGGCTTCTCTGTCTAGAGACTTCCATCATCTGAACTCTCGTCATCTGTGACCAGCGGAACGGAGTAAGAAATGGTACGTGGTACACCAGCAGACCGTTATCGGACGATAACGACGGCGGAGGACATGCATGGCATGGTTCATGACATGGTTCTCGACGCGTCTGCGGCCTCAGCCAACTCCACTAAGGTTGGATGGAGGCTCCAACGTCAATGCGATTGACCTGCAGTCGTCCCTTGTGATAAATAGAGCCACAGTGGATATGAGTGAAAATTTCCACATGCTGAAGGAGACCGAAGCTGCCGATCTGCCCACGAGCATCCCGGGTCCATCATGTTAGATCACCCGTTGTATGTGGCCAGAAGAGTGGTGAACTCCTGAATGAACGTTGCAGGTGCGATCCAAGTCGATCGACTGCGGCTATGGTAAACGATCCTGGAGGTGTTGAAAACAAACTCAGCAGGACCTCGAAGGTGGTATAGTCTAGACGAATTCGATCCGCTTCGCCTGGAGATTCTATCGATAGCGAACCGTAAGTCCATCGCCTCCATAATGTGATGTGAGGAAATGCGATTCCTTGCGAGGTAAATCGACGATGTCCAAACCAGGTGGAGTCGATCTCCTCAGCGCAACATTAGCAGCAGACTGGTGCCACGTCTCGACAGCAACCAAGGCATCGATGGCTTCGGACATGAATGTCGATTTGTTTCCTAGACTTCTGATGTTCCACGTACCAATGAATGTCGATTGTTTCACGTACAAATGAATTTCGACCAATGAATTTCGATTTGTTACAAAGACTTGTGATGTTCCACGTACGAATATGCATCTTAGGCTCTGGCCTACGGTCGATGCCATCAGTGGACAGTGACTCCTCTTCTTGGACCACAGCCGCCAGATGTGAAAAACAATGTCTTTCGTACAACATGTGAAACCTTGTATTCACCGGAGTCAAGCTGTGTCAGACGTTCAGATTTGAACACCAACCTGGTACGCGCCGACATGCCGACACGACGAAACCACACCGAATTTGTCAATAAACATTAAGTTTGTCTGTGAACTTTCACAAAATGTTTGTTCAATAGCAGCATAAGTATGTTCAAGGAACGTTTTTACGATTTATTAAGATCAAGAACTAGCCCAAAAAATAACACATGACGTATTTTACATGGACTCAAATGTACTTCACTCATATTTATTTTATTAAAGATTCTTATTGTATGGGTCTGGACTTCAGAGAGTAAGCACACTTGAAGAATCAGAAAATATAGCAAAATGTTTACAGTTCTGAATTTCAGTATCTACTATCAAGGTAAATACTTCTTTTATAGCAGTCATTTCAGCTGCATGGATACTGGAATTATCAAATTTGTATATGTCTAAGCTTGGTAAGCTTGTCTAAGCTAGGCTGCAGCATATAAGCTTAGGACCATCTGTGTATATATGAGTATAAGAATTGTATTTACTTATGTGTTCCAGAGTGAGGAGTTTCAGAATTTCAGGATTATCAGCCTTTTTACTAATGGATTTATCGAGGCTAATGTCAACATTAATGTTTCCATCGAGCCAAGCAGGATCTGAAGGAAAAGAAGTAGCATTATTGAATGTCAAAGGAAGAAAAGAAGTCAAATGTGCGTTGATCTGTAGATAGATTTTTATTATCTATAATCTTAACCTTATTGTCCAGGGAGGTTGAAGGATTGTTCTTTTTTGATGATTAGGGTTTCCAGTGATTTTTGCTCATAATTTAAGTGAGTTCTGCAAGTTTATTAAATGTAAGGGGGTTTACCACATTCATTCTGAAGTGCTACAGCCGCAGCGGCGTCACAGCGTCTCAGTTTGAATAGATACCAACTTGTTCAAGTAAGTCTTAGAGGCAGAAGCATAGGCTACATCGCCATACTCAATTATATATGTTGAAGCTCCCAGTATAAACCAGAAATTGCTATCAATACATTCATACGTTTTAGCATTTAACTTATAATAATTTTATATTCTATATGTGGTTTCCAAGACAACTAATTATCAAAAATAACTCCAAGGAATTTAGCTGTTTTCTCAAATCTTATAAAGCTCAGTTCCTGTTCATCGGAGGAAAGATATCTTTTTGTTCTTTTATTGCTTCCCTGCCAAGGTCTTCATTCGGTTGCTCGCTTTCTCTGCTACGAGTCTCAGAGACATGTCTAATGCCGACAGCGCTCCCGCACCTGTTAGCATCTGTCCTTTGTCGTTTGACATCCACAGAGTCGTCGTCGAGCCAGATCTCAGTCAAGCGTAGAATAAGAATATTCGGCTCTGAAGCCATCTGTTTTAAAGCCAAACTTCTGCAGTTGTTTCGCCGGCTGATGGATATGCCGCTGTGGTCGTGCGTGGGCCAGTATTCTGGCAGACGAAGAGGATCTTCGGCGTCTGTTGTACGCACTCGGGTGGACAGTGTACAGGTGTGTGTACAGGACAATTTCCAAAACTAACATAAATGCCAGTATCCTCGATCTCAGTGTTCGATGTAGTCGGTGTCCTGTGACAAAGTCTCACCAAAAAATCTCCCCGGAGACTATATTTCGAAACAGATTATCCCCGGCGAATCCGTTTCATAATAAATTCGGCCCCAGCAGACTATATTCTGAAATAAATTAGTCTGGGGCAGAGAATATTTCATCCCCGGTGAAACAAACTCTCCTCGGGGATAATTTATTTCAACGCGAGTCTATCGTCTTTTTTCGATATTCTGTTTTGCCAGAAGTTGTGTGCAGTCTCCTGATATATCACGGGATTGTTTCCGTCTGGCAGAAATAGGAGTTAATCGTCGGATTGGTCTTCTGCGGCAACCATTACCAATGGTACCAGAAGTGAGGTACTTCTGGTTTCGTCTTCTCGTTGACTTCTTGAATAGACCAAAATACTGTTTTCCCAAGGGTGGATGCCACCAAGCCAGCAGATCCTGACAAGACTTGACACCTGACAATACTTACCTCTAACCTCTACTTACCTCGTGCCACTTCGGGTGGTATGATGTATTGTTCGCTTGTGCACACGCTCAACATTTTTTCGCTGTTTTCGACTCCTGCTGCAAAAGTGACTACAACAATGACGGATAAGTTCAAATAGATCCAAGTCGATTCGACTTTGATGATCCGATATACGTGGTGGTGAACGAGTACGAGCAGAAACAGATACCAAATTCGAACGCCACTGATACGAACTGCGGCTGATAGATGACGCCTATGCCTCGTTGGACACAAGAAGATAGATGAGACCGGTTGTTTGTGGTTATAAAGAAAAACCCAGCCTGCTCCGCGGCCTGTTCCCCTTCCCCCGGAAGAGTAAATATGACTTATGGCACCGGTCGAATAATGTTAGTCTCCCTCTGAACTCTACCTACATATGCATACTGAATACTGTGACCAGACGGACTGCCAGGAACTGTTCTGCTAAAATGTTGGATGACATGTGGGTCCACGTGGCGATAGAGGCAAATTTCCCACAGGTTCGGGTGATAAACCTCGGGAAAACACCCGGCTAAGTTTAACCGAGACCAGTTGATTGGTGAGTTACACTCGATTACAAAGCGTAACTGGCTGCGCCTTTTGTATGAAATAATAATATTTATAATAATATTTTCGTTTATTCAGACAATCCGGTTGACACACCGCAACCGGTTACAGTGTACAATAATTATGCAATTGAAACAATTCACAGGAACACAAATGACAGAAGACATAAATCTTAACTACTAACAGAGCAGACAGCCTGCAATACGCAATGTGAAATGTGATAATATTTTATGGATGTGGATCTGGAGAAGGATGGAGAAGGTGAGCTGGACTAAGCATATAACGAATGACGAGGTGCTACAAATGGTTGATGAAAAACGATCGCTAATAACAACAATAAGAGAAAGACAGAAGAACTGGATGGAGCACGTATTAAGAGGAGACTCCCTTCTGAAAGAAATCATAAGAGAGAGAATGGAAGGGAAAAGATGGAGGGGAAGACCGAGGCAGATGATGCTGGGGTGGATGGCCGACGGATACAGCGAATTAAAGGAAAAGGCACAGCACAGAGAAGAGTGGCGTCATTGGAAGCTGGAACCTGCCGAAGGGCAGAGACTTAAAGAAGAAGAATATTTTATGATGATTTGATGCTCATTCGGTGCCGTCCAACGAGACGAAGGAACTAGTCGTTCGGTATGCTTTCCTTGAAGCAAGAACTGAAGAGCTCCAGAGTGCCAGAGAAAGAACCGGAGACGCTTGATGAATGCTACCGGATGGCGCTTCGTCTAGGCGCCTATCAGTAGATGCTTGAAGCAGACGATCGACGTAGACCATCCAATCCAGCTCGACCCATCCAAAGGGTTGACGCCAACGCTCAATGGCTCAACTCGATAGATAACTTGGTAGCTTTTCGCTGCGCAAGAGAAGTGGCAGCGATAATTATAAGAAAAATCTCTCGTCAACCAACCTAAACCGAACCTGAACACAGGTTGAACCGCCAACCTTGTCAGATATAATAATAATAATAATAATAATAATAATAATAATAATAATAATAATAATAATAATAATAATAATATCTTTTCTTTAATTTAGCGCCTGACAAACGCACTGCGCTGTACATTTACATGTTATGCAATTGAAACAATCTTAACTAGTTAACTACTAACAGAACAGACAGCTTGTAATACACGGCGCTAATAGCAGCCTACAAAGCAAATCCGCCCTAACGGGGCTCGAACTCGGTACCTCTCGCACTCTTCGCCAGATGTTATCCAACGCGCCACCGGACCCCCCCAACATAGATATGTTGAACGCACTTGTAATAACTGCGGACGAGCCGCCGTTGACATCAGCCTCGTCGACCCTACCAACCGCCAGCAGAAGCCCCCGGAATCTGACGAAATTGCCTGTTAGTCCCGATTGGATAGCCAAGGCGGTCAAGCCCTGTCCAACGCAAGCCGACACATGAGGTTGGCTCCACAACCCATAAGGTGGTGGCACCTGCAGAGTATGACATTATTGCTCTAGATTGTGGTCATCTAGAGTTTGTTGTGTTGTAAATAACGGACTCTGAGTTTTGTTGGGGGAAGAGTGCGGCAGTCTTGCCTTCCTTGCTTAAGGTGTTTTTTTACGGAGTAACCTCGTCGCCCTGCCAAAATTTAGCTCGTCTAACCTCTTCAGTTCGTCTTCGTCTAATCTCGATTTGATTGACACAGCTACTATTATTCGTGTTTATTAGTCATTCAATCTGAAACACTACAGTATGATTACAAATCGTAGTATGCACGGATCATCACAAGTCATTACAGAAGTCGCATTTAACTGTATGGCAGTCATGCCAGGTGTTCATATGTCCTATTGCTCATTTTACCAACGCCATCTGACCTAGCGAATACATCACTCCGTCTTGTCGCCCAGCCTTGATTTGGCTGGCCTAGCCACAGTTTGCCTCGCCTAACATCTTCAGTGCGTCTTAGCCCAGCCTCTTTTGGCTGCCCCAACCACAATTTGGCTCGCCTAACTTCGTCCGCTCAGCCTTACATTGGCCGGCCCAGACACTTGGCTGCTGACACGAATCTTGTTCCTAGACGGTGTCTGCAGTCAGTAGCGGTCTCGACAGTTGTCGCCAGAGTCTTCATCGAAGGAGGAGTCGATCGTCGTTGACAGGAATCGAAGAAGAAAACGCTGAAAGGAAGGACTCTGCTGAGCCGCTACCGGAACAACTTCGGACTATCTTGTAGCAGCCATCTACAGACTTGTCAAAAACTGACTGAAGCGGAATTAACTCCGTTTTCAAATCAGTAATTAAAGTTGTTGCAACCAAACACAAGTCGGGTGTCAGTCTCCCGATAGACCACGGGATCGTATCCCACAGGTAGAAAGAAGAGTTGGCCTTCCCGTCAGCTGTCCAAACCTCGGCAACTTTTACATTATTATATACTTCATTTATCTCCCTGTTGTTCAAGATCTTCAAACATTTTTGAATTGTTCATCCAACCATTGTTCTTTAGCTTTCTCAGCTGTTCTTCTTTATTCAGTTGTCTGGACTCCGTCTTTGCCGTTTTATTATCTTGGTGCTTACTCTCCTTCTCTCCTCCAATTTCTTTATAATTTAATTTAACCCACAGTCACATAAGAATTTAAATTTATTTAGCAATGTATATTACACGGCATTGTACATGTACATTTGCATATATGTTGTGGCTCAACTAACATGGACCGCGTTATAGCCTAAACCACTTACTGGAATCGTGACGTGTATAAAATAGCTGCAAATTGGTGTATGGGAAGTAACCTAATGACTTTCTTGGGTACACATGGCTCTGTGGCCTCAGAGTAAGACTTACCTACGTTGCACGCACGATTAGTGCAGTAAAATAATAACATGCATACTATATATATATATATATATATATATATATATATATGATTTAAATGTTCGAACAGATATAATATGACTAAAATTAATTAAAGCTGAGCACAAACTCATTCTGCAATCTAAATCTAAATCCGACTAACATATATATATATACAGGTTAGTCGACATCTATATATATATATATATATAGGTTAGTCGGTTATATATATATATATATATAGGTTAGTCGGTTATATATATATATATATATATATATATATATATATATATATATATATATATATATATATATATATATATATATATATATATATATATATATATATATATATATATATATATATATATATATATATATATATATATATATATATGTTAGTCGGATTTAGATTTAGATTGCAGAATGAGTTTGTGCTCAGCTTTAATTAATTTTAGTCATATTATATCTGTTCGAACATAGACCCCTTAATTTAAGGGGTCTATGGTTCGAACATTTAAATCATATCACCAAAGTTCTGTGCAGAATACTTCCTATTTGATGCGTCACTTACTGGCGTCCTTAGTGGATGTTCTTTGTGGCTTTCGTACTTTCGATTCAACTACTTTCTTTTCTTCTGTGGCTCCAAGTAAAGTGAAAATAATTCCAGCTTGAGAACTGACGCCTACCGCTGTCACGACCATCTTGCCACTTCCCTCCATGACGTATGTTCCTGGACACATTGAAAATGAACAAAAATGACATAAGAGCAAACACAGTTTGTCGATGCATGGTGCTTAAATCTGCTGCCACGCGGTCTCTTTCCTGGTGCCGGTCGCCAATCTACTGATGACGTAAGTAAGTAAGTAAGTAAGTAAGTAAGTAAGTAAGTAAGTAAGTGAGTGAGTAAGTAAGTAAGTAAGTCTATTCTTTTATGAGAAGCACTAGCAAACGCACAACGCTCTACATGGCAAGCTTAATACATTCAAAGAAACAAACAAAATTTATATGTACAAGCCAAGAATTTAATGAGAGAAGTTATATAAAGGGTAGGCTAACATAGGGTAGGAAGAGTTAGGTTTAGTCATAAGGGAAAAATGAAGAGCTTTAATAGCCAGATTTAGGGAAACCTCGTTTGTTTGCATAGCATCCTGACAATGAAGCATTTCTGAGTCAGGTTGTCAAACATGGGAAGCTCACGGTTGCCACAGGGAGTTACGAGTTTGCTTGATCGGCGGCAACACTTTATGCAATATAAAATTATAACAAAGATTGTGTAGAATACAGGCAGAGTCTAGTATACGCATTGTTGACCACCAGCTTCCTGTCCTCAAGCGAAGCCCCACCACACAGGCGAGCAATACAACATCTTACCAAAAAGTAGTGGCACGAACCACATAAAATGTCATAAATTAAGCGGTCCCCCGGGAGACCATGCGACATCAGGATCCTAAGTGCGAAAAGGTCAGATGTCTAATAATTATGGCTGGAGAATCCAACTTTCTTTGTAAGCTTAACACCCAGAATGTTAGAGTCTGCACCCGTGCGATACCTTTTAGAGGATCGTAATTTCTCTGCCTTCTGTAAAAGGTGCCTTCTTCACCGCAGCTGAATAGCTGGTATAGTACTACAATTTGCTGCCCAGATTTGTAGGACTAGGCGCGTTTTTCTGTGACTAAGTCATTGTTGATTAGCGGTCGCATTAGATGAATTTATCGGAAGGTTGTTCGTATCATACTCTGCCGTCGGAGTCAGAAACAGGGGTGTGCAGATATGTGGCTGAGCTGTGGTTGACAGCTGTCATTAATTAATCTTTTAACTCATCAGCAACCAGAATAATTATATCCACCGTACCAACAGACTACGCCAGAACATATCGCTTTGAAGTTGCCAAAATGGTTCCTGTTAAGGAAGCGACGAATGTCTTGATCGTTATCAGCACACTGTATGTTGGATTAAATGTCCGCACCAAGCAAAACAGCGCATTCCTCAATCCTTTAATCGCTACGCCGTGGGAAACAGCTTATTTACGAAGGTTTAGTAAACGCAAAATCTCTGAGGCAGTTTCCTAATCAAAACCCAACCTTCAGACATGCAGATGGTAACCAGTTACGGTGCATAGTTAGTATTTGAATGTTGAGAGTTACGGAGCACCAACAAATTCCTCCTTATTTCTGTGTGACTATCACTGTTTTACTCGCCAGCGTATTCCTCAAACATACAACCTGACAAACTGACAACATGCATAATTGCCATTTGCAGCGGCGAGAACGACAAGCAAACAGGAGGAGATGGGATAAGATACTGTAAAAGCTATTCCAGTTTGAATTGTTTGGCGACTGACTCTCAGCCTGCTGAAGATCGTTCCAGTTTGCACGACGAAATTGGTTACTTAGTGGATGATCGGATGAGGCGCGCTGTACCTTAAACTCAGAGTTTGCCTGTAGAGGAGGTGAGCTGCCTACATAATAATTCTCAACCTGAGCAAAACGTGGGCCAGGTACTAGTCTCTGCCAAAACAACCGATCTGTCTCTATATCCTTCTTATCCAATACTCTTGAGCGCCTTGATTCCTTCGAGCTCATCTCCTTTCTTGGACAATCTAGTCTTCTTCCCCCGAATTAGTCAGGCTTTAGGTGACTGCTCTTATCTCTCTCCTCTCTGAAATCTATTCTGCTCTTGACAGGTCTGACCGTCTGAACTCACACTCTTGGCTATTTCAATTCAATTCAACACTTTTATTGACACCAAGTACCAAATTCTTCACAAAACAAATCTAGCAGTACATAATCACTTCAGTCCAATTATCAATTATATATACAGCAAAGTTGTCTACCATGACACAATCGGTTTCCTAGTGTCAAAGGGTTATCTCTAAAGAAGCACTAATGCTCCGCTGCCAGGAAGCCCCATTTTCCTTAATTTTCTAAGTATAGGTAGAACAGATGATCAGTAGCAGCCATAGTGTCTTCAGTGGTTTTCTACATCCATTATAGTTTATTTATTCCCGTTCAATAAGATACTGTTTAAGTTTCATTTTAAATATTGCTAAAGTTGTCACATTAGTCAAAGGACTCGGCAGCGAATTCCATACACATGGTCCATGATAAGAAATTGAAAACTGTCGAGTTTTGGTTCCTGCATAAACTTTATGATACTTATTATATGATCTGGTGTAGTAGCAATGTAGGCCTACATCCGATTTAAATTGGAAGTTGTTAGCAGACCTTTCTGGTAATAGCCTATGCTTAAATCTATACATAAACATCCCAGTCTGCATGTTATTTATGTTTAGCAACGACATTATTCTGAGTTTCTTAAAGTATGTGCGAGTGCTTTGATTGTATTTAAGACCACAAAAAAATAATACGTGCAATACGCTTCTGTAATATTGTAGTTCTTGTCAGGTGCGAGTGGTAGTTTGATGACCATACAATATTGCAATAGGAGAGGTAAGGAAGAATGAGTGTTGCACAAGTTCATCAGGATAGGTCTCTGTAATACATGTCGAATCCGATAAATGATGCCTATGTTTTTGGCCACTTTTGTGGCTATTATTGAGACATGATCATTAAACGTTAAATGCTCATCAACATATACACCTAAAAATTTTGTAGTAGTGACCTGAGTAATTTCTTTGTTATAAATTTTTATACTGAAATCAAGGACAGGGAGAATTTTCTTCTTAGATCTAAATGTAATATAATTAGTCTTGGATAAATTTAAGGAATTTAAGGATAATTTATTGGCTTTAAACCATTCAGATAGACTTTCTAATTCATTACCTGCCCTGATGTACAAGGTTTCAAGAGATTTATCAGACAAAAATGCATTGGTGTCATCTGCAAAAATTATGAAATTAAGACTTGATGAGGAATTTGAAATATCATTTATATATCAGGAATAGCAATGGACCTAGTATAGACCATTGAGGTCTCGGACTGCCACAGCACAGCATCGTGCCTATGCCTCCGTTGGACCTTTGCTGTGGAATGACCTCCCTGCTTTACCTCGTGCTGTAATGTTATCTGGGGGTACCACTGTTTCTGCTCGTTCTCTTAAGACTTTTCTTTTTTCGAGGGGCCATTCGCACTGGAAGCGCTTCTGATTAGGTTGTACTGCGAGAGGCGCTTTATAAGTCCATAAATAGAATAGAATAGAATAGAATTGCGGCATTCCACACCTTACATTTAATTGTTCTGAGAGGTGGTTATCAAATGAGACATATTGCTTTCTGTTTTGAAGATAGTCAGAGAACCATGCTAGTCCTATCCCTCTGACACCATAGTGCTCAAGTTTTTTTATGAGAATTTTATGGTCGACAGTGTCGAAGGCTTTGGATAAGTCAAAAAATATCCCGATCGAAAACAAGTTATTGTCAATGGCCTCTGTAATTTTTGAGTGCATTTCTAATAGAGCCATGAAAGTGGAGTGGCCAGTTCGAAAACCATATTGACTATTAGTTAGTGTACTTTTGATGCTAAGTAATTTGTTAGTCTCAGATGCATTATTTTTTCAAAATATTTAGAGAAATAGGGTAGTATTGATACAGGTCTATAGTTATTAAATTTGTTTGTCTCGCCCGCCTTAAAAATGGGTATCACCTTTACAATTTTTAGCTTATTTGGAACACTCCCAGCTAAAATGGAGCAATTAATCATTTGTGCAAGGGGTATCGATATTTCCTTAATAGTAAACTTTGCTACCTGTGGATCAATCCCGTCTTCACCACAAGAATTAGTGTATTTGATTGATGCAGCAAGCGAAATTACCTCCATCGGTGTAGTTAATTCTATGCCCATTCAGTTAGGGAAAGATTCCTCGAGAAAGTCCTTGTAATTAAACTTACTATTCCCAATTTGCGTGGGTAGTTGTGGTCCTATTTCAGTGAAATATTCATTAAGAGTCTAGGACAATTGCCCTCTAGACAATTCCCCCTTAATTTCAATTCCACCCGGCGTTTCAATAGGACAATCGCCCCCGGATAATTCCCCCTACATATATATAATAATTATTATAAAATAATTACATATATTTTATATTATTATATAATTATATTTGTGCATATAAATTATATAATATATAATTAAATTAATATAATTAATTATATTAATATAAATAATATATATATTATAATTCAATTTATAATTAATAATATATATAATAACAATATAATTAAATTAATTATTATATATTACTAATATTAATATAATTAATAATATTAATATTAATATAAATTATATGTACTATATAATATAATTATAATTATATATATTATATACATAAATATATACACACATACATATAATAATAAATAATATATAATATATATTTATTATAATATAATTATTATATATATTATTATATAATAATTATTGTAATTAATCAATAACAATATAATTAATTATTATAAAATTATATAATATTAATAATATTAATATATATTTTATATATTATTAATATAATTATATAAATACCTATGTATATGTCTATATATTATATTATATATATATTTAATAATTATATAATAATATAATTATAATAATTAATATAATATATTAATATTATATATTATACATATAATTATAATAAATAATTAATATATTTATTAGTGATATTAATTATTATTACATATTATATATTATTTTAATAATTATATTACTATATTAATTAATTAATATTATTATAATTAATTATATTATAGTTATAATTAATTATATTATAGTTATAATTAATAATTATAATTAACAATTATAATTATATTAATTATAATATTATATATTAATAATTATAATTATAATTATGATATATTATTATATATTATTAATAATATATAATATTTAATATAAATATTAACTATATCTGAGATTTTAATTGATTTAATGTAGGGATGGGAATTATCCGGGGAATTGTCCTATTGAAACGCCCGGGGAAATGTCCGGGGAATTGGCAGGGGGAATTGACCGGGGGAATTGTCCGGGGAATTGTCCGGAACCCATTCATTAAAGCTTGTTGCAATTAGTTTTTATCTTTAATTTCAAGACCATCTATTACAAAGGAGTCAGGAGAGATGATTTATGATGTTTCTGCAGCTTTTGATATGATTGGCCACAATATTCTTCTTCAGCGTCTTGAGACTTCTAATGGGTTACAGAGCCTCTCCCTTTGTTGGTTTTGATCATATTTGTCTGACCGAACTCACATAATTATCTCGGGTGACTCCAGAATTAAATGGATCCACATTAAATTGGGTTTTCCTCAAGGCTATGTGCCTTGTCCCTTGATCTTCGTACTATATACGGCTGATATTCTTTCTCTTTTTCCACTCTCTGCTGTTCATCTCTTTGCAGATGATGGGACTTCTTCATCCCAGCTACATTTAGTCGAGCGTATTCGATTCCTTTATAATTATCTTCGCCCCAGGTTGTCATCAAATCGTCTTTTCCGTAATGCCTCCAAAACTCGGTTCATTTAGTTTCGCACCCCAACAGCTTCTGAGGATTGAGTTTGTTCTCCTTTTGGAAATATTCCCGCTTTAAATGTGCAAATCAGGCGCATTCGTCATTTAACCGCGAAGTTTGTCCTTCTGTTTTTCCGGCTAAAGGCTCGCGAATGGGAGACTCGCGCGTTACGAAATTTGTTAAAACAGTTAAAAAACCTTCTTATAAGAATTTGTAGGTCAACAGTAGTATTCTCAAGTAACAATTTACTTTAAATTCCGATGTATGGATATATTTAATTTCGAAGTGGTCAGTTAGTCAAACGCCTTAAAATCTAGGTCGCCCCGCAACCAATCACGATGACCGCTGATTTCAATTCAGAAGTCGCAACGAGCGAATTTCTAGGTCAACGCAACTCAAAACTCGTCAATGCAACTCTTCAGCGATACGAACTTTTTAACGAACGTTCCGATTGGATCTATTTTAGATCACAATTTAATTTCAATTCCTATTTATGGACATTTTTAGTTGATTTTCAAACCCATAATGCAAATCAAGCGGCAACGATGAATTACCGTAGAGCTAACGGAAGCACATTCGATAGGTGGCGGACATTAAATTAAAATGCGAAATGGCGCAGCCGCTTTGTCACAGGTAATTAAATTGAAATATACGGGCAAAGCAACTATTTTCACCTCTAAATGTCGTTTTGCATTGAGATACATGGACATTTCAAATATTTGAAGCCCTTAAACAAATAAAGTAAGTAAGTTAGTAACCTTCATTTGCAGCCGTTCAAAATTATGCCCAGAGGAAAACGGGAGGCAGGAACAAAATTATAGTATGCATATATATATATATATATATATATATATATATATATATATATATATATATATATATAAGAGAAACAAGAAGATAAGTCAGATATGGAATAAAATGAACCTGAAAGAAAAGAGCAACGAACTTGAGAGGAAAATAGAAGAAAATCTAACAGAAAACGAGGGCGAATCCATAGAAGATAGATGGAAAAGACTGAAAGACAATATCATACAGAGCGCCATGCAATGACATCGTCGGAGCATAAGAGAGAGTACCTGCTAGGAAACCGTCGATAACAACAGAAATGACAGAAGAGATGGAGGAACGGAGGAAATTGAAACATCAAAGCACAGAAAAAGCAAGACAGGAATATAGAAGATTAAGCAAAAAACTGCGAAGAATAATTGAAGAGGCAAGGGAAAAATGGTGGAGCGAGAAATGTAAAACGAAAAGGGAAGATAGGACACAGTATGCGAAATACACGGTATACAAAAAGGTGAAACAGATATCTAGGAAACCGGTGAAAGGAGGAGGAATAGAGGTTAGCGACAAACAAGGTAGACTCCTAAATGAAACAAATGAAGTTAAGAACCGATAGAAGGAGTATGTGGAAGAACTCTACAGTAGTTAAGATGGAGAACTGCACGATAATCAGGGACTGGAGAAGGAAGAGGAGACTCGAGGGAGACAGGAGGATATTGGCCCAGAGGTGCTAGGAGAGGAGGCAAGAGCGGCTATAAAGAAATTGAAAAACATAAAAGCAGAGGGAATAGACAATATACCAGCAGAAATGGTCAAAAGTCTGCAGGATGCAGCCATGAAAGAACTAATAAGGATAATGCCAATATATATATCAGTGTTGTGCACGAGACCAAAATTCCAAGACCAAGACCGAGACCAAGACCGCGGGGTCCAAGACCAAGACCGAGACCAAGACCGCGTGGTTCAAGACCAAGACCAAGACCGCGTGGTCCAAGACCAAGACCGAGACCAAGACCGCATGGTCCGAGACCGAGACCGAGACCAAGACCGCATCATCCAGGACCAAGATCTAAGCCTCAAGACCATAAACGCAATTCTCAGTTGGAAATGGATCGGGCACACGCTGAGAGGAGACTCACTACAAAGAACGGTCATTGAAGCGGAGGAGGACAATATGAAGATCAAGACAGATGATGCTGGATTGGATGATGACAGATGGTTATAGAAAGCTGAATATATATATATATATATATATATATATATATATATGGGTATATTTCACAACCAAAGGCAAATTAGATAAATTTCCGTCTTCTCCTTTGGGCAGCTTACACAAGGTGTGAAATTTATAATTTTCAAATACATCACAGGGCAAAAGTTAGTTATAAAACCTTTTGTGTTATATTATTTAGATGATTAGTATGAGAAAAAATTATAAAGTCCAATTTTAACCCGAAATTGCATTGTCCTTTCTAATGGTGCGTCAATTCAAAGTTACGTTAGGGTAACAGTTGAAACGCTTAACTGATGTTTTATATTATTATTATTATTATTATTATTATTGTTATTATTATTATTATTACAGTAGTTTTATATAGCGCCCCTTCAAGACAGTCTACTCAGGAGCGCTCCCAGCCCAGCCTCGGTCAAACAGGACAGTCTTAAGGCTAGAGAAGAACTGAGCAGAGTGTCCTATATAATTTTTAGATCATTAACTTACATAGGCCTATATCCATTGCTCTATATGGTTTTTTATTAACTTATTAACGAAATTAATAATTACAAAATAAATTAAACCCGTTGTCTTCAAATATTGCTTACAACGCCGTTACGAATGGGTTTCTGCCATCTGTGGAATAAATTGAAAACTCTCGGTTTTTGAATTGACATCTTCGATACCAGGGAGCCTGCATTGATTTTACCAACAGGAAATCAATATGGATGTTTGCTTCTGTTGACAATTTTTGAAAATTTATCCGGGAATGTTATCGTATAAAAAAGATTTACATCTCCGTGACTGTAATTATTGCACTTGGCGTATATATATTTTTTTTCTTCCAAAAATAAGATTGAAGCGGACAGCTTGGCCACTATAAACTATTTTTTGTATCTTAACTCGCCCGGTCAGTGTGGAGACCTAATTATGAATATTTTACAACTCCGTCTCTACAACTCCCGTTACTTTATTTTTCTATTAAAATGAATTTATTTAATTGTACATGTAGATAATTTATCGTCATGATAATTTAGGTTGCTGTGTAATAACTTAATTGTATTGTATTGTATTGTATTTGAACACTTGTTATAGCGCCCCTACCAGATTTCCCATTCAGAGGCGCTCCCGACTAGGCCTACTGCGCGAACGCTGAATCGGAGTTTCACGCCGAAGCGCATGAGCAATTGCGAGTGAAGGACTTGCCCAGGGTCCCTACGCGGCGACTTTGAGGTGGATTCGAACCCGCAACCCTCCAGCTGCAAGGCACCGAACATACCCCTAAACCACCGCGCCCCAGTTGTATTGTGATGTGTTGTATTGTGTGTTGTATTGTACTCCACGTTTATAATGCGACCGAGCCACCCGCAGTAAAGATCCGAGAAATTAATCTCTGATAAACCGACCCGACCGGGAAGCGAACCCGGGGCGCCGGCGTGACGAGCAGGCTACCAACCCACTCGGCCACTCAGGATCCTTAATGCACACTTAGGCCTAATACTAATTAATAACTAATTATAAACAGTGGCGGTATATTGTACTGTGTATTTATTAAGCAACGGAGTTGTAAATATTAGGTATCAAAGTGTTTCACGTAGTAAAAAAAACTAAATTGAAAAGTTAGGCCAAATCTGTCAAATTTAAGCTCTGCTCAATATTAAGTAATTTTCTGCTTCAGCACTGCCATGCAAATATTTGTGTAAGAATTTCTTTTAATATTTAATGACTTTTCCCCCGTAATCCTATTTCTGAATTTGTCTTCGGTTGTGAAATATACCCATATATATATATATATATATATATATATATATATATATATATATATATATATATATATATATATATGAATAGTCTAACTAAAGTGCTAAATAAATTATATAAATAAGCTCAACGCATAATTAAATCACCGATAGAGAGCATGCGTTTGGCTGTTGTCGCCCATTTGGCTCATTTGTTATGTACGTGTACAGTGTACTGTAGGGTGTAGCCTATGTATGTATTGGTATTTTTCCGACTTAGCTTCTCCATTAGACTGACTACGATTTCATTTGAAGAGAGCATCGATTTTGTTGCCTAATTGTGCATGATAGGTACGGCACTACAAGGCTCAACAGATTAGTCGTTTCTTCTTTGCATTGTTATTCTTCGCATTTTGGCCCTATTTAAGCAGTGCTCTGCTGCAGTTAGGAAACAAGCTTGATGCGGTCGTATAGAACAGTGCTTCCCAAACTTTATAGTGTCGCGGACATAGAGATGTATAAATATATCACTAGAACGAGCATCTACCATCTATGGTGAGGCCGCGACCCTTAAGCTAGGCATAGAGATGTATAGGCCCTAATATAAATCGACGTCATCATCGACGTGAAATGGTGGACACGTCACCAGTTATGTTAATGAGCGCTGGCTGACGTCATGCAAGCGTCATTTCACAGTACAACTTCAGCTGTGATAGGCTACACAAAGTAAACATCGATATCTATATTTAGAATGCCTAGCTTCTGGGTCAAGGTCGCGTAGCGATTGTGGCGTCAATTCGACCTGTAGGAAACATATGTCATACGGTCTCTAGCGCTTATAATATATCTCATTGGTCGCGGACCGGCTGGAATTAACTTTCAGTGTCACGGATTACCACGGCAGGAGGACCGGTGTAGGAGGCTGAATGCACTCCCCGTATAAAAAGACTCCGGGGTGTTTTTATCCTAGTATATAATGACTCTAGAGTTAATCCATACTAGGACAAAAACACTCCACCCAGCGAATAAACACTCCGGTAGTGTTTTCGTTTAAGATCGGACCAAATGACTTGTGGAGTTGATTCTTCCTAGTACATATTGACTGGAGGAGTAAATTCTTCCTAGGACATATTGACTGGGGGAGATAATTCTTCCTAGACAAATTGACTGGGATAGTTAATTTTACCTGTGTCATATTGACTGGGGGAGTTAATTCTTCCTAGGACAAATTGACTGGGGGAGTTAATTCTTCCTAGGACATATTGACTGGGGGAGTTAATTCTTCCTAGGACAAACTGACTGGGGGATAGGGTGCTCCAAAATGTAATGTATTTCCCGAAAGTTCCAAAAAGTATTGCTCCAAGGCGATTTTCCCATTCCATTTATCACTTTGTTCAACTGTACCAATTTTCAGACCAATTGAAAAAGGTTAAGCCTTGCCCCCGGCACAAAAATGTTAAAATATGTGAAAATATGGAAATTTGCTTAAAAATCGGCGATATCATGGAGAAAAAACGTAATTATTTTCAAGATGATAAACTTCTTTTGTGAACTGTTGTGTGCAGAGGTGTAGTATTGGTACTTGTACTTATACTCAAGTGCAACTTGAGTACAGTCAGTACTTGAACTTGTACTGGAGACCTAAGTACTTGAGACCTAAGTACTTAGACACAAATGACATTTCTACAGGCACTCGGATACTTTACCAGTAAGCTTTGTTTTTCTTTTAAGTCATTAATTCTTACGTTCTGGATATTGAATATTCTGGCAGTTATGTATGGACCGCATCTTGATCAGAATTTCTTCCGGTTGTCTTGCTAAAATAGAGGCCACGGACGGTGATAATGCTAACAATAAAAATATTAATATTCCTAGAGCTGTTAAGTTTGGTTATGAGTTATGATAATTTCACTCTCAAGGGAAATGCTACTTCTGCTAAGTGCAAGTTTTGTAGTGAGAAAACTATAATTCAGAAAACAACTGGCAAACTTTGTTAAACACTTGCAAAAACACCATACGGAGAGGTGAGCAGTGAGTAACAAACCATTTGAACTCTTTCGAGTAATGCAAATGTAAGTCGTCGAACTTTCTCAGCACCATGCGAAAGCTGCGATAAGGAAACTCGCTTATTCACCGAAATAATGCATTTTATGAATTGTATTATAGTAAGAAACCATTGAACCTATGGCTTATACATGGAATTCATGTGTGAATGGGGCTCACTTATGAAAATTGTGAGTTTTCTATGTTCCTCTGTGTTCTATGTTCCTCTCGAAAGAGTTTTCCGCTGTGTGGAAGGAAACATTGTAATCTGTATCAAAACGCGCTTAGTTAGCGAATCATTTTTCTGTTTTACGTAAAACGTTAATTAAGGCATTTTCTTTGTGTTGCTCAAACTGTCAAAGACTGCCCTACAACTAGTATGTTCTTATTTAATGTGTGCAGATATGATTATATCTTATGTGAATGAGACACATGCTTTGTTGGGGGCCCACATCAAGTTTCTTTGGCAGAGGTGGAGCAGGTGCTACACCAACGTCTCATTTTGGCACGATAATCACAGATACGGTTGCATCAACCGAAACTGCAGACCTCATGTATCAAAAAGTCTAAGCTATTTGGTCACTACTGTACACGATCTTCTGTGAAACCGAGCACCTTATCATCACAAGTGACAACCTGATTGAATATCAGAGGCCATGATGACTTTGATGAAATTGATTGTTTGGATGTTTGGAATGCAGCAAAACTGTTGACAAACCAGCGTTTGGAGTTGTTGTGAGTGTGCCTGCATCTAGCGCTCCGGTTGAAAGTGTGTTTAGTATAATATTAAAACAGTTTCGATTGAATCTGAGTGACAAGATGCTCACATCCATTATATTTCTAAAAAAGCAAAATTAAAATTAGTGTATGTGGCAATACACCATTGCTTTGTCAAGGAAGTAAATCCTTGTTCTTGCCGTAGCCATGTGTACTTGTACTCGTACTTGTACTTGATATTTAATTATTTGTACAGGTACTTAAGACCTCAGTACTTGTATTTGTACTTGCAACCTTTCATGTTCCGGTCAAAAAATATGAAACATATTAGTTTTTTCATATATACTTAAATACCGGTAATTTGTGTTTTCAACCGGAAAATCGCGAAAATTGTTAAAACTTCATCGTGCTGGGGGCAAGGCTTAGCCTTAATGTAAAAGCCTAAAATTTGGATTTTTAGACTCATCTGCATGAGACGCATGGGAAAATGTCCTTGGAGCAAAGATATTTCAACTTTTATTTTTCTGGAGCACCCTACTGGGGGAGTTAATTCTTCCTAGGACATATTGACTGGGGGAGTTAATTCTTCCTAGGACAAATTGAGAGTTAATTCTTCCTAGGTCATACTGACTGGGGGAGTTAAGTCATCCTAGGACCATATGACTTGTGGAGTTGATTCTTCCTAGGACAAATTGAGGAGAACATTTCGTATCGTTGTGCGTAAGTTTACTGGCGTGTCACAGTATCTTTTGGCATGCTGCGAGGAAGGTATACCATGTTTTCTAGTGACGACACTAACCCTAACCCTGACCCTAACCGACTCTCACGACGCCTAACCTTACCCTAACCAACTCTCACGACGCCTAACCCTGACACTAACAGACTGTCACGAAACCTACGCACTCCGATTCTAAATCTTTACCCAAATTGAATGGGGGGGGGACTCATTATTACTATCATTATCACTGTGTAGCCGGTATTTGACTGTTTTCGTTTGGAGGAGTTTTTTCGTACTTCTTATCTAAGACTACGCCATTCCATTTGTCCTAGGAAGATTTAACTCCACAAGTCATTTGGTCCCTCGAAAAAACTCCCTCGGTCAATATGTCCTCGGAAGAATCATTTCCCCATTCAATTTGTCTCAGAAGGAAGAATTAACTCCCCAGTCAATATGTCCTAGGAAGAATTAACTCCCCAGTCAATTTGTCCTAGGAAGAATTAACTCCCCCATTCAATTTGTCCTAGGAAGAATTAACTCACCAGTCAATATGTCCTAGGACTCCTAGCGAAGAATTAACTCCCCAGTCAATATGTCCTAGAGAAGAATTAACTCCCCCATTGAATTTGTCATAGGAAGAATTAACTCCCCATTCAAATTGTCCTAGGAAGAATTAACTCCCCAGTCAATATGTCCAAGGAAGAATTAACTCCCCATTCAATTTGTCCTAGGAAGAATTAACTCCCCAGTCAATATGTCCTAGGAAGAATTAACTCCCAGTCAATATGTCATAGGAAGAATTAACTCCCCCATTCAATATGTCCCAGGAAGAATTAACTCACCAGTCAATATGTCCTAGCGAAGAATTAACTCCCCCAGTCAATATGTCCTAGGAAGAATTAACTCCCCCATTCAATTTGTCCTAGGAAGAATTAACTCCCCTATTCAAATTGTCCTAGGAAGAATTAACTCCCCCAGTCAATATGTCCTAGGAAGAATTAACTCCCCCAGTCAATTTGCCCTAGGAAGAATTAACTCCCCATTCAATTTGCCTTAGGAAGAATCAACTCCACTGGAGTGTCAATTCACCAACAGGAGTGTTTTAGTCCTAGTAACAACTTGCCAACAAGGTTGACGTGGTCGGTCAGTGTTGGCGTGACGCTGGATTGGATATTCTCGGACTGACCGAGACCTGGCATGAGGACGCTGACGATGTCGCTCTTCGGCGTCTGAGGTCCACTGGGCTGCAGATGCTGGAACGGGCTCGTCCTGTTCGGCCGGGAGCGAGAACGGACGACATCTTCTATCAAAATCATGGCGGCGTCGCCGTGATCGCGTCTGCTGCTGTCAGGCTCTCGAAGATCACCGCCCCGTTCGAGCCGATCACCTTCGAGCATCTCATCGCCAGGGTGACCGTTTCCGGAAACTCGTTCGTCTTCGTGGTAGTCTACCGCCCTGGGTCAGCCGCAGTGACCGCCGCCTACTTCGACGAGTTTCGCCACCTTATCATCACAAGTGACAACCTGATTGAATATCAGAGGCCATGATGACTTTGATGAAATTGATTGTTTGGACGTTTGGAATGCAGCAAAACTGTTGACAAACCAGCGTTTGGAGTTGTTGTGAGTGTGCCTGCATCTAGCGCTCCGGTTGAAAGTGTGTTTAGTATAATATTAAAACAGTTTCGATTGAATCTGAGTGACAAGATGCTCACATCCATTATATTTCTAAAAAAGCAAAATTAAAATTAGTGTATGTGGCAATACACCATTGCTTTGTCAAGGAAGTAAATCCTTGTTCTTGCCGTAGCCATGTGTACTTGTACTCGTACTTGTACTTGATATTTAATTATTTGTACAGGTACTTAAGACCTCAGTACTTGTATTTGTACTTGCAACCTTTCATGTTCCGGTCAAAAAATATGAAACATATTAGTTTTTCATATATACTTAAATACCGGTAATTTGTGTTTTCAACCGAAAAATCGCGAAAATTGTTAAAACTTCATCGTGCTTGGGGCAAGGCTTAGCCTTAATGTAAAAGCCTAAAATTTGGATTTTTAGACTCATCTGCATGAGACGCATGGGAAAATGTCCTTGGAGCAAAGATATTTCAACTTTTATTTTTCTGGAGCACCCTACTGGGGGAGTTAATTCTTCCTAGGACATATTGACTGGGGGAGTTAATTCTTCCTAGGACAAATTGAGAGTTAATTCTTCCTAGGTCATACTGACTGGGGGAGTTAAGTCATCCTAGGACCATATGACTTGTGGAGTTGATTCTTCCTAGGACACATTGAGGAGAACATTTCGTATCGTTGTGCGTAAGTTTACTGGCGTGTCACAGTATCTTTTGGCATACTGCGAGGAAGGTATACCATGTTTTCTAGTGACGACACTCTAACCCTAACCCTGACCCTAACCGACTCTCACGACGCCTAACCCTTACCCTGCAAACCAACTCTCACGACGCCTAACCCTGACACTAACCCTGTCACGAAACCTACGCACTCCGATTCTAAATCTTTACCCAAATTGAATGGGGGACTCATTATTACTATCATTATCACTGTGTAGCCGGTATTTGACTGTTTTCGTTTGGAGGAGTTTTTTCCTACTTCTTATCTAAGACTACGCCATTCCATTTGTCCTAGGAAGATTTAACTCCACAAGTAATTTGGTCCCTCGAAAAAACTCCCTCGGTCAATATGTCCTCGGAAGAATCAATTTCCCCATTCAATTTGTCCTCGGAAGAATTAACTCCCCCAGTCAATATGTCCTAGGGAAGAATTAACTCCCCAGTCAATTTGTCCTAGGAAGAATTAACTCCCCCATTCAATTTGTCCTAGGAAGAATTAACTCACCAGTCAATATGTCCTAGACTCCTAGCGAAGAATTAAACTCCCAGTCAATATGTCCTAGGAAGAATTAACTCCCCCATTGAATTTGTCATAGGAAGAATTAACTCCCCATTCAAATTGTCCTAGGAAGAATTAACTCCCCAGTCAATATGTCCAAGGAAGAATTAACTCCCCATTCAATTTGTCCTAGGAAGAATTAACTCCCCCAGTCAATATGTCCTAGGAAGAATTAACTCCCCAGTCAATATGTCATAGGAAGAATTAACTCCCCCATTCAATATGTCCCAGGAAGAATTAACTCACCAGTCAATATGTCCTAGCGAAGAATTAACTCCCCCAGTCAATATGTCCTAGGAAGAATTAACTCCCCCATTCAATTTGTCCTAGGAAGAATTAACTCCCCCATTCAAATTGTCCTAGGAAGAATTAACTCCCCAGTCAATATGTCCTAGGAAGAATTAACTCCCCAGTCAATTTTGTCCTAGGAATAGGAAGAATTAACTCCCCATTCAATTTGCCCTTAAGAAGAATCAACTCCACTGGAGTGTCAATTCACCAACAGGAGTGTTTTAGTCCTAGTAACAACTTGCCAACAAGGTTGACGTGGTCGGTCAGTGTTGGCGTGACGCTGGATTGGATATTCTCGGACCGACCGAGACCTGGCATGAGGACGCTGACGATGTCGCTCTTCGGCGTCTGAGGTCCACTGGGCTGCAGATGCTGGAACGGGCTCGTCCTGTTCGGCCGGGAGCGAGAACGGACGACATCTTCTATCAAAATCATGGCGGCGTCGCCGTGATCGCGTCTGCTGCTGTCAGGCTCTCGAAGATCACCGCCCCGTTCGAGCCGATCACCTTCGAGCATCTCATCGCCAGGGTGACCGTTTCCGGAAACTCGTTCGTCTTCGTGGTAGTCTACCGCCCTGGGTCAGCCGCAGTGACCGCCGCCTACTTCGACGAGTTTCGCCGGCTGCTTGAGTTCTTGTCATCGTTCGCCATGCCATACGTCATCACCGGTGATCTCAACATCCGTTTTGACCGTCCCGATGATCCGACTACGCTGCGCGCGACCGAGCTGCTTGAAATGTATGGAGCCGTGCAGAGTGTGACAAGTGCGACTCACGATCGCGGGGGCATCCTTGACGTCGTCGTTACTAGAGCCGACGAGATTCCGTCGGCGGTTGATGTCATCAGTGTTCCAGGGGGTGCGTCTGACCATCGGCTCGTGACCTGGCCCTTCCTCGCTGCTCCGGCAGAGACACCCGTCTACAGAACCCAGCATCGCAGATCCTGGCGGCAGTTCGACATCGAGCGCTTCAGATCTGACCTCGCTGCCTCCTGCCTCTGTGACGGCATGCTGGGTCCTACTTCGTGTGACGATGCTTCCGTGGCGGCCCAGCGGTTCGACGAGGTCGTCACGGCCCTACTCGACGCGCATGCGCCGATGGCCGACATCACTTGCCGTGTGAGGGCCTCGTCTGACAAGTGGTACGACTCTGAGTGTCGTTCCGCGAAGCGTCATGCTAGACGGTTCGAGCGTCGCTACAAAAAGACACGTTCAGCGACGGCTCGTGAGTGCTGGGTGGAGTCGTTAGGATCGATGCATCGGCTCGTCCAGTCCAAAAGGGGATGTTACTGGAGATCAAAAGTAGACACTCGACTAGATCCGGCGTCTCTTTGGCGCGCGATTAACGATGGTCTTGGCAGGAAGGGAGATGGCGCCCCGAGTCCGGCTCCTGGACTCTCTGCCGAGGCCTTCGCCGACTTCTTCGATCAGAAAGTCTCTGATGTTAGGTCGGCCACCGATGGCGCGCCACCACCGGTGTTCCGTGACATCCAGACGGCTGATCGATTCCTGTCATTCGCGCCTGTAACATCTGATGTCGTATGCCGGATGGTCAGCCAAGCTGTCGACAAATACTCCATGAAGGATCCCATGCCGACGTGGCTGCTCAAGTCCTGTATCGATCTGCTCGCTCCTTATATCGCGTCAGTTTTCAACTCATCGCTGTCCTCCGGCGCCTTTCCGACGTGTTATAAGGACGCGTACGTCACTCCTCGCCTGAAGAAAGCGACGCTTTCCCCCAGCGAACTCTCCAGCTACCGACCGATCTCCAACCTCTCATTCCTGTCTAAGCTGCTCGAGCGCGTCGTTAGCGTCCAGCTAACCGAGTACCTGTCGTCGGCCGGTCTTCTGCCGGTCCATCAGTCGGCCTACCGGAAGTACCACTCGACCGAGACCGCTCTCCTAAAGGTGGTAACTGACCTCACGGAGGCGATCGAGGCAGGCAACTACGCTCTGCTTGGTCTGCTTGACCTCTCGGCCGCCTTCGACACGGTAGATCACGATGTTCTGGTGGAGCGCTTGTCGAGGACATACGGGATCCGCTCGTCAGCGCTGGACTGGCTTCGCTCCTATCTCTGTGATCGCCGACAGACGGTCCTCTTCGACGGGGTCCTCTCAACCGTCCGCTCTCTCTCCTGCGGCGTCCCTCAGGGCTCCGTACTTGGGCCGCTGCTGTTCCTGCTCTACACCGCCGACGTGGGTGAGCTTGCTGCTAGTCTCGGCCTGTCATCACATTTCTATGCCGACGACTCTCAGCTCTACACGTGGGGACCTCCATCGACAGTCGAGCAGCAGCGGCGACGAATGGAGCTTGGCATTGAGCGGATCGCTGAATGGATGCGGTGCAACAGATTGCGACTCAACCCCGAGAAGACGGACTTTCTGTGGTGCGCGACTAGCAGACGGTGTCTTCATCTCGACACCGACGCGCTGAATGTCTGTGGGGCCCCGATACGGCCCTCGACCTCTGTGCGTGATCTCGGCGTCCTGCTGGAGTCTGATCTGTCCATGAGGCGCCATGTTGCGTGGACCGTCGGCTCTTGCTTTCGCCAGCTCCGTCTCATCAGGAGCTGCATCAAGTCCTTACCTTTCGAGGCTGCGAGAGCGGCCGTCGCCGCCTTCGTCGCTTCCAAGGTGGACCGCTGTAACAGCCTGCTGGCCGGCGCGCCTGCGTGTCTCTTGGACGGACTCCAGTCGGTTCTCAATGCCGCGGCGAGGCTTATCTGCAATAGGAGAAAGTACGACCACATCACGCCGCTCCTCCGCGATGTCCTCCATTGGCTGCCTGTTCCGTTCCGCATCGAGTTCATGCTCTGTCTGCTTGTCTTTAAATCACTACACGGAGCTGCGCCCGAGTACCTGCGCGATTACTGCACTGGGACTCATTCCTCCGTGTCCGGGCTCCGGCTCCGATCGCTTGCGAAGATTGATCTCCGTGTGCGGAGGATGAGGACGCGCTTCGGTGATCGTGCTTTCTCGGCCGCCGGTCCTCGATGCTGGAACAGACTTCCTCCTGCTATCCGATTGACCGACTCATTGGACTCTTTTAAATCCATGCTAAAATCACATTTGTTCGCCAGGGCTTATCCCGACTGCTGTTAGTTGTCTTGTAAGGCGCCCTTGTAACGGCATGGCCGTGTTACGGCGCCATATAAATTGTCGTAATTGTTATTATTATTATTATTAACAATACACTCCACCGGTCAATTATTCCTAGTAAGAATTAACTCCACGATTCAATATATCCTGGGATAAATAGACTCCGGTGGTTTAAAAGGGGGAGTCTATTCAGCCTACTACACCGGCGCCGAATTGAGTATTTATTTATCTTTTTCGATCATCTAGAATAAATTCGTAAAATATGTATTAAAGTTGATTTAAATGCATGTTTAGCCAATTCTATGAATCTATTGCCTTTTAAATTCTATCCCAATAAGTGTTTTTGTTATGACTTTCAAAAATATAATAGCCAATTTCTCGACTCACTTTGCGGACCAGCAACTGAGGGCTCGCGGACCGGCACCGGTCCGCGGACCACCACTTTAGGAAGCACTGGTATAGAACATGCAGCAGATCCCTTCCGAGCAGTGACTTGAGGAAGGTAACCTAAGCATCGGTAATGTCTAAGTAGAAGAAGTCATCACTCATGGCAGAAAAAATGCGTTTTATGGAAGTTTGATCGAAACTGGAGCATACACAAATACAAACACACAAACGGACTCGGAACTTCCCTGAACGTCTCTGGACACAACGAAGCGCTCGTGAATAAGCTGGTGCATTGCACTTAACTTTAAAGTAGCGCATTATAAATGTATGTATGTATGTAATACTATGTATGAACACTTGTTATAGCGCCCTTCAAGATTTCTACTCAGAGGCGCTCCCGAATACAGCGCGGACACTGAATCGGAGTTTCACGCCGAAGCGCATGAGCAATTTTCTTGCGAGTTAAGGACTTGCCCAGGGTCTCTACGCGGCAGCTTGAGGTGGATTCGAACCCGCAACCCTCCGGCTGCAAGGCCCCGAACATACCCATACACCACCGCGCCTCACGATGTCGAGTTTACGATTACGATTACGAAACAAACAGATATACCCACATAAATACAAGTGGGCTAACGTTGCGCTCGGCTTTAAAGCACAACTGTTATGTAATGCCATGAGAATAACCTGAGAGTAGCATTGGATCATCGTGCTCGTTCTTTGTCACGTGGTCAGATTCTCCTGTCAACGAACTTTCGTCTACTTTGAGATCGTTGCTTTGAATAACGATACCGTCAGCTGGCAGCAAATCACCTAGCAAGTACAATGTAAAGTATTAGAGATTAAATCTTCTGCGTACTTATTAATTTTGGTGTATATGCAGTGTGTTTAGTATAGTGCAATGATCGTCATCACCAGGCAAGAAACAAATGCAAGCACATTGTACAAACTATATTAATTTAGCTACACTTGAAAAGATGGATGGGAACGTCAGTTCTAAGGAGCTTCGGTGAATTTATAGCCTATTCCGCCAAAACCACGGTCCAGTGAAATTTACCTTCTATCAGTGTTGTGCACGAGACCAAAATTCAAAGACCGAGACCGAGACCAAGACCGCGTGATCCAAGACCAAGACCGAGACCAAGACCGCATTGTCCAGAACCAAGACCTAAGCCTCAAGAGTCAAGACCATAAACGCAATTCTCAGGTGTAGTGTTACATATTCCATAATTCAAATCAGATGATTATGATATTATAGTTATAGTTTTCGTCCCCAAGACTGCGAGGTCTCATGAAGAGCACACTACCGCTAAACAGACTCTCAACAGGCGCAGCTGTTGCGCAATACAAAAAATTTGCCAGTAGAGAAAAATTCCCCGTCAAATACCTGATTTCGAGCTCTTGCCCGACTACTGATTTTGCTTTGAGAAACTGCATCAGTGTAAGCCTAACTATAGTCACTAAAGCATCCGAAGTCAGGGTTAACTGTCTCAACGTTTTCTTGTTGCTTCTGATAAGAAGAGAAAACAACGAGGTCCTCTCTCGCTTTGTCCTTGACGGATCGTCGCATGAATTCGAAGTTATCTAAGAAAACCCTGAATAACCGGATAAATCGACATCATTTAACAAATACTCCACTCTCGTTCTCACCAACGGCCAAGACCAAAGGCGAATAACCGAGACCAGACGCCGAAGACCAAGACCACACCTTTAAGACCAAGACCAAGACCGCACCTTTCAAGTCCAAGACCAAGACCGAGACCGGTACATTCAAGACCAAGACCAAGACCGCATTTTTTCGGTCTCGAGACGGTCTCGAGACCAAGACCGCGGTCTCGAGACCAAATCACTGCCTACTATATCGACTTTCTCTATTCGTCCTCTGATGTCAGATTTGAGTGGTATTCGTAAGACTAGTGATCTCAGCCAACAAAAGCCGCACAGCAACCCAGTTAAATTTAAAATTGGGGCTATGCATGATGAGGCCATTATAAGCACAGAAAGACATTGTACGAAGACAGGTCATGTTGGAGTTCGGGCACGATTACAGTTAAACGGACAATTCAGTTTATAGTTTAGACTGATTGAGAGATGTCCTGAAAGTCCAAGGGTCGGTAAAAAAAATCGGAAGCGAATTAAACTAAACGCCGAGGCAATATCGAAACTCGGTTCATCGTGAAAGTTCTCGCACGAGAAAGCATTGGCCTTCACTGTCGACGTCGTCATAGTCCTCGTCGGCTGCGTATCAATTTGTTAATTCCGGAGGACTCGGGATGTATGTAAATTAAATGTATTGCATGTCATTTTTCAAATGGCAAGATAATACAAATAAATGAACTGTTAGACGCGCCCGAGCAACTGCTCATAGGATGAACAAACGAGTCTTCAGTATGTTGGCAAAGCAT
Organism: Aporrectodea caliginosa; assembly: GCA_020284085.1. Taxonomy (NCBI): domain Eukaryota; kingdom Metazoa; phylum Annelida; class Clitellata; order Crassiclitellata; family Lumbricidae; genus Aporrectodea; species Aporrectodea caliginosa. The sequence continues at coordinate 750,343 of JACEVL010000781.1, forward strand.
TCAACGATATCTCAGAACCCCGAAACGCTACAGGCTGAACCATAGAAGACTATCATTCGCGATATTCATACCGACTGTAAATGAAAATGATTGTTTGCCGACTTCATCGTCATCTATGTACTTACGTGTTTATGTACGTGCATATGTTTTCCGACGATAAATTATAGCGCTTTTTCGCAACTAACAAAAAGCTCAGCCTAATCCGGTGTCGGTTCATTATGAACAAATCATTCACTTGTAACTATAAAATTTGCCACCGACAGACATTGGTGCTCAATTAGAGCCCAAGAAACTGGATTATCAAATTGACGGTTCGATCCAAAGTAACCGTAATAGTGAGGGCTGTTAGCAAGATGAAGGGGACCGGCTGGACAAAAGCACCACACTTTCTGTGTATTTTGGTTTGGTCATATGGTAATAGTTTTTGGTAGGATCCACGCGAGCCGACCACGGGGTCACCCCTCAAAAATGCATTTTAACCAAGATGGCGGCCAATAATGGCGCCAACACAGAAAACAGTATATATCAGGTCATATGTAAGCTACAAAAACAAACAAAGTATCAAATTTAACATTATCAAGGTCAAGGAATCGATTTATCGTAGTGGCAATAGTGTCCGAATGTTACTATCCAAGATGGCGTCCAATATGGCCGCCAACACATCTTTGGAAATCAAGTATGTATCTCAGGTCAGAGATAAGCTACAATAACAAATGATGTGTCGAATATAATATATTCAAGGTCAATGAATCGATTTATCGTAATGGCAATAGTGTCCGGATGTTACTGTCCAAGATGGCGTCCAATATGGAGGTCGCGAGAGCTGAGCTACAAATGCTCAATTTAATCACGCCAAAAACGTGCGAGCTCGATCCTGTACTTAGTCTGAAGCTGGATGGGCTGGATTCAAGTAATTAAGCAAATAACCGCCTGATTGCAAATGTGACATTTCCTTATAAGGTTCTGGAATGTATTATTGCTATTGTTTATCTAGATATAAATGGTTTGCTTTCCTCCCAGCAGTCTGGCTTTAGGAAGAATCACTCTGGAGACTCTCCAAAACGCCTCAGGACTCTATGGCGCAATAGATGTCGGACATCTCTCTCTCTCTCTCTCTCTCTCTCTCTCTCTCTCTCTCTCTCTCTCTCTCTCTCTCTCTCTCTCTCTCTCTCTGACCATCTTTGATGTCAGCTCAGCTTTTGACTCTCTTGACCGTAATAGGTTTTACTCCTTCATCGCCTTTCTGCTTCTTTTGGGCTGACAGACAAACCGCTAGAGTGGCTTCGATCCTTTCTGTCAGAGCGCATTAATCGTGTAGTTTTTGACTCCTGTAGGTCCAGCTGGGTTCTAGCCCCATTTGGTGCCACATAGGTTTTAGTGCTGGGTCCAATGCTTTATATTATCTAATCGTCTGGTATTGTGGTCTTGCTGGCATCATGTGGGCTTCTGCACCAGCTAGGCTATATGCTGACGATGTGCAGACCTACACCCATTGCCACCCCAATTGCGGGGTGGATTGCCGTTCAGCAAATGTGCCAAGCTATGGATGCCCTTCCACTTGGTTAGAATCCAATCGCCTGCTTCTAAGCGCCTCTAAGAATCAATTCATTTGTTTGAGTTGTGGTAGACGGCTGGCAAGCATTGACCGATGCCTGGTTTCGGAAAAGTTCCTGCATGTCACCTTATTGGATTCGGTCCGGGACTTGAGGTAACTTTGGATCAAGAACTTTGTTTTTTTCAGCACATAAATGAGCTTGCCCTTAGCTGCCCTTATCAGCTACGCCAATTGAGGGTTATTTCTCGCTCCCTATCCCGTGACGCTGCTGTGATCCTTATCCATGCTTTAGTTACTAGCAGATTGGATCACTGCAGTTTGATCCTGGTGGGTTTGCCACAGAGCCACTTGGACTAATTGGGCGCCGTGACCGGTTTTTCGTTCAGCTGCTCGTCTTAGAGGGGCTTTCCCCAATATGCTTCTGTTTCTGTATTATATGTGGGCTGTATTGTACTGGCTCTCTGTCCCACAACGCATCTCTAATAGGGTTGCTGTTTTGGTCTGGCGGTGCATCCATGGCTGTGCCTTGGCCTATCGGAGTGATCTTTGTCGTCCGCTTTCCGATACAGCTGCAGCCGTCGAGTCTTCCGATCTTCTGCTGGGGGGAGAACTCTTAGTCCCTCGGGCTCGCTCCTCAATTAGTCAGCACCGTGCCTTCTCATGGTCGAACCTTCTATCTAGAATGGTCTACCATTAGAGATTCGTCTACTGCCTAGGGGTAGTGCCCCTGCATTTAATAAATTACTAAAGTCTAATTATTAGTGCCGAAGCTGGGCTGGGAGCGCCTCTGAGTAAGTCTCTTGAAGGGGCGTAATATCAAATTCCTTGAATATATAAAGGGATAAGTAAGCCACAATAACAAATGAAGTGGCAATAGTGCGGGAATGCTACAATCCAAGAAATCAAAAAGAGATCTTCAAAGTCAAAACCTTATAGGATCTGCTTCTGCTGTTATGAGCGCTACAAGTAGAATCAAACAGCTCAGAGACAGTCCGCTTAGAGTTTTCGTCAGTGTTGAGAAGATGATGGTCCCGAAGAGCGGTTCCAAAGGCCCCCACCCAGATCCAGGCTTTATGAGCTGAGATATACCTATTTTTGTGTGTTGGGGGCCATATTGGACGCCATTTTGGATAGTAACATTCGGACACTATTGCCACAACGATTTCTTTATCTTGAAAATATTATATTCGACACTTCGTTTGTTATTGTAGCTTACCTCTGACCTGATATATACACATTTGTGTGTGTTGGCGGCCATATTGACCGCCATCTTGGATAGTAACATTCGGACACTATTGACACTACGATATATCGATTCCTTGACCTTGAATATATTATATTCGACACATCATTTGTTATTGTAGCTTACCTCTGACCTGAGATACATATTTTTGTGTGTTGGCGGCCATATTGGACGCCATCTTGGATAGTAACATTCGGACACTATTGCCACTACGATAAATCGATTCCTTGACTTTGATAATGTTAAATTTGATACTTTGTTTTTGTAGCTTACATATGACCTGATATATACTGTTTTCTGTGTTGGCGCCATTATTGGTCGCCATCTTGGTTAAAATGCATTTTTAAGGGGTGACCCCGAGGTCGAATCTCGTGGATCCTACCAAAAACTATTACCATATGACCAAAACAAAGTACACAGAAAGTTTGGTGCTTTTGTCCAGCCGGTTCCCATCCGCTTAAATTGTCGGTCTAACAGCCCTCACTATAATGAGTAAGTTAGAAGTACACACTCAGACTACGTAGAAGTCTTCGACTCTTAATCTGTAGGCAGCAGGCTGAATTCTGCGTGTGTGCGGAAGACGGATAGATATCCAAGCACTGTTGAAATTAGTTCGTTAGTTGCTGTTTAACGACACTGTGTCGTAGCAGAGATGACTAGCGTCGTCGTCCTCCTTTCTTCAGACTTTAGCCTGGCACTGTCACATGTGGGGTAGAGGCGGAGTTTAGGCCTACTGTTGAAAGTGTGTCTTACTTCAACATAAATAGGTTTTTATGAGGTACTGTTACGATCGTTGGTCACAAGTTTTTCTACTCGTTTAGCACAAGGTGGCGATTGTGTAGTGTAATGATCTGTACGTAGGCAGCGACGGCAAAGATTATCGGATGTGATTGGCTGAGAGGTTTCGCGCCGAAGACCGCGAAATGTTGGCGCCGTTTCTGTCGATATAAACCGACGTTTGGCGCTAAAGTGGAGATTCGTCACTGAGTACTTGATGAGATAAGATCACGTTTAAGTTCTGTCCGTCAATAAGGCACCAAAACAGATATTTTAGAGACTGAGCTCGAGCGAAGCGTGCCTAAACTATAGAGACTAGCAACTGAGAATCGTTTGCTGTCTGAATCGAGACAATTTCATTTCGTTCGAATCGACGAGGAATCAATCGAGTGTGAGACCTTCTTCGGGTGATTTCTGGATTGAGGTGGGAAGATTTAAATGTGATTATTGTTTGATAACTTAGTTCTTGACGTTCTTCACTGTAATTGATAATCTAGCAAATAATCGCTGAATATTGAAGTTGTAATAATTACATAAATGATAGTTGGCGCTGTATAAATCGATGCTCATGACATTGATGCAGTTTGCCATCGTTCCAGGATGAACACTGGCGCTGTATAAGTAGGGACAGAAGCTAATTAATGTGATTCAAAATACTAACGCTTAGTTTCTATGTTTAATGAGAAGCTGATTTTGTTAAATTTGATTTATTTAAAATTGCATACATAAATAACCAATAAATGCCCGATAGCGCATTGGATAACATACTAGCATAGAGAGCGAGAGGTACCGAGTTCGAGACCCGTAGGCGGACGTGCTTTGTGTTTGCAGGCTCTGTTCTGTTAGTAGTTAAGAGTTATGTCTTCTGTCATTTGCGTTCTTGTGAATTGTTTCAATTGCATAACTGCACACTGTAACCGGTTGCGGTCTGTCAATCGAGATTGTTTAAATAAAGATAAATTATTATTAATATCTGATAATTTAGGATAGAAGATAATGTAGATTTGCGAGAAATGTTGGTTTAATTAGCTAGACAACAACGTTCGCAAGTGGAAAGGACAGGTTTGCTATTTGCTTATAGCCTACGGGGTTCGAATCAATGGAAGATAAAGATACTTAGATAAAAAAAAACGGCCTGAAATGTCTAAGTGTAATTTGGCGGGAATGGAATTCACATTGGCGGGAACCCGGTCAAACTTGATCGCCTTTAATATCCAAATGGCGGGAAATCAATCCAACTTGGCGGGAATCCAACCTAGTTTGGCGGACATTGGTATATGTTTGTCCGGAACGAACCCAGACACCACGCTAGGTGTCGCTACGATTCCAAAGGAAGCCACGGTATGTTGTTCGGCCTTAATGAATGTGAAATCCTGTAGAATTTTGTTCTATGAGATAAGATAATTCTTTTATGGCGCTTCCTAGGCGTAATAAGCGGCTCATGCAGAAGCAGCGTATAGATTATACTATGGTTGCTAGATCGCGTACATTCTGCGAAACGATAAGTACTAGGTGTTCCATATGGCTCTGTCATAGGATCCGTTCTTTTCATTCCGTTCACGGTTGATATTACTTCATAAATTTCTAATCACTGCGCCACAGGAAACCTCTTCGCTGACGACGTTCAGGCTTACGTCCATGGTTCTCCTTCAGCTCAACTCGTTCTTGCTGGCCGTATTGACACTCTTCCCATGACTTACGCCTATGGGTGTCTTCAAATCTCCTCTCTCTCAATTCCTCCAAAACTCAACTCGTCTGGTTTGGCCAACAACTCCAAAAACTTTACATTTTGCTTCTTGCTGAAAACTTCACCCAGTTCACTGTCTCTACAAGACTAGTGTATGTGACCTAGTTGTCACGCTTTTACTTTCTCTGAACATATCATTCAGCTTACACGCTCCTACTACTTTCACCTCCGGCGTATCAGGGACATTCGCAGATCTGTCTCTTCTTCAACCTTGCCCATGCATCTGTCTGTTATAGAATTGACTATTGCAATTCTGTTCTGTAATAATGCAGGCCTTTTGAAAGTCCATCTGTTCTTAATCCAGTCAGTTCTAAATGCTGCTGCCAGATTGATTGCTCACCTTCCTAAATTCTCCCACATCTCCTCGTTTATGATCAATCAATTGCACTGGCTTCCTCTCACAGCCCGAATTCAGTTCAAAGTTCTCGTCCTAGTCCGGAAGACCAAACTGGGCATTGCTCCTAAATATAGTAGGGATTACATTCGCTCCCCACTGTCTTCAGTTTCTCATCGACCTCTCCGCTCCTTGGTCAGGCATACTCTTTTTGTTCCACGAGTTAGGACCACTTTGTCACAGACTAGATCTTTTGCCACAATTGGGCCCTTCCTATGGAATGCCCTTCCCTCCTCTCTACGTGTTACTAGTGTTTCTGGGTCTCTTTATACAGTCTTCTCCCTCCTCAAAACCTTCTTCTTCTATAGGGGTTCTGGCACTGGGAGCGCTACTGAATGACCACTGTTGTGAGTGGCGCTATATATATATATATATATATATATATATATATATATATATATATATATATATATATATTAATAAATACAATTAAATAAAAACGATTCCTGCCTTCTTCTTCCAGCCGGACGACCCGTTCACCCGTATGTTATCCCAAAACCCGTCTGCTCCCCGCTAGGGCAATTCGGCAAAGCCCCAGAGGGGAGGGCGCAACAGTATTATAGGCCCTAGATGGAAATGAACTGTTCACCCTTCATCGCCGCTTGGAGTTGGATACAGGAACTGAAGATTACGATGATAATGGTGATAATCAAGATGATGATGATCATTAATGATGATGATAATTATGCTGATAGTTCTAAGAAGATACAAACCGTATTTGACTTGGCATATGTCGCCTACTACTATATCCATGATGAGTACTTGAATGGCCTCTCCTCGACGAATAACGTTCACTCTTTGTTCTCCGGAGATGGACTTTTGAAGTCCTCGAAACTGTCGCTCTTTGCGCCAGTCGTTGAATGCAGTTACAAAGACTACGACGAACACAGCCACCAGGATGGCCACACCTTCTATCCAACCAGCTTGACTTTCACTGGCATCCGACGGACCCCCTAACACAGGAAGAAGAAGAACAATCTATGCATGTCTCTCTAACCTCATGTCATGAGATGTTCTTACCAGGCTCATTCTTTAATCCTTACATACGCACACACGTACGCACGTAAGCACGCACATACATACATACGTATATACATACGTACATAAATGTGTTGTCCGCTTGCATAGACCTGATACTCAAAAATTCAGAATAATATCTGGACGCTGCGAATTCTGTCGTCAGCTAACATGTATGTGATGTAACCGTGTGATGCATACGTACATTTCTCGTAGTTCCTCGTCCTGGATGCAGCATGGACTCTAAAGAATCGTCGACCCTAATTGGAAGATGGGACTCAACTGGACAGGTTCTACTTGTATGCGACATAACGCAGATAGTGTTGGTAGTTTGTTGTGTTATTTTAAAGGATGAGCTGTTGTTATTTATGAACTTTAACATAATTTAATCGCAATCGTAATTGTAAACTAACAATTTATAAAGTGCAACCCGAAGGCTTAGCGCAGGGCACCAGCTTACTCACGAGGTGGACAGCACAGCGCCTTCGAGAGCTACTTTGTTAGCACTGTAGGCTAGACATGTTCATTTACGCTACATTACATCGCTTTTATATTCCAGTTTAGATGATATTAAAAGAAAGATGTTGTTAACAGACTGTGATCACAAGCATCGTCGTTCAATGTGAATACTCACCATCTTCCGGTGGCGCATGGTAGAATGATAAGCCGATCGACAGAATGGCGGCGATTATGAGAATGACAAGAGTGACGTCCTGCATTGCTTCCCATACTAGGCGTAAAAACGACTTTGGCGGCTTCGGAGGAATTTCATTACGGCCAAACTCCTGTCTTCGTCTCTCAATGTCTTTATCCGATCCATCCAAACCTAATTTGACATCACAGTTTATACAGTTTATACTTAAACAGCAGGAATCATTTGAAAGGGAATCGACTGGCTCAAACAAGTTCGCTTGCGTGTCCAAAAATTCAGATTATAGTTTACTAAACTCATGTAACTTCCTTTCCATTCTTCTTCTCTGGCACGAAGATCAGAAGGACGCGGGTTCGCTACCAGCTAACCCCATAAGGGTGACTGAGCCTTCAACTTCCTCGCTGGCTACTGGAGTAGCAGTAGGACACAATGAGCGCATTGCAGGCTGTCATACAGCTAAATTCGACTCCTGTTAAACTTGTTATGTTACTACTGATCAACATCATCATCAACAACATCATCATCAACATCATCAACAATAACATCAACAACAACATCAACATTATCATCAACATCATCATCATCATAAACATCAACAACATCAACAACAACAACATCAGCAACAACATCAACAACAACAACATCAACAACAACATCAACAACAACATCAACAACAACGTCAACAACAGCATCAACAACAACATCAACAACATCAACAACATCATCATCATCAACAACATCATCATTAACAACGTCAACAACAACATCAACAACATCATCATCAACAACATCATCATCATCATCATCAACAACAACAACAACATCATCAACAACAACAGCAACAACATCAACAACAACAACATCAACAACAACAATATCAATATCAACAACATCAACATCAACAACAACATCAACATCATCAACAACAACAACAACAGCAACATCATCAACAACAACATCAACAACATCAACAGCAACAACATCAACAACAATATCAACAACAACATCAACAACAACAACAACATCAACAGCAACAACATCAACAGCAACAACATCAACAACCTCATCAGCAACATCATCAGCAACATCAACAACATCATCATCAACAACAACAACATCATCATCATCATCAACAACATCAACATCATCAACAACAACATCAACAGCAACAACATCAACAACAACAACATCAACAACAACATCAACAACAATATCAACAACAACAACATCAACAACAACAACATCAACAGCAACAACATCAACAACCTCATCAGCAACATCATCAGCAGCAACAACAACATCATCATCAACAACATCATCATCATCATCAACAACATCAACATCATCAACAACAACATCAACAGCAACAACATCAACAACAACAACATCAACAACAACAATATCAATATCAACATCAACATCAACAACAACATCAACATCATCAACAACAACAACATCAACAGCAACATCATCAACAACAACATCATCAACAACAACAACATCAACAGCAACAACATCAACAACAATATCAACAACAACATCAACAACAACAACATCAACAACAACAACATCAACAGCAACAACATCAACAACCTCATCAGCAACATCATCAGCAGCAATATCAACAACAACATCATCAGCAACATCATTGACAACAACATCAACAACATCAACAACAGCAACAACAAAAACATCAACAACACCAATATCAACCGAAACTTCGCCAAAAGAATTTTGAATACCTCTTCCCGTTTGAAAGTTGTGCATTAAAAACCGATATATTGGCAAAATTTTCACACAGGCTATTGCATGGGGTATACTAAATTTTAAACGGCTTTGAGCTACGTTTAGATCATGTTCAATTTTTCTGAAACTTGGCATTTTTTTATCAGTATAGCCAAGAGAAACTTGTTAGAGGTTGGCCATTGATATTTTATAACTTTTTGTTTGTTTGGGGACTCCTATAATTAGCCCATTTCTTATGTGTAAGAAGCGTCGAGCGTCAGCCATACGGACTGTGTACACCGCATGTAGCCGAGTGTTATCGTCTCGGTGGAGGACGACCGACGCGGGCCGTTGAAGTGAACTCGACCTTCAGTCGCTTCAATCTACCTAACGACACACGACGAATGCCTTTTCCACGTACTCCTCGGTGCATCGACGAATAGCCGGATGTGCGTCACCTTCTACCAGTGAAGGACTGCTCGTCGGCATCGTCATCGTGCTTGCGAAAGCTATCACCTGTCTACTCTATCGACGCAACTTTGCCCAGAGACTCTAAACATCGATGCCATCTTCAGCTGTCGACGGGAATCCGTTGGTCGGTTCCACGCGTGTGCATGGGCCTGCCAGTGGTGACTCTTCTAGCTTGTTTTGCTAACTGATGTAATATATTCGCTTGCAATAGGCTAGCTGAGAAGATATCTCGAAGAGGCGCTATATAAATTCTCAGAATGAATGAACGTACTCTGAAAAGGTCAATTCCTGGTCCAAGGTCACACCCAAATCATGCACAGTATTAATAATATAACAGAACAGAAATCTCTCTGCGTGCGTGCGTCTGTGATTGTAATGTAATGTAATGTAACAAAACATTTATAAAGCGCCACTGTACAGCGCTGTGCGTTTGCAAGCGTTTAATAAATAGCACACTTACCTACTTACTTACTAATGTCATGCACAATTTGCACATTGGAATAAACACATTTTCTTTCAATTTCCTTTAACCGTCTTAGGACGGGAAACATCTAGTTAGATAATAGAACCAAAGGGAAACGATGCTGCACCCTAGGTAGGTCGATTTTAAATATATCTGTCCACGGCTACCAACACACATAAATCTTATTATAACTTAAAGACTAACAACTAATTCACTTTCTCAACTAGTTTCCTTAAACTAGTTCCACATCTTATTGTATTGTATTGTATTGTATTTGAACACTTGTTATAGCGCCCCAACCAGATTTCCCATTCAGAGGCGCTCCCGACTACTGCGCGAACGCTGAATCGGAGTTTCACGCCGAAGCGCATGAGCAATTGCAAGTGAAGGACTTGCCAGGGTCCCTACGCGGCGACTTTGAGGTGGATTCGAACCCGCAACCCTCTTACCTTACTCTAGACATAATACTTTAAACTAAAATAATTGTAAATCCTATAAGTAATCTAACAATATTTTAAATGATAATACCTTTCTAGTCTACATTGAGAAATTTTAATGAGAAATTATATTTCGTACAAGTATCTATGAATTAATTTAATTTATCAAACCATTTTCAAAGCTTCTCTTTCCTCAACAGAGTATATCTCCTCAGCATATCGCTCAGTTAACTTTCTGCTGGCGTATGCGACAGGATGCATCACCCCATCGTAATTCGGCTACGTATGTTCGAGGCGTGAGTTCTGCTGCAAACTTCATACCTAGTTCTGGCATAGTCAGTATTGGCGCTTCCGCAAGCATCTTCTTTAAATCCTGAAACACCTTCTCCAACTCATCTGTACACTCTGCCACCATTTTTGCATTTTATAGCCTGTTTTTATTATTTCTGGGCGGTGGCATCTCAACTATCTTATCTAAAGACTCCTCTCTTGGACTGATCACATTTCCATTCAATGTGTCCTAGAAAATCAATTTCTTTGTTTAAGGGTAAGCCTCGCTTGTCTCACGCCGCCACGCGTTCAAACATCTTCTCAAATTGGCTCCTCCCAACTCTCTGTTGCCCAATACATCATCTATGTTACTTGCTATATTATTTAACACTCCAACAATCTTCAGCATGATCCGGTTATAGTGTTATAGTAGATATTGTTGACTAGTCCAAATGGTTCTTAGACTCAACAACCCAACTCATTAACCATTCTTCTTCACACTGAACTGAGTGTGAAGAAGAGCATAGGATCTACATTAGGGTGGTCCACAAAAACAAAGTTCAAGCTAGAAACCAGGGCACTCTCTCAGTTTGTTAGACCTGCCAATAGTATTATTGAGATAAAATTTCAGCATCTTAATTCAGCTGGAAGATGGTGCTCAATGACATAGAAATATTACCATATAGTAGCATTAGCGGTAAATCTTGATGTTGTATAACTTGGTCAGCAACTCAACATTTGTCATGGAGATGAGATTCAAATAGTTTCTGTTGTGTTATACTTACTTACTAGTATTTTGAACAAAGTGTAAAGTTCTTGTAGAAGGTCATGGTATCTACTTTCTGTGTTTTTGGCAGACATGTTTACAGAAGTGAATATTCAAAATTTACCATTTGCCAATGAAATTTAAGAGCTCACATTTAACACTTTAACTTATCGGTGTGCCGAAATTAGCCTGTGGGACAGGATACAATGAATCCATGGCCATTCATTATCTTCTGGAGTTGTGGAAACTGGAGACAACATGTGGAGACAAGGTTCAAACCTTGAGCTTTTATATCTATCAACACTGGGATCTTCAACGGAGTGTGCGTTCTGCTGGAAGACAAGATAGGTTGAGAGCTCCTGTGGTTGGCCTGCCGTCACCATGTGATGTTTTTAGCCAAAGTATTCACCTTGTGCTGCAGTCCATCTAATTCACCACATACTCCAATCTTCCAGACATATAAAGCTGCTTGGAAAGTGTGTTACAGGACTGAATGTCATATCCGGCACTGAACCCTATCATGAAACATCACTCAGTTTTCTCCAGAAGTTTACTGAAAGAAAGTCAGATTCAGAGATCAGAGATGACTACCAAGAACTCATTGAGCTGAAAATGGTTGTCTTGGAAGTTAGCCTTTAATAATTCACTGGAGAGCCATGGGCCAATTCACCGTGCAAGTTGGATGGCCAAGTTACTGTATGCCATCAAAATCTACCCTTTTCGTGATCAACGTAGTGTATTCAATCTAACGAACAAGAAAGAAACTCAGATTCATCGATTTGTGCAGCTTTATTGCCCTTCTTTACACAAAAGCATGGACAAAGGCCTCACTTACTGCTGAAGCTCCATGACAAGATCTGTCACTTTGGATTAATCTACGAAAATATGAGTCAGTTGACCCCGAGATCAGCGTTGCTGCCAGGAAGACCCTAGAAACCACTAGTGATACCTTTCAGATGAGGCTGTAGGTCTGCCACTGTTCTCAGACCAACTTCCAGAAACGGATAAGGTGAATATTGTTCACAGAGTAACTGCAAAGCCTGGTGAAAGGCAGGTGAGAGGTGATGCTGCGGTATTGAAGGAGGGGGCTTGCCTGAATGATTTTGCAACCCAGTGAAAACTGACACTGCTATCACACCTGGGGCCATATTCATGGGACATGACTAACTCCTATTCCCAGCTTAAATCTGCCCTACGCGGGAGTAGCGGGTTAACTCGGTATTCATGAGACAGGTGCAACGCTCTACGCTGCGAATAACGCTATTCCGAGTCTGAGGTAGGAGTAAGTCCTCTATTCACAGCTTAAAGGCGATTAACAAAATGGCGGCCGTCGTTGTTCGTTGCATTCGACGACGTTTAGACAGCAATAAGTGTTTAAGAGAATCTGTAATTAACTCGTTTCGTTCGCCAACGGCGATCTTTAAATTGCCTTTCATTTCGCCGTCACAAAATGTTAAAATTTGACGAGATTTCTGACGATGTTGCATTCGAAGTGCCGCATCTTTCCGTTAGGCATTGATCTGTCCCAACTTCACCGTAGCTCTTGCGCATGCGCGATCAACGATAAACACTCAAATATTGGGAAAACCCAGCGTAAGCGCACTTTATGCCCAGAGTAACTAATCGGCCGTCTACGCCTGTTTATGAATACCGACTACGAATAAGTTTTATTCAGAGAATAGTTATTCCCAGAGTAGGCGTTACACCCGGAGTAGCTTACTCCTGCCCCATGAATATGGCCCCTGAAGATTAGTTATTCTTTCTTACACTTCCACAAGAGAAATGGATCGAGAATGAGGATTACAAACAAGGTAGAGAGAGAATTCAGCAGTTGAGAGTGGTGAACGACACGGCTCAGAGGTCTGTGAAGTTGTTCGAGGAATTCAACCAACTCATCACCAATAATGTAAAAGAAAAGCAGCGTCTTCTCCAAGTGGTCGTGGCAAATAGTAATGCTATTTGCCTCACAGCAACAAAGAAGTGACGCAGTGCTTGCAGGTTCTAGACTCTAAGACTGTAGCGGGTGTTGAAGTCATAAAACCGGAACAATGGACATTCATGGTCAGAACGATGTTTTTTAAATATTTGGACATTTAAAATTCTTAAAACATACTTAAATTTTACAGTTCAACCTGACTAACTGTTCTACTATAACACGTGTTGTCAACTTACAGTAACATTTGATTTATCGTGAAATAAAATACATTCGTACGGGAATGTATGCTCGACGCATTCATTTCCACAGTGTCTTTTTTATTGGTATCAGGCAACGTGATACAGTCCGTGAGCACCATCTTCCCGTTGGAATTGAAAGCTGAAATTTTGTCTAAATAATACCATTGATAGGTCTAACAAACTGAGAGGGTGCCCTGGTTTCTAGCTTTATTTTTTACCATGCATCTGTGAACCACCCTAATCCACATCCTATCAAAGATCACCGTAAGTATATTTCACGTGTTCTTTACAAGCACATCTACCAACACATCGCTTTAGGTCAGTCCAAAACTTAAAATAACCTCGAACCATAACTCAATTTTATAATTTCTCATAATGCTGGCCAATTAATTAATAAAATTATTAATATTCTATACTACAACAACATCCTTTAGAAGCTAATACAGAATTTTACAAATGCATTCAATAAGATGAATCTGTGTGGTCAAAGACGACATCGTTACATCAATAAAAATTGTCCGTGTCGTTGCCGTCAAGACCGCGGTGTTTAAGGGGAGGCAAAGGGAAGGCCTATTTGTGAGACGTAGGAAACAAACCTTAACCCAATTCAGTATTACATAACAAATGCAAATAATGCAATAGTTCATCCACAAAATCCTTAATCAGATATTATGGCAGAGGATCGAGTTCACACGACTTTATGGCGACGACAGAAGCAACAGAGATAGGCTCCAGTAGCGACATCATGCAGTCCGTTGAAGGAGAGGATAGAGGTGGAGCATTTTCCGTAGAGCGACGGACTGAGTCAGTCGACCTTCGAGCTCATCAATTCATTGCGTTTACAATTTCCTCGGGTTAGTGCGACCGAGGATGTTGCAGAACGATGACTACTAGCAGAATTCAAATTACAAATGCATATTTTTATCGATGATTGTCTATCTCTTGAAACCACTTTCTTCCAGTACTGCATCTTCTTTCCCTCAACAACGCGATGCATTTGCCGTATGCGTTGGGTTCATCAGTTAACATGACCCATCCTTAGCACTTCGCTTGTAGCGTCATCCAAGTCTTCGTTGAAGTCTTCTTACTTCTCAAAGAAGATCCCGACAGTCTCCATCAAGAGTGTTACGATACTGGCGAGGCTGTGCATCAAAGATTAGTAGACGTCAAAAAGTTCTTCTAAGGACAGGACCGTTAAAAAGGCCACCTTGGAAGGCCATTGGTCTAGGGTTCCATCATTGCACAGACCTTTGAAGTAGATGCGCTCACAGATTTTCAAATCTGTGACGGGAGTGGTATAATGATGCTTGGGTGTCCTGGTTGCAGCTCGAACGAATGAATTTTGATAAGTTGCATACGCATAATTTTGATGGATTTGAGACTGGGGAAACGATAAACCACAGTAATCACATTTTGAATGGACAGTAATAGTGGCAGCAGCTTTAAAGTCAAGCATGGGTCGAATGCGGAGGTAATCAAGAACATGCATGAAATAGGTGTGTCAGATGTTGGATATGTGGTTAGAAAGGGAGAGATGTGGATCAAAGGTGGATGCAAGATTACGCACAGGCGAGTCGGAGGTAGAAGTGAGACTGTGAGAGGCAAAGAGTTGGATAAGTTCATGGGAAGGGTCGGAAATTTTCTTGATACTTTATTCTGCAGAGTATTTTGCGGACATCCATTTAGAAATTAGAAAAACGCAATCGGGGGAATTATCGAGCAACTGAGGTTGACAAGGAGCTCTGGGAGAAGGCTACGAAGAGTCGTGCGTTTAATGCGTATAGATGGTGCTCAGCAGAAGATTATTGACGAGATGGGTCAGAGTAGAGGACGCAAGAGAAGTGTCCCTAGGACAGAGGCTCGAGGAACGCTACAAGAGAGTGGGAGGTCTTGTGAACGGTGACTACAGGCTCTGACAGAGAAGAAGCGGAAAGACAAGTAAGATTGGACATAGACACCAGACCAAGAGGACAGCCGAAGGAGCAGGACATAATCCGTGGCTTCGAAGGCGACAGAAATGTTGAGGAGACAGAGTCCGAAGACTTGCTGATTATCCAAGGCAGAAACCAGACTATTACACAAAGAGACAAGCAGAGTTTCTGTAAAGTGGCCCTTAGATAAACCAGTTTGAGTTAGAAGAAAGGTAGCTGCTCAACCGGGCATGGATAATGTGGTCGGTTAGGTTCAGATAATGGAAAGACGATAGTCAGAAAAAGATTTCCTTGGCGAGATTAACACTTGTGAGGAAGGGATTGACAATCTTCTTCTTTGAGTTCTCTACCCTTCGGCAGGTTCCAACTTCCAATGACGCCACTCCTCCCCGTGCTGTGCCCTCTCCCCTAACCCGCTGCATCCGCCGGCCACCCACCCCAGCACCATCCGCCCCGCCCCCTCCCTCCCCCACCCTCCCCTCCACGATCCCCCCAGAAGGGAGTCTCCCCAACACGCGCCCCACCCAGCCCCTCCGTCCCCCCCCACTGCCGCCACCAGCGACCGCCCCTCATCAACCATCCGTAGCACCCCGCCACTCGCCACATGCCCAGTCCAGCCCACCCTCTCCATCCCTCCCCAGACCCACACCCCAAAAGCCTCCAATCTCCCAATCCCCTCTCTCCCGATGGTCCAGGCCCCCGACCCACACAGCGCCACACTCCACACCAGCGCCCCGACCAGTCCTCCCCTCAGGCCCCCATTCAACCCTCCTCTCAACAACTACTTTTCGTCGTCATTGCAAGTGTTTCTTGGGAAATTAGAGAGGTGGTTTCCCGTTGCCTTCCTCTCGGTGTCTTTAGCGAGACACCATCTCCGAGCGTCGATGTCCTTCATCGTCCGTCCTTCCGACTCCTTGTCTCTGGGCTCGCATATACCGGCGAGGGCTCGGTCGTCCACCACGCACTTTGTTTCCAACAGGGGTACCACGTGAAGGTGGCGTGGTGGGCATTTGGGTGGCAGAGGCTTTTAGAGACGCTTACCACCCCATTTCAACCGTCAATCAGAAAGTGCTTAAGGGCAGTGGTTAAGTGACCAGTTAAGTCCTGTCATCTTGATTATCACCAAGATAACAGGAACGAGTCAGATTAAATGGCAAGTGCATATGCATTTGTTGACAATTTCTTTGTTTATTGCATTTTCTAGCTCACATTGATGAATTAATATATGAAATCAAAATGCACCTGTCAATTATATGTATTATAGATTAAATAAAATGTACACCTTGGCGCATTTGATAACATCTGGCGTAGAGAGCGAGAGGTACCGAGTTCGAGTCCGTAGGGCGGATATGCTTTGTAGGCTGCTATTAGCGCCGTGTATTACAGGCTGTCTGTTCTGTTAATAGTTAAGATTTATGTCTTCTGTCATTTGTGTTCTTGTAAAAGCTTGCGGTTTGTCAACCGGATTGTTTGAATAAACGAAAATATTATTAAAAATAAGACGAATATCCCTTGCCTTCGTTTGGAGAAGTTTTTAGTGCTTTGCACAATCCAAGCACTCCGTTGTACGTCGTCTGTATTTTTTGGTATCCGCTCGGTCCTCTGACCTGCATTAGTTCCTTCAGTTCTTTCAGAGTACAACGGATTTCTGCGTTTACCATCGAATCCTCTTCGGCGTTAGATCGCATTTTGCTCGTTGATGCTGAGACAATACTAGCAAGAGACAATGACAGTTAATATTAAGCTATGTAGGTGGAATGCAATGCCTAAATGATACTGAACTCGTTATGCATAAGATGTTCCTCAGTAAGCAAGTAATGCTCGAGGAAGTAACCAAGTCACCACTGAGCACACATGCAGAACCCGACCTACGGAGTCCCATATAAAGTTAACAGATGACACAATGCTTATAGTTACTGGAAGATGATCTCAAACACAGGATGAAGGCATGCCATTTAATTTGTTGACCTGCTAGGAATCTGCATAAATTTAGCAATGCTACATAAATTTACTTGTGAAATTTCCAGTAATAACCTGATGAGAATTGAAAGAACTCAGTTTGATTTGTCATTAAACAAACGGATATGTGCTAATTTAACAAGGACGTTTTGTGATAATGTAATCGAACATTCCTATAACGCCCCTTCAGACATCTACTCAGAGGCGCTCTCTGCGCTAGCCTGTATGATGTTAAATGTCATTACGAACTAATAATAATTACTGTATCGGTTAGCAAAGCTATGCACAGAAGTTGAAATTGTAACCAGTGGCGGGCCGACGCTCACGTGAGGAACCAAACAACGGATTTCCGTCGACAGCTGAACCAGGTTGTATAAAGCAGAGCGACGACACACACGATTCCTCGCTGATAGAAGACGTCGAAACACAAGTAGTACGTAACAAAGGCGTGTCGTTCGGTAGATTGAAGAGTCACTGGTGACTGGTCGAGGTCATTCCAATAGTCGGCGTTGGTCGCCCTCCGCCGATACGAAAACACCCGGCTACAGACGACGTACACGGTTCGTATGGCTCAGGCTCGACCGTACGCATCAGAAGGATGGGCTCGATGCAGTCACATGGGCTTAGGCGACTTGCGAAGAAAATGCCCTTAAACTTACAAAATCCTTGGCAAAACTGACCAATGAGTCCGGAACGCAGATCTAGCACCAGAAACTCCAACATGTTCAAAGTTAATGGGCATATTCGAGGTCAAATTTTTGCAGAGTTTCCGACAGTCATTTTGGTGTCACCCCCTCTGAAGGTGTCACCCGGTGCGGCCCCTAATGAGGCCACTGATAATACGAAAACTCGTTCATATAGGTCTATTCAGAATAAAATTTATCAGTTAATGTTTATAGGCTAGCTCAGATTAAAGGTTACATTAGATTACTGACTATTGTGTACATCTTTAATGAAAGTATTACGATTACAGTTAATTTAAGTTAGTTAAGTTAGTTAAGTTAGTTTGGCGCTTAACTTTGCTTATAATAATAATAACAATAATAATAATAATAATAATAATAATAATAATAATAATAATAATAATAATAATAATAATAATAATAATAATAATAATAATAATGATAACGATAATAATAATAATAATAATAATAATAATAATAATAATAATAATAATAATAATAATAATAATAATAATAATAATAATAATAATAATAATCTTCGTTTAATTTCAAACTGAAACAATGCAGGATGATTACAAATCAGTATGAACGGATGACAAGTTATTAGAGGAATTGAATTTAACTGCATACGGCAGCCATGCAAGGCACCACTCACTTCCTACATCTCATTTTTACGAACGCGCCATCTCGCGAATGATAGGCTGAGTGGACCTTTTGGAGGCTTCGGGAAGCGAATATGTGCTAACATAATATGTTATACCTACTATATAATTATGCTAACATAATTATATCTACTGCTCTTCACGCCACTGATGTTACCACTACACTATGGACCTCCCCCAAAGTATCGTTTTTAATGGGTTGTCGTTCAGATTAATTTATAAACGTTTAGAAATTTTCCAATAATGCACATTTTATACCGAATTCGAAACACCTTGCTGCTTAAAAACTGATATTGATTCGAGTTAAGATTCTTGTATGTTATGATGTTGTTGCTCACAAACGTAACCATTTTGCTTAGCAACTAACCAGAGAAGAACACGAAGAAGAAGCATGCGATAAAGAATGTGAAGCATGCGAAGAAGAATGCGAAGAAGATTAAGCGAAGGAGATATGCAAAACACAATAATGTGAAGATTAATGTGAGTCATGCGAAGAAGAAAAAGAAGCGAAGAAAAATGTGAAGAAGAAAAATGTAAAAGAAAATGTGAAGAAGAAGTAGGCGAGGAAGGTGAATTTTAAGAACAGTGCGAAGAATGCCCAGAGTGCGAAGAATGTAAATAAAAAGTATTAAATACAAAGAGGAATGCGAAGGCGAAGGCGAAGGCGAAGGCGAAGAAGAAGAAGGCGAAGGCGAAGAAGAAGAAGAAGAAGAAGAAGAAGAAGAAGGCGAAGGCGAAGAAGAAGAAGGCGAAGGCGAAGAAGAAGGCGAAGGCGAAGGCGAAGAAGAAGAAGAAGAAGAAGAAGAAGAAGAAGAAGAAGAAGAAGAAGAAGAAGAAGAAGAAGAAGAAGAAGAAGAAGAAGAAGAAGAAGAAGAAGAAGAAGAAGAAGAAGAAGAAGAAGAAGAAGAAGAAGAAGAAGAAGAAGAAGAAGAAGAAGAAGAAGAAGAAGAAGAAGAAGAAGAAGAAGAAGAAGAAGAAGAAGAAGAAGAAGAAGAAGAAGAAGAAGAAGAAGAAGAAGAAGAAGAAGAAGAAGAAGAAGAAGAAGAAGAAGAAGAAGAAGAAGAAGAAGAAGAAGAAGAAGAAGAAGAAGAAGAAGAAGAAGAAGAAGAAGAAGAAGAAGAAGAAACGCACTTCAGTTGGCTGGACACAAATTAGGAAGAATGTTGGTTTCGGCCTCGAACTATATAAGAGAGATCTATGTCCATGACTTGAACCAAAATGGACCATCGTTCTGCATCCATGTTCCAACGTTGAAAGTGGCAGAGGGTGTTTGGACCTCATCCATGTCTCTGACCTATTCTGTATAGTCACTGCCGTTTTGGACGAACAATTTTCAGCACTTTTCCACTTAAAAATGCAGGGCTTATTAAACAATTTGAGATAATAATAATTATGCATAAGTGGCAATCTGATTTAATTTTGCAGCAACCAATGCGGCTCATTACGGGAAGTTAACATATTGGCGTCCAGAAAGCCACCAGAGACTGGAAAATACGAAAAAGAAAAACTGAAATGATAAAAGTTCGGAAACGGTTTGAACTTGCAAAACCGCTCTTCAGTGCGGTATTTTTTCACTAGACCCTCTAGTAAACTTGTGCATTCATCGCTGAAGCTGTGCGTTGACATCAGTTTCAAACTGTGCCGATGCTATCGACGCTATGCATCAACCTTACTCGCCCCTGCTTCACCTGAGACGGCTCAGAGCCATCAGACGATCGGTCACTTCCTCTGTCTTTACCACCAGAGTACACGCGTTTATCTGTTCCCGACTAGACTACTGCAACTTACTTCTTATGGGCGAAACAGCGTCTTTCCCCCTTCAATCGGTCTTAAATGCTTCAGCTAGGCTCATACCCGGACTCCCTCGCTTTGCGCATATCTCCACATATAATTATGCTCGATGTTTTGCACTGGGTTCCTATGACTGCGCGCATCCATTATAAGATCCTCTTTCTAGTCTCCAAGGCGCAGATGAGCAGTGCCCCAAAATATCTTTCTGACTATATGCGAAAGCCGTTATCTAAGACATCAACTCGTTCCTTGCGCTCTGCTGATTGACTTGATCACCCTCATATATATATATATATATATATATATATATATATATATATATATATATATATATATATGTGTGTGTGTGTGTGTGTGTGTGTGTGTGTGTGTGTGTGTGTGTGTGTGTGTGTTCTGTGGTCTAACGAGGCAGTTCAGCAAACAAACTCCTGATCTTACAACAATTTTGGTGATTTGTTGTTCAAAAGACGGTCAGAAAAGTGAAGTAACGTTATGTGGTGTCCATTGACACACTTCATTGAGTTTATAGTGCTGCGAGCCTGCGAACGTTGTGAGCTTTGGAAAACTATCGTAAGTGAAGTCGTTTAACTTGCAATCGACTGGGGTTGATGTTTAACTTGTTAACTTGTTAAGGATGCAGTAATTGTTGGATGTTGTAGTGTATAGGATTAATGATTTAATTAATTAGTTGAACCAGCATAGGAACCAGCGATATAATTAATAATAATATTTAGCTATTATTCGAGGATAACCTGAGGTGTTGGGCTAATCCATGGAGAAGTTACCGAGTCGTGATTGGATGAATTAAAATACAGACGGTTGAGAACTGTTGTCTGCCAAATGAACCACGGTTTGGCGCCATCACGTCCGGAATGCATGAATCATGTAAGTGTTGTTGGTGCGATGGCTTCGGTGGTCTAACGAGGCAGTTCAGCAAACAAACTCCTGATCTTACAACAATTTTGGTGATTTGTTGTTCAAAAGACGGTCAGAAAAGTGAAGTAACGTTATGTGGTGTCCATTGACACACTTCATTGAGTTTATAGTGCTGCGAACGTTGTGAGCTTTGGAGAACTATCGTAAGTGAAGTCGTTTAACTTGCAATCGACTGGGGTTGATGTTTAACGCCAGTATCAAATCAAAAGTACGACTTATAACTCCAACGCAGAACGTTTTGTTTGCGAGTTACCGTATACAAACTCTGACTTTGGTGTTTGATTCATCACGAAATCATCATCAAGATCTAGCTAAAAGATAGGCTGGAAGATAGGCGTTGAATACTACTGGAAGAATAACTACAAACACTGTCGAACAGAATGACTACAACAAGAACATTGAACAGAACTACTTCGTCAGCCTGAAGAAAGCCAAGACAGCTGAGAGGGAGTTCGACAACGCTCTACCGTAACCATAACCGTAACTGTACCAACGATATAGTCAACATTTCGTCTGAAAGAGGAGGTTAGCTTATGGCCTTATAAGACATAATTTTAATATAATTGCATTTTAATAAGACACTTGTTGAACTCATTAATATTCAAAAACTGAAGACTGTGATCATTGAACTTTACTATAATGATAGGCCTTACACGCACTGCTACCTTCGCAATAGAGAGTTAATAAAGTGACACGAGTAAGATCAAACTCTGTGCTCCCTATAGAGATTAGGGATTCATCACAGGAGACATCAGCAACGGTCTGGCTTCCATTATAAAGAAAACCGCCCCCAAACGCCACCATGGGCGCTTTGAACGTACAGACCTGGGTGATCCGTGTGGTAGGCTGAACCTGGTCTTATCCTATTTCCGTTCCAGTCTGAATTAACTTGCTTCCTCGTATATCCAGGGAACAGCAGAGCAGCAATCTCTGCTAGAAGTACCAATTCTTCTGCCAAGTCCCGGTCGGCGAAAACATCATCTGTGCCAAGCATTGCCTAACTTGCTGAACGCCACTAACATTATTTTGAACCATTTCTATGTTGTACTCCCCACTTGTATGCAGCTGGTGTGGTCGTGTGGATATCTATCCACACGACCACACCGTAAGCTGCATACAAGTGGGGAGGTCTAACGATGAAGTCCCGAGCTGCGTAATAACTACCTCTAGAGTGCCTCTTTAGGCCTATCCAATGAATCGAGGCGGTGACTTACGCTGTCTATAAGTAGTCGATGGTCTATCGTTGGGTTTGATAATGGGAATGAAATCCTTCCACTGTGCGCTGTCCGGAGTGAAACGACTCTGCTTTGGTTTTCATGCGACGCAAACAATGCACGTCAAGACCTTTCATGACTCAGCAGGGCGATACCTCGTAAATTCTTGCAATCTCTTCTGCTACTGTTACCATTGTATAGGGGACGAATTATAAATTTTCGCCAGTCGCCAGTTATTAGACCCTATTCTTGTTTTCCAAGTTGTTTGGATGGCACTTGTAAGGTACTTCAGACCGTCATCTCTGCAATTCTTCGGCACGATAACATTGCTGCTATCGTGCCGAAGACACGATAGCAGCAGTGGGATATGTCTATATCACTCAGACAGTGATATTTGAAAAGAGCGCATTGAGATACGATTGCTACATTGAGAAACGACTGCTACCTTGACCTCCACACATGTTAATGGATTGATGCACACACCTTTTGTAGCAGTAAATAGTGTCAAAATGAAACAGTCTAGATTATAGAAATGATTGCTAGCTGAAACTTTATACAAATTATGCATGTAAACTATCAAAATATTAAACATGTTTGGCTGAAATATTAGCTTTACAGTGCAACGACCAGCTAAGTCGCAAGTATGGTTGATGGAACCGATTATTTTGCCTTGAGTTATTACTAATGTTTTAAAATTTAAATGTCTACGGCTATTATTAAAAATATTTAATATTTTCTGTCCAGTATAATATAATATATGCATATAGTCCGACGGAAAGATAAATTTTGGATAATATCTTGGCAATGAATATTGTTGGCACTGGCTGTAAAAAGTACACAGAAAGCAAATAGTATAATGGAATAAATTAGCTTAGCTTGGAATATGCTAGTCGACGCGTCGTGAACCCATCCCAGTTGATTTTTAAGCTAGGAGGAGGAGGGAAATCCCCACCTTCCTCAAATGACGTCCATGGCTGCAAATTTCATGTGAAGAAGTTTAGTTCTATTGGAGTCCTCACTTCTACATATATATGTTTAGACACCAAGATCACGATTCTAAGTGCACTAGAAGCTGAGGTATTGAAAAATCTCAATTTGGTAGCTAGTCGATTGTTTGCATTGGATCTTAAAAATTTGTAAAAAAATTGGGTGCCTGTAGTGAGATCGGACAAGACCATATTAATATAAGTTAAATATATATATTAGTTTACATTTTATTATAAGATTGCATTGTATTAGTACGAAAGATGATTGACAGCTGACAGCCGACAGACCCAAGGGAGTGGAAGCATAGGCCACGCCTGTCAAAGGGTGAAGGGGAGAGAAGGCAGAAAGGGGAGCAAGGAAAGAGGGAACGAACCGGAGAGCGCGGTTGGGGGGCGAAAGAGTTGATTGACAGGCGGGGGCGATAGAGAAGAGAGGGGAAAGCGGAAGAGAGGAGATTCGCAGCAGGGGAGCCGAAGAAGACGACGGGCTCGGCGGATCGGAAAGAGAGAGTAACGGACGATGCCGCTTTCTTATAAGTTGTTTAAAAACAAGCAGGTTTATATATAACGGACGATGCCGCTCTTTTATAAGTTGTTTCAAGTATGCAGTTTTTGATATATGAGGTGATGAATAATAACCAGAAAACGAAAACCGTCGTGCTCTTATTCTGTTAATGAGTCTCATCGAATTAGTTAAAGACCGACGCGCTACCGAAGAGATATGGCCTGCGCTCAGCCACATATATAGTACCGCTACCACCATAACTGAACGATAGAAGAAACATCTTTTTCAGTACATTGTGACAGCAGGGATTTGTTCAGAGATCGGGCAGAAGTACGACGCTGCCTGTCTCTACGAACAATAAACAAAATCGAACAGAGACTTTGACGGCGATTCTGCGGAGAAGACGAGACAATTATCCGAGGAGGAAGGGACTGGATTTTAGTTTGAGACGAGACAGAAGTACGACGCTGTTTCTCTCTACTAAACAAAAGAACAGAGGCTTTCTCCTATACACGCATCTCAACAGAAACGACGCAACCTGTTGGGCGACACGTATCTAAAAAAATATCGAGGAGGAACGGAAAGACGGGAAGCGAGAGGAGGAGAACAGCTACAGCGGCGAAACTCGGGATCCACGCGGAACTTGGACGTGACGACGTCAGCAGGACCACGTCGGCGACCATCCCTGGAGAAGAAGGACGACGAACGACGAAGGATCAGCGAATACGGCGCCGAGCTTCCGGAATTCTCAGAGGACGCGAGCAACCTTCGGGGCTACACGGCCAGAGAAAGCTGAAGAATAAACCGGGTGAGCCTTATAACACCAGTTGTGTGAATGAAGCCATGTAATGCTGTGTTAGGTTGGCTGAGACTGTTATCGTGAGCGTTTTTAATTGTGTTTGACGAACGTAGAGTGGGAAGCTGTTTAAAACGTGTAAACTGTGCGGATGCAAATGAAGTAGAGTTAAAGGAAAGTTGTTGTTTAAAGATAAAGTGAAAGTAGTTTATAACTACAGTTTGCCCTGTTGGCAGAGTGATCGTTTTATCGTAAGCCCTGTTGGCTGCTTATAAGTGCAGGTGATTTCAGTGCACACAGCGTACACTTCATAATGTTTGGAAAGATGAAGAAAGGAAAGTTGGAGGAAGAATGCGAGAAAAGAAATATAAATCACCATGGGCTAACTCGGAAGGCGATGATTGCCACGTTAGAAGAATACGAAAAAAATGGACCCGAAGAAGAAGAGGAGGAAGCTGAGACAGAGGAGGAAGTAGGGGGAGACCAGATGAAACTTAAACTGATCCAAGCAGAAAAGGAACGGATGCAGGTAGAGATGGAGTTGCTACAGACAAAGGCACAATTAGGCCTGTTACAGTCTAGTGCTCCTGTTGCTGCGACTGAACTATCTACCCCTTCTACTTACACTAAACTGCCTAACATGACTGAGGGAGAGGATCCAGCAGCATTCTTTCTTTCTTTCGAAAAGGTTGCTTGCCTTCAAGGCATTGACGAAAGCAAATGGGCCAGAATTCTGCCATCCCTACTAAACTCACAAATGCGGTTGCATTTTAACAGGTTGCCAATGGAAACCTGTACAGATTACAGACAGACAAAAACAGCCCTGATGCATGCTTGTCGTATGAATGCGAAACATTATTTAGAACGGTTTAAAACGATGCATAGATCTGGAAGGCAGACATATGCACAGTTACTAGAGAACTTGAAAGACACTTTTGATTACTACTTGGAATGCAAGGGAGTGAATGATTTCATAAGCCTAAAGGACGATATTATTCTCGAGAGATTACGTGAGTCTTTAGCACCTGAAACAAGGTATTTCGTTGAGGCACGTAAACCCAAGACCTCAGTGGAGCTGGCTAACTACGCAGACTTGCAGTTTGAATGTGCTATAGAAGGGAGAATGCAAGCCCAACGAGACCACAGGCCTGCGCAAAAATTTAAGTCGCAGGGTGCTGAAACGAGAGACAGCCAGTGGGGGGGTAGGGCGCCCTTCACCAGAGAACCCGCATGGAATAACACTAATGATGGTGCCAGCACAAGGCACATGCAAACAAGGTATGGGCAACCAGATCAGGTTGCTAGGACGGAGTATGGGGCCCAGTCTTACAATCCAAACAATGGCAGATTCCACGCACAGGTGAATTTTGTACGGCCAAAGGCAATTTGTGGCAAAGTTTTCGAGTATCAGAAACGTTTTTTGGTCCCAGTCACTGTTAACGGAGTTCTTGTAGAATCTTTAAGAGATTCAGGGGCACAAGTGACCCTTATTAATTCTGACATTTTACCGAGCAAGCCATCTGCCATGGAAAATCCAATAAGAATTCAATGTGCTTTTGGGTTAATCAAGTGTTTTTCCACATGCGAAATTGAAATCTCTTCGCCGAAATTCGGGACAGATCGCAAGGTTAGAGTACAAGCAGCAGTTGTAAAAGGGCTGAGGGTGGGGATGATTTTGGGAAGCGAAATTTTTGCAAACAACCCTGGTCTGAAAGATCCGGTAGGGACACGACAAGACGCACGGAGGCAGGGAAGTCATAAACAAGACCACAGACGCACAGAGGTACAGAGAGCAGCCGCGGATGCCACATCTGTTAATAATGAAACCCAACACGTTTCAGCGGAAGAGGCTGATAGCGAAGAAAATCAAATGATTGATGGTGTCTGCAGGAGAGATCAGGAGGGCGATCATACACCGGTAGACCGAGGGACATCAGAAGGGCAGAGTACCGACGTGGAACAGAGAGCAGTATATGACCAAAGTCACTCGACACCACAGATCGAGGGTGATGATGCGCCGGTCACATCTGGAACTAATGGAATCCAACCCGATTCTGTTGAACAAGCCGATAACGTCGGAAACGAAATAATTAATGAAGTGTCTGGAGCTTTGAAGAAGGCACAGCGGAACTTGTCTATGCTGTCCGACCTAGGAACACGTGGGGCGAAACTGAAAGGAGTTGACAAGCATATAGCAGACAGCGGTCGCTTTTGTAGGCTAGATAAGTTGCCTACAACCAAAGACGGAGCAAATGTGCAGAATCAATTACCGTTAAACGTAGCACCTACATGTAGGAAGAGGGCTTTTGAATTGGCGCACGACTATACTTGGAAGAGTCACAGAGGTGCTAAAGGAAACAAGAAGAATTGGTTCTATTCCAACAGGAATATAAATGAGTCCAGAAGAAGAAGCAGAGGGCATGAAGTAGGAAATCGGAAGGATCAGATATTTAGGAGACAAGAGGGCGGCGGATCTTATGCGACTGATTGGAGAAGTGATGGCATGAGGCATAGGGGGGATGCTTTAGACTGGCGGATGCCAGCCAAAGGAGCTTATTGGAACATGACTATAGCGAGAGATAGTGATATGGTCGATAACGAGAATAGGAAAAAAGAGGAGTCATGGAGGAAGAGAAGATGGGCTTCGGCAACCCAGCAGAACGATTTTAAATCGAAATTGGGAATTAATTCTATACTGGGAGGCACACATGCCATGGCAGGAGGCTTGTCCCGAGCTTTTTGATGTTTATTAATGGATTGTTTAGAGCTTACATGACCAACTAAAACAGAGTCATGTGTAGTTGGTTATAATACGCATGCGATAGTTCACATAATAGCATTATCAGTAACATGTATATAAAAATGTTTGCTTGCGGAAAACTACTGGTTTGTTGTATGTTTTCGTTATTATAGATTCGAGAAATCGATCGATCATGTGTTAGGCAGCCTGATGACGTCACTATTCACGAACAATTCGAAAAAATACCACGACGTCGTTTGTGCTTATGTAATCTAGTAGAAACATTTAGAACCAAGAAAGAACACTCCTAAAGCCTTCTTTACTTGCCGATGCTCAACCTGGAACCATCAGCTTGTGAAGTGGAGAGTTGTAGTGAGATCGGACAAGACCATATTAATATAAGTTAAATATATATATTAGTTTACATTTTATTATAAGATTGCATTGTATTAGTACGAAAGATGATTGACAGCTGACAGCCGACAGACCCAAGGGAGTGGAAGCATAGGCCACGCCTGTCAAAGGGTGAAGGGGAGAGAAGGCAGAAAGGGGAGCAAGGAAAGAGGGAACGAACCGGAGAGCGCGGTTGGGGGGCGAAAGAGTTGATTGACAGGCGGGGGCGATAGAGAAGAGAGGGGAAAGCGGAAGAGAGGAGATTCGCAGCAGGGGAGCCGAAGAGAGACGACGGGCTCGGCGGATCGGAAAGAGAGAGTAACGGACGATGCCGCTTTCTTATAAGTTGTTTAAAACAAGCAGTTTTATACATAACGGACGATGCCGCTCTTTTTATAAGTTGTTTCAAGTATGCAGTTTTTGATATATGAGGTGATGAATAATAACCAGAAAACGAAAACCGTCGTGCTCTTATTCTGTTAATGAGTCTCATCGAATTAGTTAAAGACCGACGCGCTACCGAAGAGATATGGCCTGCGCTCAGCCACATATATAGTACCGCTACCACCATAACTGAACGATAGAAGAAACATCGTTTTCAGTACAGTGCCTCTCGGAGCACCCCAGTACAAATCGAGTCATACCAAATGAAGCCAGAGGGCAAATCTGCGATAGACCTATATTTCAAATGTTTCTTCAGGGTAGAATCTTGGCAATGTTACCATGCGCCAAATTATTCTTTTTGCACCAACCTGTTCATTTAATTGGCAGTTTAAGGTGAGGTTATGACGTCATGCTAAAACGTCACCTAGGGCGTTAACCATGAAAAAAATTTGGCAACAATGCTTACAACCTATGATATCATGAATTTAAGCTTCATTGTGAAGATTCTAAAAAAAATTGTGTAACCTTGTTTTTGTAACATAAGCCGGCGGTATGTTTACAGATAACTTACCAAGTCTACTCGAGTATAGCGCTTGTAAGAAATGAGATAAATTCGTCGAAATGTTCTTACGATTAAATTCTTCTTAAAATTTTATTTTCGTTAATAGACAAGACATAAACGCTGTGAGTACACGTCTTTCGTCAACTCCTCAAGTAGACACGTATCGCAGAATCGGTGACACAGTCGAGTGCCCGGTGGAATCGTCTGTGGCACACCTGTACATCGGCATTGTCAACAGCAGCAGCAGTAGCGCAAGTAGCGTCATGCATGTGCAATCGATCTGTCGCTGCTCGCTTGCCTTGGCTAGTTGCTCTACAGGGAGATCTCGTTCGGACGAACGGACGAACGAGGAGACGGACAAACAGACGTGTGGGTGCATGCACTGGGCATTGACTGCGGAAGTTTAGAAATCGACTTGTCGCCGGTGGCCAAGCGACGTTCACGTGATTCGCTCTCGGGAGAAACAGTCAGTGACACACACGGTGTTGAAGGTAGTAACCGGAGAAATCATCAATACAGGCAATTATTGATGGTAAAATGCGTCAGTGTATCCATGGACAAATTGGCAACACACGAACACACGGATGCTGCCTTCAACGGTCATACGCTTTATCGACAATCAACAACGCGCAGCAAGCGCGTAATTTATGTTGGTCATGGTCTGGATTCGTCTCCGTTTTTTCAAGCGTCACTTATAAAATCGATGCATACAGCCTTTCCAAGCAGTGTACGGGCGACAGATCAGCCTATCTGTTAAGCACTGGCAGCCTATGCGGTTGCTAACATCAAACAAACCTAGACCATTACCACGAGAGCCAATCCATTGCTATCAATATCACCATAGCGACGCCATTAGATGTGACGCCGTTACACCCGACATCCGTCGGAGGTCGGCCGCAGTTAAATGAGGCGCTAAACGTTGTGATAGCATGGTTCTCAATCCATATACACTACACAGGGCCGTGTTGGTGAGATGGAATTTGTGTTCATCTTCGCATTTTAAAATAAGAACTTAATCTGGAAATTCTTATAGTCACAGATTTGGTAAAAACACAAAGGCTTAGTCGGTCCATTCAGTCGATGCTGCAATCAATAAAGCGCAATTAAAATCATCACAATTTGAACCACACACGTAGCTCAGAAGTTGGCGTACTTGCTGTGTACTCCCTCGTAATAATAATATTCGTTATTGAAACCACCCGGTTGACAAACCGCAACCGGTTACAGTGCAATTGAAACAATTCACAAGAACACAAATGACAGAAGACATTAATCTGAACTACTAACAGAACAGACAGCCTGCAATACACGGCGCTAATAGCAGCCTACAAAGCATGTCCGTCTACGGAGCTCGATCTCGGTACCTCTCGCTCTCTATGCCAGTGTGTTATCCAATGCGTTATCGCCCCCCCCAACGTAATCTCGAAATTTCTACAGCGCCCAAAGAAGAATTCGCGGGAACCAGCTTATTCGCAGCGCTTAGTTAAGTCATAACTGATAGACGAGAGGCAAAATTTAATAGTTGAACAAAAAATAATCTTTGTTCATTATTTCAAACCAGTGGTGGTGCTAGCTCTACAATTTCAACAGGTCGCGTCAGGATCTATGGGATCAGCAGGTCGATGAAATTATTGTTTGAGTTTAACGCATCAAGCAGAGCAGCATAAGTTGCATAACTTATATATATATATATATATATATATATATATATATATATATATGTATATATGTCACCTTGTGCGGTTGTGCCGTCAGTTCGTGGAACTCTAGCGACCGTCGTGACCAGCTTCCTCCAATCCTCCCTGCTTCGTACCGCGTCCTATATATATATATATATATATATATATATATATATATATATATATATAAAGAACAGAACGGGGCCCCGTGAACGCATTGGATAACATCTGGCACACAGACCGACAGGTACCGAGTTCGAGCCCCCGTTGGGCGGATATGTTTGTAGGCTGCTATTAGCGCCGTTGTATTGCAATCTGTCTGTTCTGTTAGTAGTTAAGATTTAAATTGCATAACATGTATATGTACAGCGCAGTGCGTTTGTCAGGCGCTTATTAAAGAAAAGATATTATTATTATTTTTATTTTATATATATATATATATATATTAGGGTGGTCCTTATGTGGCATCAAAAAATAAATGGGCACGTTTTAAATTTCGTACCCCTGGATATTGTTATATCTAATTAAAAACAAATTAAACCCCAAAAAATTTAAAGTTATAATATGATTAAGAGATGCCACACTCGTCACGAAGTTCTCGTTGGACTCTGCAGCAAATCGACATATTCCCTTTCAGATGGGAAACAGGCGAATAATGATGTTAGTTATGAGTTAATTTCTCCTGAACTATCTGGAGGCGACAAAGTTGAAAGATTACCAGTGGTTATTTCTGGAGGTGTTCCCAAGCTGCCAGCAGGAATAGGTGAGGCAATGGCCAAAGCAGTGGTAGACTGCTTGCAAGACTGGAATATCAAAGACTGCGTTTAGGCAATATCAGTAGCAGTACTGGCATTAATCTTGGAGCTTGTACACTAATCGAGTTAAAGATGGGAAGACACTCCATCTTTCATGCCACCATTACATAATGGAAATTGTTGCAGATAAGGCCTTTAGTGCGTGTGACATGCAGTCAACTGGTCATGACATTCTGTTCTTTAAGTGTTTCGAGCAACATTGGCAATTTATAGACATGGAACAGTGCACAACTCTTGGTGATGGCGTGGCAGACAATAAGATATTATAGTGTTTTGCAAAAAGCAATTGGTGATAACACAAGCACATGATGACTATCAGGAGCTGCTGGAACTGACAATCATCTACTTTGGTGACATCCCTGCAAGAGGAATCCGGTTCTTGCAACCAGGAGCACTCCATCGAGCCAGGTGGATGGCTCGTGTCATCTGTGCAATCAAAATACCGCCCTTTCATGCACAGTTTGTCAGGATTAAACGTGAGCAAGCTGGTATACAGAAATTTGCTATCTTTGCCTCCAAGGTTTATGTCCGCTACTGGTTTTAGCTCTGCTTGTAGCTGCAGCTTTTGCAAGCGACTTGTCATTCCTCATCAAGCTTCTTAATTATGGAATCAAAGCTGTCTCTAAAGCGGTTAGCAGTGCTTTTTAAAGACACCTTTGGTACTTGATTGAAACTCTTTTATCACTATCATTTTTTTTATCCTGACATCTCTGTTGCAGTCAAGTGTGAGTTGGTGAAGGCCTTGGAAACACAAGAGCACCCTCCAAAACGGAGAATTGGTGAAGTTGCTGGAACACCTTATCAGCGAAAAGACTGTTTCTATCTTCGTAACCAAATCTTCATGTAGTTTCTTTGAAGTGTCGAGTCTTCCAACAGAGTTTCTGATAGTTGATCCACTCGAATGGGAAAAGCCACCTGACTACCAAGGTGCCATGGAGTTTGTTCGAACAATGAAGGTCATTAACGACTGTGCGGAAAGGGGAGTTGCACTTGTGCAGAATTTCAATAGTATTCTCACAAAGAATGAGGACCAAAAAACAATTCCTACTACAGTTAGTGGATCAACATCATTAAAGTATCCATATGCACCGAAGCAGAGAGTAACTAAGAACTCACGACCGTAGCAAATATTAACGAGTTGTAAATCTGGTGAAGGCCTTGGAAACACAAGAGCACCCTCCAAAACGGAGAATTGTTGAAGTTGCTGGAACACCTTATAGGTTATTGTGTAACATACCAAAATTGTTTATAATTTATTTTGTCAGTTAGGCAGTTTACAGTTTCCTGCTATCATAAATACCTAATTACCTAATACCTATTAAGAACAGTATTTGTTACAAGGTATGTGACTTTCTTGCAAAAATGTTTATGGTGAATGTGAATTTTTCTTACATTCAACACTTACAACTAGCAGCTTGTGGCACCTTTTCAAAACATCCAATTATTCCCAAAAAATTGTATATCATTTTCTTAACACAAAGAACAATATTGAGGGGTAAGACTTCCAAATTTTCAACTTTAATTTTTAAGGACCACCCTAACATATATAACGCTGAACAGGGTAGGTATCAGCTACTCACCATTATTGTCTGGACCTTAGCTACTCATCCTGTATCTCGGCCCCTATGCGTGCCAGATTCATGGTGCAAAGATGAAAAGGTCACATGATTATGTATAAGTAGTTACCACAGAGACCATCTTGACGCTAATGCACTCCGTTCCTGATATAGCCTTGCTGGTGAGTAGATAGGTTTTACATAGCATTGGCTATATACTCAGGACTATAATTATGTGCCATAATTACGCGCAAATTTTAGTTAGCTACTCAAGTTTAGCTAATCATAGACATACACTCACAGACACACTATCCGCTCCTTGGTCACGCCAAAGGCCACTGCTGTGAGCGACGCTATATAAATTAATAAATACAATACAATTCATGAAACATACCTTAGCTACTCAGTACTAAATGATGTCCTAAGGTACACTTTTGCACCACTGTATGATTATTTTTTTGTACCCATAGCTACTCATTCTGGATTAAAAATATAAACTAAAATCTGTAGAAACAGTTGCAGAGACAAACACGAGCTAATGAAACAAGCTCGCGAAAAAGCACGCGCATTAGTTTATAAACAACTAGGGCTTATTAGGCTCTTCAGAATCACAGTGACCTTAAAATGTGTATGTTCGACTGATTCCGCACTTAATTGTTACAGTTCCTCTGACCCCACTTGAAGAGCTTTTACGAAATTAAAACTACAATCTTCGCTTTAGTAGTTTAGTTATTTAGCCCCCCCTTCACTAATACTCACCTTATACAGAAGAGAATTTATATCGTATTTTAATACCCTCTCTACCAACATCTTTGAAAACTTCTAAATATAACTCTAACTCCCAGTCAGCTAATCTATGGATTGTTCTATGAATTCAGTACATGATATAGGCTATCTGAAATAACATGCTCATCAGTCAAAACAATCAAACAGTTGCAAACATAGGAGATTTGTGCAATCTCGAGAAACTCGAGTCATATTAAATACATTTATCGGGTAAATCCCTGGTCTAATTTAATTTTGAGTTAACCAGCTAACCGACCTGAGACTGATCAAACTTGCTCCATTGACCATTGTAAACTGTTGGATTGAATCGTATATGATAGGCCTAAATATCATAATACCACAACATAATCGTTTGTTCAGTTGCTTGATTTTTTCAAATGGTGATTGACGACAGCCGTTTCCATTCTTTTTGAAAGTCTCGTTTGAGTCCGCCGCATTTGTTTAACCTTAGCATAATAACAACACTTTTCGCACATGCCTATTAGGCATGGGCGCCCGCAGGATTTTATACAGGGGGGGTCAGTCACGACCTGGAGACAGAGGCGAAAATCTATACATAACTTTGGGGGAACATGGTATCTACGAGGGCCGGATTTGGGGGGGGCAGAAGGGCTTAAGTCAAAACTTGGGGAGGGGGCAGTCCCTCTTTGTCCCCCCCATGATTTACGCCCCTGCCTGGAGAGTTAGTTGCGTTATAATTTGTCATTAAAAACTAAACAACTCACATAATAACATTGTCTTAATAATTCATTCTGAGAATAATATTTATATAGCGCCTCTTAAAGATATCTACTCAGAGACGCTCTTTGCGCTAGCCTATTATGATGACAAGTGTCATTACGAACTAAAATATTACACCAGTTAGCAAAACAATGCACAGGCAGCACAGCAAGCTAGAAGAGTCACCACTGGCGGTGAACCAATCAACTTATTCCGGTCGACAGCTGAAGATGGCATAGATGTTCAGTCTCTGACCCAAGTTGCGTCGATAGAGTAGAGCGGCCACAGGTGACAGCATTCGCAAACATGATGACGCTGCCGACGAGTAGTCACTCAGTGGTGGAAGATGACAGACGTCCTGCTATTCGTATGGGCACAAAGGAGAGCGCAGAAAAAGGCATTTGTCGTGTGTTGGTCGGTAGATTGAAGCGCCAACAGTGACTGAAGGTCGAGGTCGCTCCAAGTCTTCAATGGCCCGAGCGGGTCGTCCTCCACCAAGACGAAAACACTCGGCTACAGGAAGCGTACACGGTCCGTCTGGCTGAGGCTCGACAATGGGCCTGATGTAGGCCTAGTCACATGGCGACAAGGCGACTTGTGAACAATTAACATACCATCAAACGTACCGTATCCTTGGCAAACCGACGAATAAGTTCGACACGCAAACCTGGCACCAGAAAACTCCAACATGCCCGAAGTTACTGAGAAAATTCTGCGTTTAGACGAAATAATCCATCGAAATGACGGCGAAGTCGATTAACGACCGACATGGCCGATAGGCCTAAAATGCGCAGAATCAGAATACCTAATAGCTGCAATTGCCTTACTCGATTCTCTCACAAGAGCTCTACATTTATGGCTGAACAACTTCATTGGGTACCTCTCTCTGTTCGCATCCAGTTTAAAGTTCTCATTCTTGTGCTCAAATCTCAACTGGGTCTTGCTCCAAAATATCTTTGTCACACAATTCTCCGTCCCATCTCTGCTACGTCATTGCGTCCTCTCAGATCCTCTGACCGGCTTGACCTTTACGTTCCCCGTGTTAGGACTACAATGGCTCAATCCAGGTCCTTTGCCTGTATAGGTCCCTTTCTGTGGAATGGACTTTCTCCTACTTTGCGCTCTATACCATCCTCTCTGTTGTCATCTCTGCCTCTTTTTCTCACCTTAAGACCTTCGTTTTCTCTCAGTACCTACCTTGCACTGGGAGCTCTTCTGAAGGGCTTATGCTGTGAGAAGCGCTTTATAAATGATCAAATACAATACAATACTATTTAGTCGTCAGACACAAGCAGCCGCAGCAATCATGACGATGACGGGCGGGTCTGGTTTTAAGGGGTGCCGGAAAGCCGGGGGGATGTTCCCGGAACAAAACCAGGAGGGCCCTGGAGGGCGCGATGGGGTCTATGAATAAATCCGCTACTGAGCATTAGTATAATAAATTATTAGAAAGCAGTCTGAAAGCTAGTATTTAATAACTGTTTTGAACAGAATACTGTGACATATTTTAAGCTTCAGTTAAGCGTGATTAAACTTGTCGAAATTTTATCTAATAATTAATAATATCTTTCTTTAATTTAGCGCCTGACAAACGCACACGCTGTACATTTACATGTTATGCAATTGAAACAATCTAACTAGTTAACTACTAACAGAACAGACAGCCTGTAATACACGGCGCTAATAGCATTACAGGCCTACGGGGTTCCAACTCACCTTCGCTTTCTTCGCCAGATGTTATCCACTGTTGATTTCCAGGGGGGTCACGCAGTGACCTATGCTGCGGGCGCCCATGCTATTAGGCCTACTGTTCCAACACCTTATCCACTGTTGTGGTCCTCAGTGGTATTGTGGCCTAAATAGGTATATATTATTAATAGTTTAATATATATATATATATATATATATAATAATATATATATATGTATATATATATATATATATATATATATATATATATATATAGGCTACTACAAGTACTACAAGGGATCCTGAGTGGCCGAGTGGGTTGGTGCCCGCTCGCCGCGCCGGCGCCCCGGGTTCGCTTCCCGGTCGGGTCGGATTATCAGAGATTAATTTCTCGGATCTTTACTGCGGGTGGCTCGGTCGCATTATAAACGGAGTACAATACAACACACAATACAACACATCACAATACAACTGGGGCGCGGTGGTGTAGGGGTATGTTCGGTGCCTTGCAGCTGGAGGGTTGCGGGTTCGGATCCACCTCAAAGTCGCCGCGTAGGGACCCTGGGCAAGTCCTTCACTCGCAATTGCTCATGCGCTTCGGCGTGAAACTCCGATTCAGCGTTCGCGCAGTAGTCGGGAGCGCCTCTGAATGGGAAATCTGGTTGGGGCGCTATAACAAGTGTTCAAATACAATACAATACAATACAAGTCAGACCGTTATACATTAATGAATGGATGAATTAACGCATGAATGAACGAACGAACAGATGAATGAATGGATGAATGATGGAAGTAAAGTTTGTCCACTCGATACATTAACAGAAACTACTATCTATGAAGACATAGACAGAGGATGGGACTTAAGAAGGGCAATAGAACTCGCAAGAGACCGACCGAAATGGAGAAGTTTTGTTAGAGCCTCATCGTCAGCGAATACTTGACGGAGGAGAAAGAAAGAAAGAAAGAAGAACTATCTATGAAATGTATATTCAAATGTATATTCTTATTAAATCATAAGGTTCATAGTGATAATACCGTGGACCCGGGGCAGCGGAGTGATGCGTGGTGGGGAACAAAGCCTTTTCCGCTGCGCTCTGATTGGTTCAATATCGACGATGATTGGCGTCATTAGAAAAATCATATGTAGCCTACACTTATGCAGAGTAGGCCTACATCAATGGTCGTATTCGACTGTTCTAACGGTTTTGTGCCTCTTTAAAAATAATGAATTGGACGTCAAAAGATATGGTCCCAGGCTACCTGGACGAGTTCATGTGGCGTGAACGTTTTGTAAGAACTTTTAACTGGCATATATCCTACAGGGTGCGGCAAAATAAAGTAATCCTCTGCAGTGTTTGGTTGATATCTCAAGAACGAAGTTGGATTTTTATAAGAAAATTTACACGGCCATTGGTCATTGATCATATCTACGTACAATTGCCAAATTACATTATATTATCCCAAAAATTGACTAAGTTATGCTATTTGAACAGAGACAAGCCCACGCTTTATAACGTGCAAATTTTACGGTTGCGTTATTGGTTTTACTGTAGCATTTATTATGAAAACAAAAAACAGGGCACCAGCTTAAAAGCAACGTCATCACAGTGACGTAAATTCATCTGGCAGAGGAACTTGTAAATAAAGAACTCATATTTAGGCTTCTTAGCTAATATTGTTGTTAAAAACGAGTGTTTTGAACTCAGTAAAAATGGGAAAGGTGTCGCATGAGGACAAAATGCGAATGCAGACGCTACGTGAACAGGGATACGGAGCAAAAGCAATAATTCGTTCGTACCCGTACAAACAATGGAAATTAAGTACCGTTCAGAAAATTTGTCGCCGCATTGATACTACTGGATCTGCGACCGAACGCAAGGCTGGCTGTGGTCGACCAAAATCCGTCCGCACGGCGCCGAACATTGACCGTGTTGAAGAACTGATTTGCTCACAAGAAGGCGAGAGAGAGACGCATCACAGCACTCGCCAGATTGCTGCAGAGCTAAACATCAACGAAAGGTCTGTCAGGCGCATAGCAAGAAAAGACCTGCATCTGACTTCCTTTCGTCGTGTACCGGCGCAGATCATCACAGACGCTATGCGACAGAAAAGACTGGAACGCGCCACTGCCAGGGTTGGACTGGCTTGCAAAATCGGCCCGGGAAATTTGGTCATGGGCGGCCCACATTAGCGAACCCTGAAGGCGTGAAACCTTTCAGGATAAAATTAAGGAGTCTGAATGGTGCCCCGCCCACCAATTTTTGTAACATTTAACCTAAAATGAAGAACTTTTCAGTTATTAATCGGTCAAACGGCATAAATATTGTTAAATGAATATTAAAAGATTAACAAAGTCAGCAAATACTTTTTAATTTTTGATTTGTCATAAATTTGCGATTATGTTTTAAACCAACTTTTGCACAGTTTGGTTTATTTCAAAAGCTTAACATCATGATAGAATTAGTAGACACAGCTTCACAATCACACAAGCAGTTTTTTCATCGTATCACTGGTTAACGCCAACGATGTTATCATTATTAGGGTTCTTATTCTGAGAAGGTCCTTTTCACAAGCCATCAAACTGAATGACTCTAAACTTTACTGACTTAGCAAAATTCTTACTATGTTCAAAATGTATTTCAATTTCAAGAATGACCTCTCACAGTCAATTTGTGATGAGGATAATGTCAACATGAATTTGTAAGCCAGAATCAAATTCGAATAAGGCAGACTATGCAGATTGAATGTAAGAGAACACAGTAGGCTAATAGCAAACAATAAGTTTCTGCAAGATTTGCTTTTACTTGTGGTGCTGTTGCTGTTTTCTGCTGTTAGGACGGTTTCAATTTCTATGTATCTTATTTCAGTGTCAAATAGCATATTATAGTTATCTTCAAGAGTAGTTTGAAACTCTCATTTTTGCAAAGTCCAATAGGCTAATTCCATTTCCAGCTGCTACTCTGTTACACTGCCAATAAATCTTCTGGACAACTCACTCAGGTGCTGTAGTCTATCATTGGGAATCCTTATCGAAATTTCTGCAAAATTGTTTGTTTCTAAACAAGACAAATCAGCATAAAGATTACTGTGCTCAGAAAATCTCTCCTTCAAACCCTACTAATAACTTGATCCATTACCATGTGTGAACGTTTACTCGAAATATATCTTTCTCATTTTCGATAGGCTGGTCTTTAGTAGATTCTCCTGGCAATTTCTTTATTCATCCAATTCTTTTCTGTTTCAAAGCAGTCTTAACATCAATGTCGATATTTATTTTTATCTAGATCACTGTTAGTAAGTTCTGAAAATGTACAGCTGCTTCAAAAATGAGAGCAACACTTTCGATGTATGTGGCTTAATTCATTGATAGTATCTTGAATCATCTTATAGACTCGTACGATGTCCATGCCGTTTGTTTGTAAGTTGGCCTATTGAGAAAACGGAGCCGTTTGTACAAGTAGGCTACTTTCAAAAACAATTGAGCTGTCAAAATACATTCGATACTTGTCAAAGAATCCAGGAGAGTTTTCGCTTTGTACCGGACATTATAATTAAACTAGAATTAAGAGGTAGAACTAAAACTTAATATAATATTTTTAAATCATATTTTTTTTCTATTCTGGGCGCCGGCCTACCGGCCCACCGGGAATCTCCCGGTATCCCGCCGGCCCAGTCCAAGCCTGGCCACTGCCCTGCTACGTCGGTTCAAAGTTCGTGATACCAAACGCGTGTTCTTTACGGATGAGAAAAACTTCTACCTCAACCCACCTGTCAGCAACCAGAACAACCGCGTGTGGTCAAGAGGAAAGAAGGTCGATGTCAGGCCAAGTTGCTTGCTGGTCCAGAGGGAAAAGTTTGCAAAACACATTATGGTGTCTGCTGGGGTCTGCTTTGGGGTAAAGGTCGGCTCCACTTCATCGACGAGAAAGCGAAAGTTAACGCTCAGTATTACCTTCGTCGACTGCTTCCGCAGCTCATTGAGGACTGCAACCAGTTGATGCCAGTCGGGTTCATTTTCCAGCAGGACGGCGCTCCAGCGCACTCGGCACGTGTCACGCAGGAGTGGCTGCACG
This sequence comes from Aporrectodea caliginosa, assembly GCA_020284085.1. Classification (NCBI taxonomy): domain Eukaryota; kingdom Metazoa; phylum Annelida; class Clitellata; order Crassiclitellata; family Lumbricidae; genus Aporrectodea; species Aporrectodea caliginosa. The sequence continues at coordinate 790,895 of JACEVL010000781.1, forward strand.
CAAACTGTCCTGAGATCATTGAGAAGGACCAGTGGCCACCAAATTCCCCAGATCTCAACCCCTTGACTATCACGTGTGGGGAGCCATGCTGGAAAGGTATCACAAACTCCAGCCGAAGCCAAAGACAATCGCCGAGTTGAAAGCCGCTTTGCAGTCAATATGGGACGATATGCCACAGGCGCCGATCAACAAGGCCATCAAGAACTTTACCAAACGGCTGAAGGCATGCGTGCAGGCCAATGGTGGACACTTTGAACACTTAATGAAAAATTGAAAGTGCAATTCGTAAAGCTTTGTTGTAAAAATATTTCAAGTTGTACCATTTTTTTTCTTGTTTCTTTACAAAGTAACTATTTTTAACCATGTAAAATCGTGGGGGGTGTCGTGTTTGAAATAACATAACTTTGTCATATTTCAAGATTGTTAAATAACATTTGGAAGTTATATGTAGATGTGAACAGACAATATCATTACCAAGTTTTATATAAAAATTCTAAGCGGTTGCTACAGAATTTGCAACACACTGCAGGGGATTACTTTATTTTGCCGCACCCTGTACATTAACATTCTGCGCCACATCGCGGAGAGCGTAACCTCTGATAGACGGTTGATGAAAACGACCCTTTTCAGGGCCACCAACTGCATACGAATGTATACGCGACGACAAACACGTCATATCGAACACTCCCCTCTTGGGATACATAGAGCCCGTCTTTATTTCAGGTCAACCAATAACAAACAGCGCAGCGCCGAACCAACCGCATAAACACTATAGGCCTACCTATACCTATTCTTAGGCATAAACTATGCGTCCCCGATAGTAAATGTTCGCCACTCCATGTCCGCTTTGCTCACCCGGCTTCCGCACTCCAGTCCTCAAGAATCACAACATCGACCGTTCGTTCTTCCTTGACTCTCCTCGGCAGCGCCCAAAACTCAACTCCAACTTCACACTCTCGCAGGCCCAGCTCCTATCGTCATCGTCCTGTGCGACCTTATTCACCCTTGAGGTCGAATCTAATCTAATCTGAACATTTGTAAAGCGCTTCTCACAGCAGAGCTATTCGGAAGCTCTCGAAGCTGTTCAAAGGTCGTCCATGTCGTGGAATAAGAAAGGCGATATTAAGCCAGCTCCGCGTCAGACGGGGTGGGGAAGTAGGGCTCACTGCGCCGAAGGGCTCACTCCGCCGACACGGGTCACGGGATATACATGCATTAGGCTATATTAAACTTATACTACAACTTCTATATATAACCTAAGACCAATTCAGAAAGGCAAAGCTAAACTAAGTGAACAAGCTAATCAAATCTATATATATATATATATATATATATATATATATATATATATATATATATATATATATATATATATATATATATAATAGCTCAACTACCTAACCGTTTGGGCCCAGCCTCGCGGAAGCCTGCTCAGCTTTGGGTCCAAACGCTTATTGTAAATCGTAAATTGTAAACTCGGAACTTCTACAGCGCCTACAAAAGCGAAGTCGCGGGAACCAGCTTATTCACAGGCGCTCAATCAAAACAAAATCGATAGGCAGGGGTCAAAATACAGAGAGTCAGGCAGCCTGAGGCAGGCAGACAGGCAGGCGGCTAAGGTGGATGGTGTTTGGTGTTCAGATGTGTCCTCGTGGCGTCTTGTTTGACGCCACTGTTCTCACCGACTGTTCTGAAAATCATCAACTGTTTTAAGTCTTGCTTTGCATACTACTGGTCAATCATAAAAATCGTATCTAAGTGCAATAAACGGTACAAGGATTAGGGCCTACGCGTTACGATTACAATGCTATACTTATCGGCTAGCCAGTTATCGTAAAGATGCCTTAGCTTCAGTGGCGGATTTAGGTATAGGCACGGGGGGGGGGGCGGTTGCCGCCCGTGCCCCGCTTGTTTGTATGATGGCGCCCCCTCAAGACGAAACCCGTCATGGTGAACAAAAGGGACGACAAAATTAAATTTTGTAAGACATTTTATCATCTGCGCCCTTACTTATAACGACGGCCTAATCGTATGAAGCACGACAAATGTCACTCGATGCACTGATACAGCATACCGAGTTTCCATTCTGAGATGAACTGACCCCTTCAGCCGGAGGGGCTGCAGGGTGACCCCTGCAGCTGGAGAGGCTGCAGGCTCAGTTCTCTCCCACTGTCTGTGAAAGCCCACAAACCGAATATTATATATTTATGCTATATACATATGTATGTATATATATTATATACATAAATGATCACCGCTGTCCTCAGTAGTATCTATTTTCTTCCTCTGTCTGTTTGATATAATGCGTATCACATCAAACAACCTCTGCATCTTTCCCAGACGGTCAGGTTTCCGGTGCGCTGGAACTTGAAACCTTCAATCGCGCTAGGTAGGCGCCCCGTTGACCTCTCTAAGTCCAGGGAGGGCCTATAGGCCCTCTATTAGGCCTATAGGGCAAGTTTATCAATGGTGCCTACATGAAGTCGCGGACTATCTGTAAGTTGTCTATTCCAAATTGCTTTGATAAAGAAATGAAGCGACATAAACTACGTGGAACTCAGTTTCGGGAAATTGCGAGCGAACCGAGCAGCAGCTCCAGCAAGTTCTATGGAGTTCAGGACAGCTATTTTGAGGGGCACTGATTCTTCAGCATTTTCAGATGAAAAGGCCATTGATCCAGCAATCCACATCAGTTTGATCAGCCAGAATGAAGTACATGTAGTTGCTTCCATAAATTTTGCTAAAGTTCGCAAGGACTTTGCAGCTATCAAAGATAGAACAGTTCGGAGTCTGGTAAGACCCACATGTTCATATAATCGATTAACGTTCAACACATAAGCCTAACTTTTCAATAACTGTGTGCTTCGTTAAATTTCGAAATTTCTATTGGCGGTTCTGCCCCTCTTGTCATTAGGCTACTTGCCCCGGGCGCCAACATACCTAGCTACGCCAGTGATCAAATCATTTGCATTGCAATAGTCACAGACAAGTGATAACTCCCTAATGATCCTAATCCATTGCTTCTCAACCTGGGTGCCGTGTCACTCAAGTGTGCCGTGAACCTGCTCAAGGGCTGCCGTGGCTAGATGGCAGAATGGTAGAACCCATAACATTTGTGCAGCGCTTTAGGCTATGTAAAAAAGTTCTTAAATTATCACTACTAACATATAATTATTTTTTTAAAGTTAAAGTAGTGTAGAGATAGTCGCAACCCTTCCGCTGAATAGAAGGAACGTTGATAGTGAATAAAATATAAAAAAACTAACTCCATGAAAATAGATGAAATTTAGGTCAGAGGTGCAGCTGATCTGCCATTGCATTAGTAAGGGTGCCGTGATCTGAAACAGGTTGCGAACCAATGCCCTAATTAACCTATTAGTATTTTAATACATGTATTAAATATATCTCACTCTTTCTGTTACGTCGGCTACTGCAGAAAGAGCTTGTAGCAGATTGAAAATAATAAAAAATTACTTGCGATCCACAAAGACGATTAAATGAACATCTGTCAAGACAGGCATCATATGCCTATATAATATCAATCGAAAGAGAACTGACTGGAGTTATTGACTCTAAAGCAACTACCAATCGCTTTGCAGTTTGCACTGATCATGAAGCCTCGTAGAAAACAAATAATATAAATGCTTGATGAATCTGCAACAACATTAGGCTATGTCCCAGAACATTTTGCCACTTTCAAACACTATAATTTTCAGTTTTAGTTAGAATAGTAGGCCTATATACTAATGGTCTACTACATTACTAAACTTGTGCCTACTGGCACAATAATGCCTACTGGCATTATTTAAAACATAGGCTACTCTAGTTTAAAGTAAATTACAATAGTTACGCTAGAACATGGCGCCCCTCAGAAAGAGCCCTTGCCCCCCCCCCGCGCAAGCAACCCTGGATCCGCCACTGCTTAGCTTTATATAAACAGAACTTTATTTAATCGGGTTTTCCCAATTTCTTAGGAATTACGGCCCTTGACTCAACGTATCTATCAGCCTGAGTAAGACAATCTTCGTATGGCAGCTATGCCATACGAAAAATGCGATACAAGAGTTTCTCCTTGCCGATTACTTAACACTTGGAAAAATCTTCATTTACAGGTGAAAAGAATTCCACGCCAAAAACATAGATAGACAGTAAATTCCGTGTACTTTCATTCACATCGTAAACGCAGGACAATGTCTTCTCATCCATTTAAGCTGTTGTCTCTTCGTGGAAGCCTCTTCAACCTGATGCTATCCGTCAACTCATGAGTCATTATGGACTCTTCTTCGAAGCCACGCGAACTTGACTTACTTCCTCTATTCTTAGTTAAGGATTTATAAATGAACTTGTTCCGTTTTTGGTAATACCATGTAACTTTTCGCTGGCCCAGGGCTTCGTCTTTGTACCTGCATTTCATAAAAGGGCTGTTGTAGTTTTCCCTTCCATAAAGCGGCAAGGTCTTGACCCTGGCTCCCCTTCAAATTACCGTCCTATCTCAAACTTGTCGTTCCTCTCGAAGTTTCTTGAGCAACGTGTGTCTGTACAACTGATCTACTACCTTGACCTACACTCTCTAATTCAGTCTGTATTTAGGAAATTCCACTCGGCGGAATCTCTTATGGTGAGTCTTCTGGCTGATGCATTTCATGCCGTTGATTGTGGCCATGTCACTCTACTTTCCCTTTATGACATTAGTGCCGCTTTCGACACTGTCGATCACACCATCCTTCTTGACCGGTTGTCTAACTCATTTGAGATTACTGACTCTGCTCTTCTCTGGTTCCGCTTATTCTTACCAACCGCTCTGTCTCTGTAATTTTTGGTCCCACCCGCTCTGCTTGGGTCCACGTCTCTTACAGCTTACCTGAGGGCTCGGTCTTTGCTCCGCTTCTGTTCATCTTATATACCATCGGATCTGGCGTAGGTCCACTGGGTAGGCCCTATTCTATCCCACCAATATGCTGGCTTACTGCAGACAAAGCTGCTGTTATGGTTGAGCGTATTCTAGAGGCTTCAGCTGCTTTTGGTCGATGGTTGTCCTTAAATTGCCTCCGTCTTAACCAAGCTCACCAAAATTGATGCTGACTCCCTTCGCCTTCAGTTTCCACTTCTCATCCTCTGTCCGTAATCTTAGATTCATTCAAGATCCTGTCCTCTCTCTGTCTGATCACGTCAATAGTTCCTGCTTCCAGTTGTTAGTGGTTACAGTGGTTTGGGTGAGCAGTGGGAACTCAGACGTGAAGTTTTATTGGAAAGCATGTGTTATCGTGGACTTTTCGTGGTTCTATCGCATGGTGAAGAGTGGGAACACAAGCAAACAATTTCGAGAGCAGTGGGAACGCCGTTCCCACGGTTCACACACCACTTTAAACACTGCCTGCTTCTACTACCTACGCCAACTTCGTGCCATTCGCCAATCACTCCCACTGCACGCTATCACAACTTTTGCCCATGCTTTGATCTGCGCCAGGAGTGATTATGGAATGCGGTTTACATTAGTCTCTCCTCTACAAATACATCTAAGTTTCAGGCCATCCTAAACGCTGATACCCGCCTCATAGGAGGCATTGCAAAGTTTGACCATATCTCCTCTTTTATCCGTGACTCCCTTTACTGGCTCCCCATCCGCCAGCACATCCAATTCAGTTTGCTACCTCATGCGAAACTGTATTGCTGGCTCTGCTCTCCACTATCTTTGGGCATATTGCACCCCAGTATCTTCTCTGCCCAGTCGTTCCTCCCTTCGGTCCACGGCCCGTGCTCTCTTGGTTGTCACGCGAGTGCGTACTCCTACGGCCCGGTCTAGGAGTTTCGCTATTGTTGATCCCACTAGCTGGAACTGGTTACCTCAGTCCAGACCTTTTCTCTATTTCCTTTGACCAATTCCGCCAGCGCCTGAAAACCACTCTACCAGTGAAGACACTGGCCTGGGTCGGGAGCGTCTCTGATTTCGAGTGGCGCTATATAAATACCCGATTACGATTTCCAATGAAGGTTACGCAGATACGTAGGCCTATAAGAACGTATCAACGAACGCAAACGTAGTAGAGATCCTGAGTGGTCGAGTGGTTTGGTGCCCGCTCGCCACGCTGGCGGCCCGGGTTCGATTCCGGGTCGGTCGGTTTATCAGAGATTAATTTCTCGGAGCTTTACTGCGGGTGGCTCGGTCGCAATATAAACGTGGAGTACGAGGTTGCTTTCTGCCTCTGACACTAATCATCTTCGATATGAAAAAGTGTCGTTAAGCCGAAATACAACAAGCAAACGTAGTACTGCGACTATCCGTCTAGTAGAATTTAGACTAGCCTATATTAGTGGCTACACGCTGGGTGTGAGGGTCGTCTGATCGTTCTCTGACACTTCGTAGCTACCGGTATCCCGGAAGAATCACCTTCAGTTCGGCCGCCTGTCCAGGGCTTAGAAAACGGTTGTTTATCAGAACTTCATCTGGTCAACACCTCTACGTCCGTCAGGTTAAGACACGAGGGTTTAATCTGTAGATTTCGTCTAGTTGATCACGCGGTGGCAGAGTCGACGTCAGACCGTTACAGTAGCCTAACTGCGCATCTCAAAAGGCAGTTCCTTTCTTAGGGGCCGTCCATTTAGTACGTACGCAAAATTCCGGGAAAAATTGACCCCTCCCCCTCCCTATACGCAAGCGTACTTTTAGCACCCCCCCATCTGCGTACGTACGCTTGACACGCACCCCCCAATCCTATAGAACGGTCTATATATCCCGACTGTATCCTGACTGAATAGGGAAGGCGGCCAAACTGTCGGGACTCGGCGCACAACTGCAAGACAGGTAATAGCAGTCACACCTAGGTAAGGGGCAAACACGTGTTTGATCCTTTCCAACAGCCCTACTTAGCCCTATTAATTGCCTGATCACTGAACTGTGACTCATTTGAAAAAAGGCCAATATAGAAAGTATTATCGAGGTTTACCCCCTTCCTATGCGTACGCAAGCATACGCAATCAGACGCATTTGAGTTACCCCCTCGATGCGTACGTACTAAATAGATGACCTCTTACAATAATTTCTTAACACGTCGCTTACACTAGAGGCGTGGAGTTGCACCTAAACGTTTCCAAAAAGATTCGCCCAGATTACGGCATCGTAGGTGGTTTTATGTGCGCCAAGCGCGTCGTTACATGGTGTGCTCTGCAGATAGGGTTCCCACCTTTTCGAACTAGGAAGTCGGGACGCAACTTTCTCGTAAACAGCTCATTTAAAAGGCAAAACTGCTCGAAAACTGCTCGAAAGTAAGTAAACTCCTTGTAAAGATATCATCTCCGTCACTAATCGAAGAACAATTAATTATCAGTAGTTAATATGGGTATTGTGTTTTAAGTCACAACGTTTTGTTAGTTTTGGTCACACATCTGAAAGTCGGGACATTTCGCTGTCCCGACTAGGTCAAGTCGGGACACGGGACATTTGCCTCGAAATCGGGACTGTCCCGACAGTCGGGACGGGTGGCAACCCTATCTGCAGAGGGCGCTGCTGCTGGCGTTTTAGCTCCGCCCCTTGCCATCCCGATCGTATATACTTTATTATATTCATATGCATTCAGAATTTCAGACGTCGTAGCTTTAGGTCGATATTTTTATGCATGTACTAATTGTACTTTTATGATTATCTTTCTTTGGGAGAAATTATATAGAATAGAATATTCTTTATTGTAAGACCAATTGCAAACCGCATTTTGGCTAACATGAAAGTTTAAAGGATTGTTTTCTCTATTTCTATATCTTCTCACATTGCCACATCTTTAATATTTGAAGCGGCTTTGCATCTCAGTTCCTTCCATCCTAGGTGGCAGATTTGTCCGCTCTCCAGTGCAAGGCAACTTTGCTGTTCCTTGCATGGTCCAGTGGTTGTGCCGTGGTAGGCCTAGTCCCTTAAATAAACTGCCTAAAAACTTTTAACAAGAACTCCTCAGCATTTCTTAGCCCCTTCTCTGCAAGTGCTTGAAGACCATTCTGTTCGATTGTGGTTTCATTAGGTTGGGATTGCCTCCGATGAGTTGCTCTTGAAATAGAACCATATAAATTTACAATTATGATTACCTCTGATGTCTGAAGCATTTCCTCCACTAAGCCTAAGGAGATTGCCTCTACAGCCAGAGCAGCAAGAACCAGAAGGAAAATTGTAGCCTGAATCTCCAAGAAGCAAGACGAGAACCTTCAGATAAGATAAATACAGCAGTGTTACTGCATGCCATCGGTTGATGCCTTGTGCACCGGCGCAATAGAAGTTGCTAATTACAATTACATAGACACAGCAATAATGGCTATTAAAATTAAATCCAGAAATTAGAAATGACACAGACCACTTCTAATGAAGTACTTGATTTTTGTCTTTATACATAAACACACTCCATAGTAACAAACATCAAAAACTCTAGTGGTAAAAAATGTATCTCACCATACTAAACTCTATTCGAAGTAGCTCACTATAATGCAACAAACATGTGTCAAACTAAAGCATCTTTATCATTCTGCAATTCTAATTTTTCAACCCACAATTCACTTAACGAAGCTCTGTCATTTCAGCCCCAAATAAAACAAATGTGTACAATTGAAGATAAACTATTCAACACATCAATTTAGAGAACCATACACTAGCCGTTACACAATGCAACACTTTGTAAGTTCAGTGCAACATATTAAACTGGAATCAAATACAAGTTTCCAACAGCATCCATTGTATTACATCTTCGTCTGAAGTTTAGCAAGCTAAAACACAACAGAATCGATGATAAGAACTTCTACAAGGTCATTATTATAATATACTACCACAAGTAACTTCTAAGTAAAGCCATGTTTTATTGTAACCACAGCCTCATAGCAACCATAACACAGGTTACAAAAGACAAGCAAACTGAAAAAGGGCAAAATTTAACTGAAATCTAAATAACATAAGAGAACAGCTGTTTTTACTTAAAGGCAGTACATTAGCATCTTGGTGCGTATATTATACATACACACATTTTTGGCTAACTATTCTCTTACATAAAGAAATGTCAAGTTCCATTTGTAAATAGTCAAGTTTCTAAGCAGCAATTTCCCACATAATTATTGGGGATAAAAAAGATCAGTGTCACACTCTTAGTTGTTTTACTAGAGATCCAAAAGCTATTAATTTGTATTCAATTTAATCTCCCAAATAGGGTTGCCACTCGTAGCCTACTGACTATGTCGGGACCGTCCAGATTTTGAGACAAATGTCCCGTGTCCCGACTTGACCCAGTCGGGACAGCCAAATGTCGCGACTTTCAAATTTGTGACCAAACAAACAAAATGTTGTTGCTTAAAACTAGGGGTGGGCAACGATTAAAAATTTTAATCGAAATTAATCGCACGATTAACATTTGTAATAACGCGATTAATTTTTAACGCATGTCACAATAGATGACAAGTACAACTACTCTACCGACTCTGAGTAGTGACGTTGAATATACGCTATAATTTTATTGCAGTCAATAAACAAGGAGCAAACTTGCTTTTACATGTATTACTTGTTTTTACTTTTTAGTTTTTACTTTAAAGTTTAAACTCAGCGGTTTTATCAGCAATTGTTTTAGTGCATTTATTAAAAATAATTGGGCTCAGTGACAATCACGTTAACTGCGTTAAAAAATTTAATTGCGTAAATTAATTAACGCATTAATCGCGTTAATAACGCGTTAAATGCCCAGCCCTACTTAAAACACAATACCCGTTCTAACTACTGCTAATAATTATTGTTCTTCGATTGGTGACAGAGATGAGCTTTACAACGAGTTTACTTACCTTCGCGCAGTTTTAAAGAAGCTTATAGGCATGCCAGACAAAGATGCAGATCTGAAATGGGTTGAAATGTTTAAAGCAACGAACTGTTCAAACTTGCAAAAACTTATTGATCAATGCTCCAGTTGAAAGACTCTCGTCTATAACGAAGAACATTATATGGACTGACCAGCGTAACAGAATGTGCGTTGAACTTGTTGAACCTGATTTGCTTGTGAAAACAACTTATAGAATAACATGTGCGGAGTTCTTCAACTTTGTTTTAGGACAGAAAACGTTGTTGAAAGCTGTCAGGAGTAATTTAAATACTTCTTCAAATCAAAATCATGATCATCGCATAAGAAGGCTTCTTAAAACTTGATCTGATCGACAGAATCTGCATGTGTTCTTAAAGTTAAACTTAGACCTTAGTCCAGCGGTTCTCAACCTGTGGGTCGCGACCCCCACGGGGGTCGCCTTGCAATTTCTCAGGGGTCGCCTGGGACCTTCAGAAAATTTAAAAAAAAAAGTTGTCAACGTAGTCTCAACAAACTGAAATGCCATTTTGATTCTAAACATCCTAACTTCGACAGGATGCCCAGTAGCCTAGTTCAAGAACAAAGCTAATGACGTCGAGAAAGGCAGACTTGATACCGAGGGCAAGTACAAACAGCAAAACGCGGCAGCTGTTGAAGCGTCAACGCCTATTCGGTTGCTCGCAGAATCGCAAAAGCCAAGAAACCTCACACAATTTACAATTACCGAGGACGTGTTGTTGCCAGCAACCAAAGACATTGTTCGAGCTATGCTTGGAGCTGAATAAGCCTATGTTAAAAAATAGAATTCAATTTCCTTGTCTAACGACACCGTCAGCAGAAGAATTGATGACACGACATTGTCTGCTGATATTATAACCAATAAAAAATTACAAATTTGCCCCTTTAATTATTGTTTGATCAGTGAAAAAAATCTAGTCCACTTGACTTATTCAGCATAGGTCTACTGCTCGACGAATCCACAGATGTTACAAACACACGTAGTACATAGTAAAAATACACAATAAATATGAAACTTCAAGTAAACATTTCACTTACTTTATTTTACTTTTAAAATTTAAAAAATGATTAATTAAAAAAAATTACAAACTGTCTTGTTAATTATTGTTTGATTGCGCATGATGCGTATGAATTAATGGTGAGAAGTAAAATGCATCATAGCCTGCTGGTTGGAAAAATGCGGTGAATGGGAGTAGCGTGATTAATTTTATTGTTGGGGTCGCGCAACCTTGGAAATGCGATCAAGGGGTTGCAGCACTAAAAAGGTTGAGAACCGCTGCCTTAGTCCTTCCCGTGCACGACTGCACATCGGGCAACGCAGTTTTTCCACTCTTCCCTGTCCTTCGCCACCTCGATAGCATCCTCCACCATCATCTCCAGGCATCTCAGGTCCTCTCGAACAGTTCCCATCCAGTTCTTTCTTGGCCTTCCTCTCCCACGCTTCCCCTCTGGAGTCCAGTTAATCACCTGCTTGGCTCTTATATCACTATTCATTCGGGCCACGTGTCCCATCCAGTTCAGTCGTTTCTTTCTGATGATGTTCTCTAGCTTATCCTACCCTGTTCTTTCTCTGATGGTTTTGTTTGTGATCTTGTCCCTCCAGGAGACATGCAGAATTCTTCTTTGCCATCTGTGGTGTGCTGCCCCAGTTTTTCCTATTTGCCACCGTCAACGGCCACGTCTCTGCTCCATAAAGCAGGGTGCTCAACAGGGCCTCATATAACCAGATCTTGATCTTCATGCTGCATCCATTGCTTTTCCATATCTTTTCCAGTCTCCCAAAAGCCGCGTTTGCCTTCCCAATTCGTATCCTTATCTCCTTGTCACAGCTGCTATCTGCCGTCAGAGTGCTGCCAATGTAGCAAAAGTCATCCACCACATCAATTGGCCTATTTTCGATCGTGATCCAAGCCCGACTCTAGCTGCTAAACTACTTAAAAAAATCTCAGTCACAATTTCAAAAATTTGCAGAAATCAGTGTTGCAAATTAACCATGATTAGAATGTAATAGCAATTACCACTCTTTTGGATCGTATCTTTCCGAGTGCCCTACCTCTACCATTTTTCACTCATCTCGATCGTCTTGGCGTCCTGCTCCTTAATTTTGGTCTCCCAGGGTTCTGTACATCCTTCTCTACATCCTCTTTACAGCTGATGTGGAGTCTCTACTTTCACGCTGTTCTCTCACTTGTCTTACCACACCAGATGAGTTGCAAGAAAAGTGTACCACTGCAGAGCCGTGGTAAGAAAAGTTGGTCCTTATCGTTGGAATAGCCTCCCCTCTGACCTGCGTTCTCTCCCGCGAGACCTCTCTAGCTCTTTTTATAAACTACTTAAGACTTTCCTTTTTGACTGGGCCTGGGTCGGGAGCGCTTCTAAGTGGTTATATTGAAGTGGCACTATATAAATTTCATAGATAGATAGATAGATATTTGTACCTAACACAAATCTTTAATAATGACATTTAAACACACAAAAATACTCGGTTGCACGAATTGAGCGGCCGCCCCATGAGATTGTAACTCATGGGGTGTTTTACGAGAAAATTGCGTCCCAACTTCCTAATTCAAAAAGGTGGCAACCCTACTCCCAAGGAATCTACAGCTGCAGAGCATACCAGGAATCAGATATATCTTTGGATTACTGCCTAGTCATGGCGAAAGTTGAAGTACAGTTTAAGTTAACACAGAGGCTGAACATGGTACACATTTGATCCCCTAATGAATATTGAGGCTTTGATTAATGACGAATATGTTGGAAACATTGTCAGAAGAGGGTTTGAAGTTCAAGATATGGTAGAACTAGACCTCAGTAGGAGGGTCACACACAATAAAGCATGTGTGTATGTATCAAGAATTCAAGATACTTAATATAGTGCCCTTTAAGCACCTCACAATTTAAGCGCTGCAAACATGGCTATCTGTCTGACCTAAACAAGTGCCTTTTAAGATAGTTTGAGGATGTTTGCTCTGCAGGGCCGAGTGCAACAGTACGCACATGCAATGGAAGACTGTTCATGAAGATCGTCCAATACATGAGAAACTTCAGCTGAAGCGAGTAAGCGTGGCACTTGAATATATCCACAGCAAACAGAGAGCAACGACAGATGACCAGTTTGACTTGAAACTGGGACACAGAGCTCCCCAATGGACACAGAGCTCCCCGATGCAGAGCCAACAATTGAAGCACGTGCTGGTCAGCAAAATGATCTTAAAAGAAATCCGCTCAGCAGCAGGAAGCCAGTGTAACGTCTCTCACATATGTGACCCAAGGAATAAAAATGAGTCACACGTAGAAAATTTTTGAGTATGAGTATTTTACATATTTTTAAAGACCACATTTTTTGCTTTAAAATGACAAAACAATTTGGTTTTACCTTACTTTTGGACAAAGTTACGAATTATTATGTGTCCAATTTTTGGAAATTATTTAAAATGAATTTTAATATATAATCATGAAAACTAAAACAATACCTTTACAAAATCCTGAAAATACACATTAAAATAATGAATTTCATCAAATGGGAGATATCAGAAATGTAAAAACAAATTTGTTACCCATTTTCAGTAAAATCTGAAAATGAGCAAAATGTGGTTGTCTTCGTATTTTGCCGTTTTCCTAGCAGTGTAACTTTCATTCATTCATTCATTCATTCCGGATATTTATATAGCGCCTCTTCAAGAAACCTACTCAGAGGCGCTCCCAGCCCAGCCACGGCCAAACAGAAAGGACTTTAGTAGTTGGTAGAAAGCAGGCAAATCATTCCGGGGCAGTAGGCGTAACATAAGCGAGAGCCCATTCCAAGTGGAGGGGCCAACACCCGAAAAGGCTCGACGCTGTCTGACCGAGGAGCGGGCCCGAGGGACCAATAGCTCCCCCTTAGTCGAAGAGCGCAGCGCTCGACGAGAGGCTAAGTCAGACATCCGATTCATTTTGATTCCCTGGGTCCCATATATGCAAATATTTCGGCAAATTGGGTATGACTCAAGCTGCACAATTTGTTATTGAGGATGTAGAAAGATGACAGGATATGTGGTCAGCTACTGAGGCACAGTTGCCTTACCATCCAGCAGCCCCTTGCAGATGGCAGAAGTTGCAGCATCTGGATATGCATGAGGAGATCCATGCAGGGTAAGTATTTGTAGCTAGCTGGCTGCCGTTGGCATAAACTGGACCGAAGCTCAACACTGTCGGATTGAGAAAGTGTGGATCAGTCAAACTGATGGTCATGCTATAGTCATTCATAACAAACACTAACAAAATACACACAAAATCCTTCGCAAAAATTAAAACTATCATCTAAATAAATCCTTCCACCAAAAAAATAAAAATATCTCCAAATCACAGACTTGGTTGCCACAAAAGTCTACATACACAAGAATTATAGTGCAAATTCCATGCCATCTAACTTTTTGTGAAAAAACTACTAGCTCAACTTTTTGTGAACAAACCAAATGTCAACTCGTATATTCGTTTTATTAATAAAAACAATCTGACAAAACACAGAAATGCTCACATGAGTGATAATGGACAATTAAAAGTAATTAGAAATTTTTAAAATAAACTAGTAAATATTTTTATATAACTGTCCAATGACTCCAGTTTAGGGTTGCCAATTTTTTATTTTGTCCAGGACGCCCACATAGTCACTCAGTATGCCATTAATACCAATTTACGCTGTCCACATCACTGTATGTAACAAAAGTTGTGTCAGCTTAATCTACACTACAGTCTACTTAAAATAGTTGTTAAATATTACACTTAAATCATCAAAAGACAAGTGGCCTAGGGCCTAACATAATCAATTTCATGAAAACGTTTAAGGAGGGCGACACTAATCATCTTTGTTATGACAGAGTGTCATTACACAGAAGCTAACCTAACGTTTATTAAATTCCAGTAACTACCCGGTTTATAGGCCGAGCATGAGTGAAATTCATATATACATGCATGTTCACACCATGTTCCAGGACAATTTGGGATCAATCCAGGACACGGCATGCACAAGGCTGATTCCAAGACTGTCCAGGCAAATCAGGGTCTGTTACCTGAGCATTATTTGTAATTAATTTCCTCTTAATGAACTATAGTTAACACCACTTAAGCTAGAATAGGCAATACTTTTGCAAGGTACCTAAAAGGTACTATATCAAGTGTCTGGATACACATAAACATACAAGCTGATCTAAAGAGTTTCATAATAGCTGGGTAGTCTGAAAAGTACTGTACCTTTAAGAATTGTTCTTTTAGAACAGTGTGTATCCTCCATCTGACCCACCACTCCAGAAGTCGCCTTGTCTCTGAGTTACAACTACATTATTCCCCTGGTAGGCTGCCATCTGAGCTGGGTGCAATGCACATCCCGGTGGTGGTGGCTAATATAAACATAACACAATTTTTTGGATAAACAGTAACAAAAACATGGACATTGGACAAGGGTAGCAGCAGCATCCTGAGATAAGAAGCGAGAGATGACCCGAGCTGGCGAAGTTGGTAGTAGCAGCCACGAGTGAGCTGATTGATGTGCATTAAAAACCATGTTTTTCATCCAGAGTAACACCCAAATCCCGGACAGAACCATGAAAGGTAACCATGGGGAATGCTTCAGCCACTGCACAATGGTCCACACCTGCCAGTCACCTAAGTCTACCCAGCCAGATGAATTGAGTCTTGGCAGTATTAAGTAGGAGTTGGTTAGAGGCTAACCAGCCAGCCAGAGTATCCATAGCATGACACATTTGCTGAACCACCATCAGAGTACTGAGAGGCAGTGGGTAGAAACCCACATATCATCAGCATAAAGCTGATGAAAAAGACCACAGGATGTCAGCAAAGGCCCGAGCAATGGTCCAAAAATAGAACCCTGAGGAATATCAAAAAGGGGGCATGAACCCAGGCAGATCTTTAAGTACCAAAGAGAAAAAGATTGATGTGCTCCAATAAGAAGGAGCGAAGCCATTCAAGAGGTTGATCCACCAATATCACCTTTGACCAATGGTTTCAACAATGGTTTCATTGTGTTACATGGGGAGCACCACTGATGAGTCTCTCCTGAAGTGGTGCTATAAATGTTTGCAATTACAATTCCAGGGTTGACATCATCATATGGAGGCAACTTAGGTCACTGATGACATTGCTGTAGTTTATTTGTAGTTTCTTTGCAGAATTTTGACTATCGTTGGCATTTTCATTTCACTTTTCTCATGCCACCTGAGAACATGTAGTGCTAATGTCAGTGTAGCTTTCAGTTGATCAAATTATGTTGTTAATTTTATTAAGTGTACTGTATCTGATCTCTCTGTTTTTGTTACATTTCTGCTGAATTCTTTCATAGCAATCTGCATGTTTAATTTTCTTAAGTTAAGAAGAAGAAGTTCTCTGTGAATCTCAACTTTTTTGGTCTGCTGATTTTCTGTTAATTCTTTCTTTGTAGCTGTAGTTTCAGACCACTTATGTTTTGAAATTCTTCGAGCAATCTGTGTCACTCCTAGCACTGTCTATAATCTTTCCCTGTGTGCTCCCACTCACAACCAACTGGCAGGCCCAAGGAGCCTCCCCAACATTCCACGTTCATCTGTGACATACACTGACAGCTAAGTTGATCACAAAGTTGATCATATTTGAAGCTGTGGTTGTTCTTTGCCTTGTCATTGAGTGTTGGATGCCATTGTCATGAGGTCAACAGCTAAACACCAGTGTGTCTCCTTCCCTTCCTTTCCTCTGTTGTTTCTAGCATTATTTTGTGAATGGCTACCTTCCACGTTCACTCTATCACTGCAGAGGCAACTGTCCACACTAGTTGCCATGTTCATGCTCCCTTTGTTGGATCTTGTGCTCTGGTGGTTTTACAAGACAAGCACCTTCCTGCCATTTGGGAAGTGATGATGACTCATGGCAACTGCTGAAACAATGGATGAGGCTCGATAAATCTTTATACGAGGTTCACTTCAGTTGTACTGAAGTTGTCTCCTACATGCCACTCTTTAAGGCCTTAAAAGACATGCCACCCATGAAGTCTTCAGTTTTATGTTGAAATTTGCATGCATTTTCTTTGTTTTTCTTGCTTCTCTCTAGTGTTCATTTCAATCTTTGATTCTTTAATAAAAATAATGAGATGATTTGTATACTGCTGTAGCACAGCCTAGGTCGAAGGAAAGGGTGCTGTACATGAATTCAGAATGTCAATGACAGACAGTCACATGATTGATTAAAGACAGGCCTTGTCTCCACAGATGGTGCATTCTTCACATGGTCGTGATGACTGTTTCATAATAACAATGACAATTTCTACAGCGCCATAAATACAGCCATGCTGCTACAAGGGTGTCTACACAAAACAATAACACTGAGCAGAGTAGGTGAACAGAGGCACCTTCAAACCGAACTGAAAATTCAGTTGGAGTTAGCCACTTTGTGGTGAACAGGTAAGTCTTTAGTTTAGCCTTGACGGACTCAACCGAGTCAGCAGAACAGATCTCTGCTGGTCCCACAACCTGGGATCAGCAGCCGAGAAGGCAGTCACCAAATCGTGTCCTCATCCGTCGCATGCAGTAACCCTAGTCTCCAGAGATGGAGATGGTATTCCGGTGCAGCTCCGTAGAGTTCCATGCAGACAGAGCCAGAACCTCGTAGAAGAACGTGGGACTTGTAGCAGATATCTGTTCCAGTTGTCTTCTACCTGAATGCAGAAGTCTGAGATGTAGCCTGTTATTAGATTATTTCTTGCTTTGTAAGTTATCACGCAGTTTGTAGGTAAATCTGCTGCGGAACACGCAACCAGTGTAGGTTGTCGTGCAGCAGACTGATGCAATAAACGGATGGTGTCCGGCTATAGGAGACGTGCAGCAGAGTTAAGCACTGACTGCATTCGCTCTAACTGACAAGTCAGTGGATCCGCCAGTAGGCTGTTGCAGCAGTCAGTCCTGGAGACAATGACCAAGATGACGGCAGCTGAGGTTGGAAAGAATCTGTGGATGGTTGTACACAGTTGGTAAAAACATCGTCGAGCGAGTTGATTATTAACTGTATTTGGTATTTTCACTGGCAACAATCAATCTTTCCATGATGGGAGCTAGTTACATCAACAAGGATCACATAATATGATGTCTAGTCAAACACCAATTTTTTCATATTCCCTGATACGCTCAAATGAATCTAGTCAGCGAGTTAACTCATATTTGATCACCTGTTTTTAGCTACTCACTACTCAGAGACTTAAATCTTGGCTCATCTGTACTTAGCCTCTATCATGTAATGGGCAACTCATATGACTCTTATCTTGATTGCATTTCAATATAAACAGCAACAAATTAAAAGCCTCTAATTTTTTCAGAAAGCTATGCTATTAGGACTAGTGGATAATTATTGAAAAAAGTCATTGCAATCATGTTTACCTAGTTTACCCACCAACTAGGAAAAACAAGGCCAAGTTTCTTCCTTTGCAATGTTCATGTTTACCAGACCCTATTAGTATGCACTTGTTACATCAGGCCTAATATATGAAGAACTGAAAATCATAAGATCATATTTAATCAACTTTTCAGTTGACTGGTCACCTCTGACAGATTAAGTTTGTGCACCATTAACGATTAGATCTGTACCTCAAATTCCTAATCCAAGATCTAAGATTGTTCCACATTAGTGCAACCAGCCTATAGCTCTGGCAGTATAGCATAAACCTTCTTTAAACTGCAATTTATAAGAGAATTATTCTAAATATTGCTTGACACTACTTACTGGTATAGCCGGTTTTGCATTTGAATCAAATCTTGCACCTGCATCAAAACCACCTTGCACTACAACCATTCGCGGCTGAGGATAGGGAGATGTGTACATTGGTGGACCAGTCACCTGGAAAGCACAAATCAGTAAGTAAGTAAGTAAGTAAGTATTTCCTTTATTGAGAAGCACTAGCAAACGCACAGCACTGTACATAGCAAGATTAACCTCCTTGACGTTAACCCCGAACGTTACTCGGGCCGGGAATTCTATGCAAAAGCGGTTAACCCCGAGTCACGTTCGGGCTCATACATACATACATACATACATACATACATACATATATAAATACATATATACCTACATAATTATATATAATTATACCTACACATGTATATATTTACACACATAGATGTATATGTACATATATATACATATATATACATACATACATACATACATACATACATACATACATACATACATATACATATATAAATACATATATACCTACATAATTATATATAATTATACCTACACATGTATATATTTACACACATAGATGTATATGTACATATATATATATATATACATACATACATACATACATATATATATATATAAATACATATATGCCTACATAATTATATATAATTATACCTACACATGTATATATTTACACACATAGATGTATATGTACATATATATACATACATACATACATACATACATACATACATACATACATATATATATAAATACATATATACCTACATAATTATATATAATTATACCTACACATGTATATATTTACACACATAGATGTATATGTACATATATATACATACATACATACATACATACATACATATATCTGTATATGTATATATATATATATATGTAAATTCATACATGTATTTGTACATATATACATATGTATATATGTAAATGTATGCATATATGGCTATGCATGTTTACATATACACATATATACCTACACATGTATATTCATGCATATACATGCATACGTAAAACAATGCAACGTTTTTGGCTCGTTTTTCTGGGAGAAAATGAAACGCTAAGGAGGTTAATACATTCAAACAAATAAACAAAAATTTCTATATACAACCATAGAATTGAATGAGAGGCTTTATTGTACAGAGGAAGAAGAGCTAGAGCTAGTCATAGTGGAAAAAAGGGTTTAAATAGCCAGATCTAGGGAAAACATATCGTTTATTTGTATAGCATCCGGGCAAGGAAGCATTTCTGAGACAGGTTGTCAAACATGGGAAGCTCACGGTTATGGGACCGTGGCCGCAGGGAGTAGCGCGATTGCTTGATCGGTGGCAACAATTTATGCAGAACATGACAAGGATTGTGCAGAATACAGGCAGAGTCTAGTATCCGCATTGCTGCAGAGAGTCTCAAATGAGGGAGAAAATGGAGGTAAGTACCCCTGGCGTACCAACCTTCGGATAATTCCCTCAAGGGCCTCCCGTTCCTGCACTCTCGCAAAGCCCCACCACACAGGCGAGCAATACAGCAGCATACCAACCGTAGTGGCACGAACTACATCAAATAAACTGTCCCCCGAGAGCCCATGCGACCTCAGGATCCGAAGTGCATAAAAGGACTGCCTTGCTTTTATGGTCAGACGTTTAATGTGACTAGAGAACCCAAATTTCGCTGTAAGCTCAACACCAAGAATATTTAGGGTTTGCACTCTTGCGATACCTTTTAGAGGAGGGGGGAACATACCGATGGTACCCCGGGGACGCGTGAAAATTATCTCACAGGATTTGCTTGAGTTAAGCTTGAGGTTGCAACTCTGTGCCCATACACTAATATGCTCAAGCTCAATCTCAGTTGTAGTGATACTTGATGCAGGGACAGCGAGATAGCAATCATCTGCATATTTAAAAATGCGATTGCATTTATTAACAGGTTTTAAGTCAGAGATTGCAACTACAAAATCCATCGGGCCCAAACCGGAACCTTGAATAATACTTGCATTAATTCGTGCCAGAGAAGATATTACACCGTTAAACCTAGTGCAATGACTTCGATTATGAAGTAAATTCAAAATCCAATTAAAAATGTGATCAGGAATTGGGAGAGAAGCAAGTTGTTCGGCTAGATATGAATGTCTGACAGTGTCAAAGGCTTTGGAAAAATCCAATGAGACCAAACGTACATAGGGTTCATAGCATAAGGTAGCTGCATCAGATTATTGCTACTAAAAGATAAATATCCGCTGGCAGCATTTATTTCATGGCTTTCACAACCTGTTGCTCTTCTAATAAAATCTAATCATACAAGTTCTACATCATCCTAATATAACACATAAGACATTAACCCTTTGAAACCGACGCCTGCCAATTGGCACATGTACCTAGAGCCCTGCGCCGGCCGCGCCGCTGACATTTCTTGGATGCCGCCGATATTTGTTTGTCGGAATCGGCGAAAAAAGCAGGCCAACTAATCGGAATCGGTAATCGGCAAAAAATGCCTATCAGCTCATCCCTGCCAGATAGAATACAACACAATGCTATAGATACACAACAGAATGTAAGAATAACAGTAAGAGTAATTAATAATTGTATAGACATTTACCTGATTCTGTGGTGCAGCCACTGGCCCATAAGAAGCATTGTTTGGTTGAACCACTGAATTAGAAAAATACAAAACTCACATCAACTGGTGCGCAGAAAATATTAACATCTGACATTTCATAGCAGCTCATCTCACAGATACATATGTAAGAAATTTACGAAAGGTGAACACATGGGCGTAACGATGAACGAAGCTTTTTAGTTTTGAGGCACACATAATTTGTATATGTTGTCAGACCAGACAATCGCTGCATGCCTTGCACGTCCTCATGACACATGGTCTTTCACGCCCTATGCCAGTGCTTCCCAAACTTATCAGTGTCATGGATCCGCAGGAATTTCCCCACTGTAGCAGGACCGGTGCCAAATTTATTAATTAAATATTTCTCTTTTTCGATCACCTAAAATAAATTCCTTAAATATGTATTAAAATAGATTTGAATGCATGTTTAGCCAATTCTATTACTCTATTGCCCTTTGTGATCACAGATCGTTTATACAACATTTGAACATCTGCAATTCTGCACCCAAAATTTCTCAGAATTAGAGCACATCACACATTGGGCTGAAAAATGCAACCTAAAACTTAATTATAAGAAATCTTTCGAAATGGTGATTCGAAGGCCCAGAGGGAGGCGGGCTGTTGATGATGCAGATCTGAATGCAACATCAGGGCTTCAGAGGGTTACTAGTATGGTTATGGTGTAGTATGGTGCAACTATCTCAGATAATCTCAGCTTTACGACCCATATCAACCACATATGTCTTTTGCTCAAGGGCGTTTTCCCTCATGCTTCAAATCTGCTTTAGTCACACCTTTACTAAAAAAAACCTGACCCTTCACACCAACAACCTTTCTAACTTCAGACCTATCTCTAACCTCAATAACATTTCTAAGATCCTTGAACGTCTCTTTCTTACGCGTATCAAGAAACACATCGCTTCCTCTCCCAACTTCAGTCCTTATCAGTCAGCTTACCGCGAAGGCCAGTCGAAGGCCATTCCACTGAAACTGCTCTCCTTCATACACTGGATGACATCTTCTAGTCTTTTGACAATGGAAAAGCCTGCCTCTCACTATGCCTTGACCTCAGTGCAGCCTTCGACACCATACACCAACAGCTTCTCCTTTAAGACTCTCCAAAAGCTTCGGTGTATCTGGGACTGCCTTAAAATGGTTAGCTTCATACCTGTGTGACCGGAATCAGCAGGTGGGCATTGGTACTGTTCGGTCTGAGTCCACTGTTTGCACTACTGGAGGGATCTCTCCTCGGCCCTCTGTTACTTACAATCTTTATTTCCCCAATCAGTCCTATAGCTAATCCCTTTGGAGTCCAATTACAACAGCTACATATTGCTCTGTCACTCACTGACCAGTCTGATAAACTAAAACTTGAGGAGTGCCTCTCATCTATGTATGCATGCTTTTGTTTCAATGGTTTGGCCATAAACCCAGACAAAGTCTGAGGCAATTTTGTTTGGTTCACGCCAACGACTGCGTTCTCTTCCTTCACTTTCTAGCATTGACCTTGCAGGCACTGCTGTGCCACTTTCAGAATTCAGATACTGTCAAAACACTTGGGGTAACCCTGGACAGTAAGCTCACATTCTGACAGCTCATATCAAACCTTTGTAAATCTTGTTACTATCACATCAGGGCAATATGTCACATCAGGTCGGCTCTGACTAAGAATATGTCACAAACCATAGCCTGTTCCCTTGTCTCCTCTTGCCTTGATTATGATAATTCAGTTTTTGTGGGTCTCTCAGACCTCGATCTCAACAGGCTGCAACGCATCGAAAACTCATTGGCTCGTGTTGTGCTGCGTGTTCCACTACGAACAAGTTCCTCAGTTTTACTCCATCAACTCCATTGGCTTCCAGTTGAATTGAGAATAAAATTTAAATTGGCCTGTCTGACCTACAACACCAGCACACCTCCATACCTTCATTCACTACTGACTCCTTACATCCCTCCTCGTTGCCTGTGTTCATCAAGTACCAGTCTATTAGCTGAGCCTTGATGCAGAACAGTTATGGGCTCGCGTGCATTCCATGCTTCTGCCCCCCAAGGAATGGAATCAACTGCCACTCTATCTTCGTAGCTCAAATTCACTTACTTCCTTAAAAAAGCGGCTAAAAACTCACTATTTCTCCTTGGCTTTCAAGCACTTGGATATCTAACTGCATCTTCTGGCGGCCAACTATCTGCGCCTCAGATTCACATTTCGATGTGACCATGCGCGCGTTACAAATTTATTTATAATATAATATGCAGTCAGGCCCGATGGGCGCTTTATGCATTGCACACCATGGTGGCGCATGGCTTACAAGGATATAGCTTGCATGACGTAGTGAGAGCCACGACACTACCAAAGTGCTCTATGCATCCCCAGCTTGGTCGGGTTTTACTACACAAGGGGATTGTGACAGGCTGGGAGGGGTCTTACAATGTCTCATCAGGGTCGCTACCCCATATAACATCCCTTCTATAGATCACCTATGCCACATAGCAAACACCCGCCTTTTCTCAGCCATCAGGAGTAATCCGGGGCATGTCTTGCATAACCTGCTCCCGCCAATCACGCAGACAGGGCATTTTCTACGCACAAGGGCACACGACCAAGAAATCCCAAGAAATCCAAATAGATTGATTAGAACATCGTTCATCATAAGGATGTTATATGAATAAATTTAGTTTAATGGGTAATATGTTAGATAATCTATTTGGGGCCTATTAAATGGGAGTCTAGGACAATTCCCCCCTGCCAATTCCCCCCACACATTTCCCCTCCGGCGTTTCAATAGGACAATTCCCCTCGGATAATTCCCCCCGTACATCCCCCTACATTAAAATCAATTATTTACTATATATATGTGTATATGTATATATTATAATTTATAATAATTATTATAAAATAATTACATATATTTTATATTATTATATAATTATATTTGTGCATATAAATTATATAATATATAATTAAATTATAATTATATATATTATGTACATAAATATATACACATATACATATAAAAATAAATAATATATAATATATTTTTATTATAATATAATTATTATATATATTATTATATAATAATTATTGTAATTAATCAATAACAATATAATTAATTATTATAAAATTATATAATATTAATAATATTAATATACATTTTTATATATTATTAATATAATTATATAAATACCTATGTATATGTCTATATATATTATATATAATTTAATAATTATATATTATATAATTATATTATTATAATTTATTATAATATTAATATATAATATAATATTAATAATTAATAAATATTAATATTATATTAATTAATATAATATATTAATATTATATATTATACATATAATTATAATAAATAATTAATATATTTATTAGTGATATTAATTATTATTATATATTATATATTATTTTAATAATTATATTACTATATTAATTAATAAATATTATAATTAATTATATTATAGTTATAATTAATTATATTATAGTTATAATTAATTATATTATAGTTATAATTAATAATTCTAATTAACAATTCTAATTATATTAATTATAATATTATATATTAATAAATATAATTATGATATATTATATATTATTAATAATATATAATATTTAATATAAATATTAGCTATATCTGAGATTTTAATTGATTTTAATGTAGGGGGGGAATTATCCTATTGAAACGCCCGGGGGGAAATGTCCGGGGGGGAATTGACGAAGAATTGTCCGGGGAATTGTCCGGAACCCATTAAATGGGACATAACGACGAACTGTAGAGCTTAATCATCTTTAATGTTATTGATATGCTCGAGTTTTTGTACACCAATGTGCAGTATGCAATTGGTTTCAATACAGAATATTCTTCTTCTTCTTCTTTAAATGCTAACCTGTTAAGTGTTTTTGTTATGACTTTTAAAAATATAATAGCCATTTCTTGATTCCAAGACCATTTGACCAGTTTCTTGACTCACTTTGGGGACTGGCAACTGAAGGCTCGTTGACTGGCATCAGTTCGCGGACCACCACTTTGGGAAGCACTGCCCTATGCTATACGATGTGGTTCGTGCCACAAAGGAGGGCTGGTGGCCCGAATGTTCTAGGCTGCTTCGGCCAGGTGGGGGTTTGCCGGACCAAAAAAAAGAACTGCTTGCAGTTGGCAATACGTCTGCGGTATCTGCCAGGGCAGCCCAACATTTAAACATCTGCACCAAGTTGCTGACTGACGACTCTTCTCTGACGTCTTGGGTAACTCGAGGCATGTACCCGACCAATGGGCTACTCCCCAAAAAGCCGCACTCTGCCCCGAAGACTACTTGACCATTTTATTCCACAAGCAGACAATGTCACACGCAGATCGCTTATAGTAAGAATGTTATACTCTGTATAAATGTATGTACATCAAAGTGCAGATATGCAATTGGTACAATAAAGAACATACTTACTTTCTTATTTAACTTACTTTGAGTACACATCATGGATAGTGCTGAAAGCGGTTTGAAAAAATAGCCGGGTCTATTACGTAATAATATTCAGTGTTTTATGGGAAAATTTAGGCTATCTTACAGGTCGCGAAATTGAATGCCGGGTAGCAGGACTGATTATGGACAGGCAAACCTAACAGCACTCTTAGTATTGTTCCAAATTTAATTGTATGTAAATTTCATGTTAACGTTCTCACGCTCTCTCCACCAGTCTGAACTAATCTGAGAACTTCTCCAGCATCACTGCAATAATGCTTTTGAAAAGCAAAAGTCAAAGGCCTCTACTAAAAAAATTGTTGTGCAAGCCCAATTCCAGAGTGAGTCCAGTAAAAAGCCAAGAACGAAATACGAGAAAACACGGAAATGTCCAACGGAGGAAACGAGTCCAGGAAAAGATGAATTTTTAATTGCGATCTGGACGCCATTCTCTGCACTCGGCCTCTAGAAGCGACTTTATGGTTCCACATGCTCGCTCTGCCACTAGACAGCATTGAGCTTTCTAGATCGTGGGTCCTTCTCTTTGAAATAGCCTCCCCTCTGACCTGCGTTCTCTCCCGCAAGACCTCTCTGGCTCTTTTTATAAACAACTTACGATTTTCCTTTTTGACCCAACCTGGGGTGGGAGCTCCTCCGAGTATTGAAATTTCATAGATAGATATCTGAGGTGGCGACCTTCCCATTTTCAGATATGAAACCATTGTGACAGTGTAGTGTGCACCTGCCACTCTTACTTTAGCAAGCTGTTTTTCATATAGTGTCACTGTGTCACTAATAACTGGGTATCCCATGTCAATCATGGTCAACCAAAACCCATGATGTGATATTGAATAAAAAACTTTCCTGAAACCCACAGAGCACATGAACAGCAATTGTTGGTGCTATAGTTTTTTACAATAGGATCAGAAGGTTAGTGATTTGATGTCATGCCCCTCTTCCTTGCCTAAAACCTTCCTGTTTCTCTGAAATTTTGCGTTCTGACTACGAATCTGTTCCAAGGTGATCTGAGCAGTATTTACTGGCAAGCAAGACCAGAGCAATTCTTGTATAATGTGTGCACTGTTCTTGCTAGTTTTCTTGGAAAGTGCGATAATTGTAATGTGTCTAGTCTTCACACCAGTTTTCCACTGTCCTGTCCTCAGCTGTTTCACCTTCCTCCTTGAATGTGCATTAAATGTCAACTAATGTGGTATTCTCATGCACAAACAAACCTTGCGCCTTATCATAAATCAATTATTTTATTTTTTAAATATATAAATATATAGCAAACTTACCAGCAGAGTATGGAGGTGGGGCTAGTCCAGCATTCTGCAATTCAGGGTAAGGGTTACCACAGCTCTGCGTTGGGTATGGTGCCATGGCTTGAGTAGGGTAAGCAGGTTTGCCTGAAGAGTTTGCTATAACACACAAAGAATGTAAACTCCTTATAACATGCATAACGACAACATGAATTTTCATACAGTGTGGTCAAATACGGATCTCAAATTTAATTTGGCTTTAGAACATGACCTCATTGTAATACAACCTCATTATAAGGTGTACAATATGGTTCCATGAAGTAGGTTTGGTTGTTAATTACACTCTACTGGCATTTGAAGTAAATTGTGTCATATGCATCACATAATCAAAGTACACAACATGACTGAAAAAGAAACAATATTCAGGAAAATATAAAAACTATACAGTGAAACATCATTAATTTGTACAAGCTCCTTTAATTTTAGGGGCTAAATTACTGTTACTGAATTTTGTAACAACCAAGCTGTAATTAATTCATGAACACTAGCGTGGAGCTTAAATTATAAGAACAACACTCAAATTTTATTTTTGAAAGACTTAACAGCTCAAAAGTGTTTCTTTAAAGCTATAAAAATTATAGAAAAATTTTGAATAAAAATATTTATATTTAGAGGTAGCTCAAGTGCCTCAAAGTTTATGAAGTGCGTGAAATTTGCTGAATTACGAGTGATTGGCTGATTCACTATTATCTTCATTAGGGTGAACCTTTCAGAGGTGCTCCTGGTGTGCAAGGCCACAAGAGAAGAAATAGATTTTCAGAAAAGCAAAGTAGGAGGAGGGGTTACCAGCTAGAGTGGGGCCCATTAAGGTAAAGGACCGGGCTGACCCATAGCTGTTCTAGTATGAGGAACTAGAAGATCCAAAAACACACAAGCAGGGTTGGCAAGTTGTTGCCGCCACCGGTTATAACCAGTTATTCATTCATTCATTCCGAAGTTTTATATAGCGCCCCTTCAAGGTTACTACTCAGGAGCGCTCCCGACCCCAGTACAGCTGAACAGGACAGTTTTGAGACAAGTATAGAAAGATTCAGAGTGGATTCTGGGATGCAAGCGCAGCGTTAAAGGGAGCCCGTTCCAGAGGGATGGGCCAACCACTGAGAAGGCTCGATTCTGCTTAGTAACTGTGCGGCAAAAGCGACCATGAGCACGCCCTGCTCAGTAGAGCGTAGAGAGCGACGACCCGGAGCACCCAAGGTAGGGCAGCAGAGGACGCGTAGATAGGCAGGGGCTAGGACCGCCAGACCAAAGCGATGATCCGATACGAGATCCACTGCAGTAGGGGGAGCCAATGAAGCACATCCAGCATATAACCTGAGACGTGGCCAAATTTTGGAATACGTCCACAAAGGCGTGCGGCAGAGCGCAGGACCCGGTTCAGGCACCCCAACCGACCAGCTGGGAGGCCAACATAGAGTGAACAACAGTAATCAAGTCGGACTGTGATAAAAGAGTGGATGAATGTAGCGGTAGAGTCTGAAGTAAGTGAGCGAGCAACAGTGCGGAACTGGCGTAACTGATAGTAAGAATCACGGCAGAGGCGGTTTATATGAGGGGCAAAGGTTAACGTCCAGTGTAACTCCAAGGTCACGGACAACAGAGGAAAAGACAAATTGAGGGAAGTCTGCAGCAATGGTGGATGGGTCTAGCTTCGCAAGCTGCTGCCGAGTGCCCAGCCAGATAAATTGAGTTTTTGATGGATTGAGGTGCAGGCGGTTCGTTGACATCCAGGCCTCCAGGGTACCCAAAGCCAGGTTCATTGCTCGAACAGCAGCAGTGGCATTAGTAGCAAGGCAGTGCAGGTAGGCCTGAACGTCATCAGCGTACAGGTGACCTAGCACAGCAGAAGCAGTAAATAGGGAACCAACTTCAGAGGTGTAAATGATGTAAAGAAGAGGACCCAGCACCGAGCCCTGCGGAAGGCCGTAAGGGGGAGGGACCCATGAGGACCTGGAGGGCCCATGGACCACACAGAAAGAGCGATCACTGAGGAATGAACCCAGCCAACTAAGAAAGTTGCCAGACAGGCCAAATTAAATTTGTAGCCGCTTATATTTATAAATTAAATTTGTAGCCGCATCTATACATCTGTTTCGTCGACTATGAAAAAGCTTTTGACAGAGTGGACTGGAAGAAATTGATGAGAATATTGAGGCGAATAGGAGTGGACTGGAGAGAAAGAAGACTGATAGGCAATCTATACATGGGACAAAGAGTAAAGATAAGAATCGATGGAGAATACTCAGAACCCGGAAAAATAGGAAGAGGAGTGAGGCAAGGATTCCCACTATCACCAATTCTATTCAACATCTACATAGAAGAAATTGTTAGAGAAACGTTAGAGGAGCTGGAAGAGGGGGTAAAAGTGGGTGGGAAAATGGTGAAAGCATTGAGATTTGCAGACGATCAAGCGATGATGGCAGGCAGTCAGGAAGGTCTACAACTAATGATGGATCGCTTAAACAGCATATCAATGGACTATGACATGAAAATAAACATAAAGAAAACAAAGGTCATGAAGATAAGTAAGAGAGGGGAAGAAACAATAAACATCACATTAAATGGGGAAGAAATAGAACAGGTGAAGAAGTTCTGCTATCTGGGAAGTGTGATTACAGAGGATGCAAGGTGCCATGTGGAAGTGAAAAGAAGAATAGCT
Source organism: Aporrectodea caliginosa (assembly GCA_020284085.1). Lineage (NCBI taxonomy): Eukaryota > Metazoa > Annelida > Clitellata > Crassiclitellata > Lumbricidae > Aporrectodea > Aporrectodea caliginosa. The sequence goes on from JACEVL010000781.1 coordinate 820,516, forward strand.
ATGGGAAAAGAGGCATTCTACAAAAGAGGGGAGCTCCTCAGAGGCGGTCTAAACAGGAAGCTGAAGAAGAGAATGGTAAAGACACTAGTGTGGAGTGTTGTCCTATACGGCTCTGAGAGAGACATGGACAATGAGGCAAGAAGACATAAAACGACTGGAGGCCTTTGAGATGTGGATATGGCGCAGAATGGAGAAAATCAGCTGGGTGGAGCGAAGAACGAATGAGAAAATCTTACAGCTGGTGGAAGAAAGAAGATCACTGATAGGCACTATACGGGGGCGGCAGAAGAAATGGATAGGACACATCTTAAGGAGCGACGCCCTACTAAGAGACATCATTGAGGGAAGAATGGAGGGGAAAAAGATGAGAGGTAGGCCAAGAACAATGCTACTGGACTGGATGTTGGCAGAGGAGGGATACAGCGGACTGAAAAGAGAAGCAGAGAACAGAGAAAAATGGCGTCGTTGGACATATGAACCTGCCTGAGGGCAGAGAACGTGAAGAAGAAGAGCCGCTTAAGTAAAATTTCATGATCGACAGTGTCGAAAGCAGCACTAACATCGAACAAAGCCATGGCAATAACCATCCCAGCAGCAACCACTTGGCAATAATGGCAACAACCTCTTGGCAAAAATCTTTTGGTAAAAATATAAACCATAAATTATTGTGGTAATAAAATATGGAATCTTCACAGTTAGCTTCATTTTTTATTCCTTCTGGCTTGCTACTTTACAGAGTTGATTGATTTAAATATCTCATGCTTTAAATCAATCAAGTTTTCCAAATAAATATCACCTGATTTAAATAACCATATAATTTCTTCCTAATAAAAGACAAGTTTTACATATTACGTACAGTCAGTATCGAATTGTGTAATTATGAATTAGAAATTTTGCCAAACCATTGGCTTCTATATACTACTAATAAATTATATACTACCAGGTAAGTATATAGAAGAGGTAGTGATGTGAGCGTGAAATATTTCATTTGAAATATTTCATTTCTGACAGTTTTTTTTGAAATATTTCAATGACCAAAAAAAACAACATGTTTTTTTGAAGTATTGGATGCACACAAATTGACACAATGTCTTGAGTTGGACCAGAACTTTTGTAAAATTTTGTTCGCCGGATTATTATTGAGTCTAGTTGACATAGTATTTGTGATTTATAATTTGTCTTGTAAAGTCACTAAAGTGTTTCGAATTCTATACGATTGACTGTGTCCTAGGCTAGCAGAATTTAGCTAAAATCACATTTATTTCATTTATTTCATTTATGACAAAACAAGTGATTAATAATAAATGTTAAGCATAACAATGAACAATAACATCTACTTTATTAGATCAAACTGTAATTTGTGACATTTGGTGAATAAAATATGTTTTTCAACATATAATGTAACTGTCATAAAAGTCATTCTTAAAAACAGGTAATTAGAAATAAATTGAGTATCTCGAAGATGGTCATCACTAACACAATAATGCATATAATATGTAATATGAGAGAAATAAATAAACTGTTATTATGGTTGTAATTAGTTGTAAAATGTAAAGAAAAAAATTATTTCAAATGTTTCAAAGAAAACTGAAATATTTCAAATAAAACTGAAATATTTCATTGAAATATTTCAACGCCAAAAAAACATGTTTTTTTACATCTCTAAGAAGAGGCAATGACCCTGTTGACCTGAATATTACTACTGCAGTGCAAATGGCAGTTTATTTTGGAGTAGTTGAACTGCAGGTCAGAATTTTTTGATCTTAATCTCATATAGACTTTAACTACATTTATACTAAGGGCCTAAGGGGTAATATAGATTTACTACAGTAGTTTTAATTTCTCACAAGAAACATTTATTATAACTATGCAGTCTGTGCAGTGAAATATGATTTTCATAGGCCTTGCCCTTAGGCTTACTTTGGAGAAAATGGGCAACAACTGGCAATAACCGGCCGGCAACAACTGGCAATAACCGGTTATTGCCATTGTCCCGGCAACAATAGGTTGTTGCCGGCATTAACCAAACCCTGCACACAAGTACCAGAAATTCTACCAGTGTCTGCGTTAGTGGTGTCCAAAACACACACACAAGTACCAGCAATTCGACTAGTGTCTGCGACTCTGCGCTAGTGGTGTCAAAACACATGGCTCGATCAATCAAAAAAAACAACTAGATATAGCCCATTTCAAGATATCTACTTAGAGACACTCCTGGCCCAACCATGGCTGAAGCTACAGAGGTATTGGCTATGTTCCAGTCTTCAAATGCCTCAAAGACAGCAGCAATTTGGGCTTCTCCTGTTCCAGATGGAAGTTTGGCAACAGTGAGCAGTTGGGAAACACCTTTACCAGAAACAAGCCCTGAAAGACAGATAACCTTCTTTTTTCCAGTCAAATAACAAAGGAGTTTGCTATTCCAGCATACAACCAGAGTGATGGATCCTTGAAACTTGGCTTTAAACTTGCTTATCTCTGAGCTGGGTATTTTGCTCTCTGTGTTGTCGAATTCAGAGCCAGGTCATCGAAGTTTTGTCCTATAGGCTCTTTTGCTGTTCTGCAATAATGAATGTTGGCTTGCGATCTGACATCTTTGTTCTGTCCTGAGCTGCTGCCAGTTGTAGTTTTACAATAGCTTTTCAACTCCTTTTTCTCTCCACGGGCATTCAAAATGTATTGCCCCAACAGCTCTCTCAATCTTATTGTCATCAGTGTCCTCTCCATTAGAGAGTAACGCAGGGAGACAATTTTGTCCCCATCCACGCCCCAAGTAAGTCTTCCCATCCCCGCATATTTTGTCCCATCCCCACAGGTTTCTCCCCATCCCCACAGGACTGAGTCACATTCCCAGCAAAATGTTTTCACCAATTAAAATTTTTAACAAATTTTATTTGTATCGCTGAACAAATTAATAAAACACACACAGATCATGTGCTTGAATTAGTGGTTAGAAGCATCATCATCACCACCAGCATCCATTTCAGGATGCTGGTAAGCAACACCCCATATCCATGCTTGGGTTGTATGGTTAACCCCAATCGTCATGCTGTAAGTCATATTTGTATCGAGCAAGATTTGAATCCTGAACCTCAGGGGCTAGATATGGGCTTCACGTTAGGGTTTGCTGTCTTTGGACTCTTTGAAGCTAGGGTTATGTTAGTAAGTAAGTAAAAGTAAGCATTTTCTTTATTAAAACAGCTGCCAAATATAGTCCCCAAAGTCGCCAACTAAGGAGTTCGTGACTGACTTGGATAGTTAGCGATTGACTTATCGACTCAGTCGACTAAGTCACATAATATCTACTGACATGTAAGTCGCTTAGACTTGTCGACTGACTTACCGACTTGATATCAACTTCTCGGGTAATCAGGTATTAGTTACCTAACAATATAACAATATAATTCGATAGTCTGCACATGTCATCGCCCATGTCGGTCACTGTTAGTGTTGTTTTAGTTTTGCCTTGAGTTTTAGTTATTATTAGTTTCACATGCTGGGTGTTTAGTTATTATGTTTTAGTTATTTCGCCAAGTTTTAGTTTTAGTTATTATTAGTTTCACATGCTAGGGGTTTTAGTTATTATTAGTTTTAGTTATTTCGCCGAGTCTGGCAATATTTTTCCCGCATACAGCTTTCGCACCAAAAGGGATTTACTCTCTATAATCTGTTTCTAATCGATACTTAAAACATCCCCATACTCCATTAGTTTAAGGTCTACCACATAAATTTAGTTGGGACATCTGATAAAATTCCAAAGATCGAAAGATTACCGAACGAAGTACTGATTATAAAACGCGTATATCCAAAAACGCTGAATATCCTAAGATGCTAGGTTTTCGTTATGTGTTTTCGTTACGTGTTTTCGTTATTATTAGTTTTGACTGGTTTAGTTTTAGTTTTTATTTCGTTATCGTTTTTCCTCTAGTTTTCGTTTTAGTTAACTAAAACCTTTTGTTTTCGTTAACGAAGTTTTTCGTTTTAGATTTCGTTAACGAAAACAACACTAGTCACTGATTGACATTTCCGTCATTTCGACGGATTATTTAGTCTAAACGCAGAATTTTCTCAGTAACTTCGGACATGTTGGAGTTTACGTGTCGGACTTATTCGTTGGTTTTGCCAAGGATTTTGTACGTTTACAGGCATTTTGTTCGCAAGTCGCCTTGGCCCATATGACTGCATCAGGCCCATCCTTCTGGTGCACGGTCAAGCCAGAGGCATACATACTATATAAGCCGCCTGAAGCCGAGTGTTTTCGTCTTGGTGGAGGACAACCGATGAGGGCCATTGGAACGGCCTAGACCTTCAATCTACCGACCGACACAAGACAAATACCTTTTACTGAGTACTCCTTGTGCCTCGACAAACAGCTGGATGTGCGTCATCTTCTATCAGTCATCGGCATCGTCACCATGTTTGCGAACGCTGTCACTTGTGGCTGCTCTACTCTATCGACACATCTTGGCTCAGAGACTTTGAATGCCATCTTCAGCTTTTGATGGAAATCCGTTGGTTGGTTCCACGCGTGTGCTCTGGTCTGCCATTGGTGACTCTTCTAGCTTACTGTGCATTCTTTTGCTAACTGATCTAATATTTTTGTTCGTAAGGCCAAAAAAATAATGTTGTGTTTCCGGTAATGTGACACACGGCGACCGAGTCACTTTTTTTAGGCTCGACTGGGAAAATTTTGTGAATTTTTTTATTGACACGTTAATTTAATCTTTGCATGTCAGATGTGCAGATTTGCATCATTGATAACATTGCTTTCCTTGCCAGAGGTATGTAAATAAGGGCACCGTTGCTTAGAGCCCACTAACAGTTTCCCACGGTCAGTTTTAACAAGCATTGGACAGTTGAGGAGGAGGGTAATACATCCGCAGGCAGAGGGATTAATTTTCTCACGGTAACTCGAATAGGTTTGTTTCCCAAATCCCACCACTGTATTCAATGTATCAGCAACATTTACGATTATCGTAAGAACCATTGTGCAAGGTAAAAAGGCAAAAGCCTCCTTAGCAACCAGCCTACTTAGCACCCGACCTCCATAGAATTTAACCTTCTTAGCAACCATCCTTCTTAGCAACGATCCTTCTTAGCAACCAACCTTCGTAGCAGGCAGCCTCACCGTCAGCCACCAACTTTTAGACACTCAGTTTCAGCATAAGACTCAGCCTCTAGCAACTAGCCCATTTAGCAACTAGCCTCTTTAGCAACCAGCCATTTTAGCAACCGTCTTTTTCAGCAAACAGCCTTTTTAGCAAACAACCTTCTTAGCAACCAGCCTCAAGGTCAGCCTCAACCTCTATAGCAGCCACCCTCAACCCCAGCCTCAGCCTATTTAGAAACCGTCCTTAGCTACCAGCCTCCTTAACAACCAGTCTCCTTAGCAACCAGCCTTATAAGCAACCAGTGTCACAATAAACAGCCTCAACTTCTTTGGCAATCAGCCTCCTTAATATTTCATCTTCCACCCTCACACTGCTCTGCCCTTCCTATTTCTGACTAGTAGGCTTAAGGAAATAAAAAAATCTCTTTTTCAGTTCTCAAATTCTTAACATCACCTTGGACTGCTTTGAGATTGTACTTGTAGCTCTAAGAATGACACATGACCACTACGTTAAAAATTAATTCATCGACGTAGACAAGCTGATAACACTTTTACTTGAACTACAATTACTTTATAAAGAAATTTGGTCGTGTTTTTTAACAGTTTATTTAAAAATAATTCTGTAAACAGGAAGTAGAATTGATATGAGCCTGTAGCGCCAAAAAGTTAATGGAAGTGAAACTGGAATTTTAAGTTAAGTAGCTGTAACTAAGGAAGTAAGTTACTGCAAACTATAGTCTATGCGCTGTATAAACTATATAAATATAATAGTTACCATTACCGCAGTTTTATCGGCGGCTCATTTCCCATTACCGCTGTATTATCGCAAGAGAAAACCGCGGAATTATAGTCCCCATTACCACAGGATTTACCTCGGGGAAATTCCCCATGTCACTCTCTAGTGGAGACCGAGGTGCACAGCTCACTGATGTATTCTGGAGCAGTACCAGTCATGGAACATCACAAAATCATAAGGATCTTGTAGTGTATGTGATCAGCAATTGGCAGCCTGAAGGCAACTTGGCTTTTATGCCACCCAGGGTTGAGATGAGTGAGATGGACATTGCCCTCCTCACAGACAATTAAGGGTGAACAACTTGTACAAGGTCATGGTCATCAATGCAGTTATATTTGCGAGAATTTTTTTAAAGTATAGGAACAATATGAGAGGGCAAAAAGATAAATAAGCTCCACCTTAATGAACACTTAACTCGTGCTATCTGGCCTTCCCACATCAACGCTACAACCTCTAACATCTGTTCTGCCTAATAAAAGGTATTGGTCTCAGAGACTACATCATACAATCTCTTCAACAACTACACTGGCTTCCCATTCGCGCCCGTATTGCTTTCAAAATCTCCCTCCTCAAGTATCATATCCATTCTGGAACCTCCCCCTCATATCCATGGTTGTTCCATGCTCTGCTTCAAATCCTAGAGGACTCAGATCGGCCACGCGAGGAGACTTTACAGTTCTTCGCACCAAAAGGAAGTTTGGAAATCGTGCTTTGCTGTCTCCGCACCCAGAGAATGGAAGTCTTCCCGCTACAATCCGTCAATGTTCATCTGCTACCCAATTTAAATCAAAATTAAAAGCTCATCTATTCTCATTACGCTATGGCTAAGAACACAGCGCAAACACGCTCTCGTGCAAGACATGTCTTGTTAAAGCGCCCTATAAATTGTATTGCGTCACAGCCAACATGACCGAATTGTCCCCAGGCTGACAACTTAATGAGAAAAACGTTTTTAACAAGAATGCTTTATAATGTGTGATTTCATGTAAACCAAAGTGCGGTTATGTAGTTGGATAAATAAAGAATATACTTACTTACTTACTTGTTGTATTGTATAGTTTTTCGCATTACGCATTTGAGACCAAATAATTAGTCAACATATCGCCACAAGAAGCTGGAACATGGAAAAACACACGTTGCTACCTTTCTTCGCGTTTCTTGTTCAACTCTTCGGACATTACGACGCAGCGCTCTCGAATAAGCCTTGTGTTTGTATGTATATTTGTTTATTTCCAAAATACAATAGGCAAAACGCTCCAGCTTTTCAGTAGCGCCATAAATATTTGTCCAGTTTACAATACAGTACGAAATATTAGCCAACGACGCATGTACCTGTTGCCGCTGAACTGTTCTTTTCTTTTCTCCCGAACAAAGGCATTTTTATTATTTCGTATCTATCAAAAACGAATGCTGCAAGAGATTTTACTTCTAAACAAGACCGTTATAATTATTATGGGTTCTTCCCAATAATCATAGAGATGTATAATATATAAATATATCACTAGAGGCCTGATCTGCTGTTATTTTTGAAGCCGCCGATTCAAAACGTATACCTCAAGAGTCAAGGCCGTTTTTGCAACTGTTTCCGTTAGAATGACATGCACAGGATCGAGAAATCGACGTCATCATCGACGTTTATTGCGTGGACACGTCACCAGCAGAGCTTCTCATTTGAGGCGATCGATCGATCGATCTCCTTGGTCGATCGCCTAGCATAGGTCTGGTGGATCGATAAATCGATCGCGCAAATCGAGCGCGATCGATTTACTCCAAGAGGAAACTGGAGCCATTATTTTATTTAAACTTACCTAATTTACATTACTTTAATTTTTGCTTACTTGCGGCGGCGGTGAATGCGTTCGGAACGCAGCGTTTCATGACCTAATGACTGCTGAGTGATCGCTCCTATTTCGTACAGTATAGTATGATTGGTCATAACAACACGGTAGACACCTCCCGCGTAACGTCATTTTGCAAGTTCGTAACGTCACTAATTTCGAATATTATTGAAACCAACAATGGCGGCGACGGTGCCGAAGTGGAATAATAATGTACAGTTTAGCACGCTTCTGTCATGGAAATTGGGTGACTCGTTGGATATGGATGTAGTTGAGATAGCCAAGTAGGCAGTAGGCAGTAGCATGTTAAAAAACTTATTACAACTATGAATGATGTGGGACGGATAACAAGCAACGGTGCTCGTTTTCGATTGCTGGCCCTAGGAATGGAATGGCTGTTGCGCTACGTCTAGTGAATAGAGTTCACACGGTCACACCATTATTCTTTAATAACTTAACGAATGTCTTATTTAGCCGTGGCTGGACTAGGAGCGCTTCTGAGTCGATCACCTTGAAAGGGCGCCATAAGAAAACTAATTAATAATAATATCAATAGTAATAATAACGGAACTGAACTGAGATAGGCCTACTGAATTAGTACTAGGCCTATATAATATGCAGCTATAGGCCTACGTACTATATAATATGCAGCTTTACGAATACGATACACAAAATACGCTGTACACAAAAGCTCTCGAGGTCGATCGCACCGATCGCCTACGCAATCCAGCGCGATCGATTTTCAGATCGCCTTCTATTTTCAAATGAGAAGCTCTGGTCACCAGTTATGTTAATGAGCGCTGGCTGACGTCATGAAAGCTTTATTTCACAGTGCAACATCAGCTGTGATAGGCTACACAAAGTAAACATCGATATCTATATTTAGAATGTATAGCCAGCGGGTCAAGGTCGTTAGCGATGTGGCCTCACTGAGTTCTGAAGAGATTACACGTCATACGGACTCTAGCGCTTATAAAATATCTCATTGGATATAATAACACCTTATCGAGAGCTCCGCAGTTAATTTAAATTGAAATGACGCGTTTTGATTGGTTGAATATCATGGACGCAGTCAAGCTTAAGCGAGACTGTTTAATTTCTTTTCAAAGCTTACGACTTGCAAAAAGTACAACACACAAAATAACAACTTATCGATTAAATAATATTCCAGCGGCCTCGTTTTCTGGCTTTAATATGTTGCCGCATCCACACACTACACAATTTAACTTTCGATCGTGTCGCCATTTTGAGCGGGCTCGGGGTCAAGGCCGTTATGATTACTCGTTAGCGGGCTCGGGGTCACAGCCTCAACAAAGATGGCGGATGCGGCTCTAGTGATATATTTATATATATTATACATCTCTATGGTTCTTCTCGTTATATATAAGAGGTCTTTGGTTCTTCCCAATAACAATGAGATATTATAATTATTATCGCGGGGGGCCCGGTGGCGCATTGGATAACATCTGGCACGGAGACCGAGAGGTACCGAGTTCGAGCCCCCGTTGGGCGGATATGCTTTGTAGGCTGCTATTAAAGAAAAGATATTATTATTATTATTATTATTATTATTATTTTATTATACATCTCTATGGTTCTTCCAACAGAATGACCAATCAGATAATCGATACGCCCCCAGCGCATTGGATAACATCTGGCACGGAGACCGAGAGGTACCGAGTTCGAGCCCCCGTTGGGCGGATATGCTTTGTAGGCTGCTATTAGCGCCGTGTATTGCAGGCTGTCTGTTCTGTTAGTAGTTAAGATTTAAATTGCATAACATGTAAATGTACAGCGCAGTGCGTTTGTATGTATGCGCTTAATTATGAAAAGAAAAGATATTATTATTATTATTATTATTATTATTATTATTATTATTATTATTATTATTATTATTATTATTATTATTATTATTATTATTATTATATACATCTCTATGGTTCTTCCAACAGAATGACCAATCAGATAATCGATACGCCCCCAGCGCATTTTCGCCGATCCAAGGTGAGTAGGCCTACAGCAAAAATTATCGGACTAATCAGGGTAATTTATCGTTTTTTCGCTCTAAATTATTTTATATAGGATAATTTTAAATAGAAGTTGGATTGATGACAATAACTCTTGCTTCAGTAGAAGTTGGATTGATGAAAATAATTCTTGCTTAAGTATAGAAGATGGATTAAAGAAGAAATGATTCTTGCTTAAATAGAAGCTGGATTGATGAAAATATGTCTTGCCTAAGTATAAGATGGATTAATGACAGTTATCCAGGACATTGGTATTGAAATGCCATGTATGTAAAATTATTTAGACAGCAAAAACGATAAATTAGTCCGATAATTTTTGCTGTACTCATCTTGGATAGGCGAAAATGTGATAAGAAACAAGGATACCAAATGTAAGACGATCAAAAGTTATTTTAATTACAAAAAGGTCAATTTTAGAGTAAAAATCATTGTCTGAAATTGACCTTTTTGTCCCTTTAACTTTTGAGCGTCTTACATTTGGTATCCTTGTTTCTTATCACAGGTAGCCCTTATCCAGACGAGAAATAGGGCCTACAAGAAAGAATTAACCAATTTTAACAATTATTGGCTGAGATCATCAGATCTGGGGCCCGGTGATCATTTTTCTTCAATTTTTGTTCGATTTCGTTTCTTATAACCTTGAATGACCATGAATTTAGTATCTATATTTTATCAGAATATAGCTCTCATCGAGAGAAACAAGCAATAAAAATTTCATCCAAATCGGACTATTCGTTAATTTTTTGTGAAGAGTAAACCGACAATGGACCCAAGTTCCAAGATCAGAGCATCTGCGCCTTCAGTTCTGGGAGTTTAAGTAGGGTATGTTCGGGGGCTTTGAGGGACCTCAGGATAACATTTTAAAATTCTGTAAAAAATATTTATAGACAATAGATGAATAGAATAACGGGAAAAACTTGAGTATGGGTGTTTTCTGCGATGTGTCATTTTTCTGGACACCCCTAAAGGGCTGCATTTACATATTATTCAAAGGCATTAACATTACACAAGGTCGATTCAAGGTCAAAATGAAGGGGAAAATGTCATAACTCAGCCAAATATTGTTCTATTTGGGTGATTCTTTTGCCTTTTTACTCGGGCCAATAAGGGCTACATCTACATAGTACTCAAAGGCTAACATGACGACCCAAGGTCAATTCAAGGTCAAAATCAAGGGGAAAGACCATAACTCAGCCAAACATGTACGACGTCGTGTCACACCTTGAAATTGCGTAAAATGCCAATAGTGACGACAGAACTTCAGGTGGCAATTTGCAATGGATGTCGTGAATTGGCATGAATCTCTGCTTCTTGGATGTCCTGGCCATCATCTATAGTTCCTTGCATCGCATCTTGTTAAGGTGGGATAACACGGTACGTGACTTTTCGGCGCCACCGTTTGGGCGCGGCCGTTTGGGCGCCGGCAATTTAGGCGCAGTGGCGGCGCCAGGATTTCCGGTTTGGGGGGGCTGTAGCCCTAAGCCCTTCCTTTTCTCCCTCCCTCTTTTCCCCTTCCTGTACCTCCATCCAGAGGCGCAACCACGGTCCAGAAGTTGGGGGACCTACTAGAATGTCTGAGGGGGATTGCGAGCGCCGAAGGCGCGAAGCTGCGATTGCCGAAGGCAAGAAGCCCCTAACGACTAGGGGGTATGGGGGAGCGTCGTAAGCTCCCCCATCGGGGTCTGGGGCGGAGCCCCAGAAATTGACGCAATTTTGAGCATTTCATGCCAAATGCAGTACATTTTGGGCTCTAATTTACCTCAAATTTTTCACCGATGATTTCGATATAAAAGTACCTAAACCATCTAGATATGTGAAAAAATATGACTTTATTATAATGTATAAACTGAGATTTTAGGTTTTAGAAGAATACCACTCGCAGTCTCAGAAGTAAAAATTGAAATGTCCTCCTAGGCTTCTACCGCGAACCTTAGTAAGTTAGTAGAGTTTTAAAGCGTGATAAATAGGCTACAGGTTTAGAGTGAAATTATACAGCAACATCCTGCACTGAATTCTTATAGACTCAGTTCAGTTAGCGGCTTTAGCCTTACTCTGTATTCTATCGGCCAGGTCCAGCGATTTGATTAGGGGACGGACCTACTAGAACGTTGAGTGGGGGAAATTGCGAGTGCGGAAGGTGCACGTACAGCCGCGATTGCGGAAAGCAAGAAGCCCCTAACGACTATAGGGGTACGGGGAGCGTCGTAAGCTCAGCCAACGGGGTCTGGGGCGGAGCCCCAGACGACGACGCAATTTTGAGCATTTAATACCAAATGGAGTGCATTTTGGGCTCTTGTTTACCTCAAAATTTTCAAAAGTTGGGGGGGACCGTCCAAGCCTGCCCGAAAGTTGGGGGGACGCGTCCTACGGGTCCCATAAGGTGGTTGCGCCTATGCCTCCATCCCTTCCCTCTTCTATACCCGACACAAAACCTGCAGACAATTGAATCAATACCGGGTATACTGTACAGAAGTTTGAGCTCTATCACAAGAAAATCTTTAAGATGTTCCCAAATTACTTCTTTCATAGACCCTTACAGCTGTTACTGGGCATTGATTTGAAACAGGTTCTTGCAAGTTTTACTATTCTCCACTTAGATTGATTGAAAACTATACAATAAACACGTTAAATCCTAATGTTTATTTCCTTGTAAAGCACAAATTTAATGTACATAAGCGACATAAAATCCCTAACAAGTTATTACAGCATTTTGCTACAGGAAAACTTTCAAACATGAATTTATTTGAACTGCAACTATGCCTCCTGTACAAACAACATGATGACAAACTTACATTCCCAATCACACTTTTTGTGTCTGAAATACTTCATGTTGGAATAAAGCCATCATGCAATACTACACCAAACCCATTAAAACATCAACATCATGAAGTTGAAAACACTTTACTTAAGAATTATTATCCATGGCAACACTTGGAAATTCTAGAAAAATAAAAATATAACAAAAAGATAAAGATTAAAATAGGCCCTGTGAGTCTGTGACCCTGTCCATCATAATCAAGTAATATAATTGCCTCACTGCCTGAGATAGTTGATGATTTCGTTGCCGTTGGTCACTGTTCAGTTGGCTTATTATGAAGTAAGCATTGGCAGAGATTTCCCACTTTTTGTTTGGGGGCTGAGCCGCAGTTAGGGGGGGCTAAGCCCCCCCTGGCGCCGCCCTGTTTAGGCGCCGGCTGTTTAGGTGACACCGATTTGGCTCGACGATACGGCTTGATTACGAGTGACACTAAATCTACGGTAATGAAAAAACCGATAAGATACGTTACCGCGCAAGGCAAGTTATTACTCCATGAGTGACACTAATCCGCATGGAGAATTCATAACAAGGCACTTCTCGGCATTGCTTACTTACGGAGAGGCACTAATTACGTGTTACACCATACAAATATACGGTAATGAAACCGATAAGGTACATTAGCGCGCAAGGTAAGGTATAGGCCTACTTCATAAGTGACACTGATCCGCATAGAGATTTCATAACAAGGCAATGCTTGGCGTTGCTTATAATTATATTCGTGGCAACATAGGGCCTACTGCTCTGCTCGTGAAGATTTTAACTTAACATTCCTGAAAGACGAAGCAAGAGCATTTTAAATTAGGCCTATATGGGAAACGTTATAATACATAGACTATAATATAGGCCTAGGCCCTATATAAAGACTAAAATGGAAACTGTCACAACTGTGGAGACGAAACGTGGCAAGGGAAAGATAATGCACGAAGGATATTTGTAGGCCTACGTGTTCGATAAGTTTAATGCAGACCATTCCACGAAGTTCTGGCGATGTGAGCTTAAGAGCGAATGCAAGGCCCGTCTACACACGACAGCAGATAGCCTAATGATCGAGTTCTGCTGCAGATGAACCAACACAGTCACGGAAGTGATGCGGCGCAACTTCAGGCTGCCGTGATCATGAATGGAATCAAACGGAGGGCAAAAGAGTCAACGGAAATCCCGTCAGTGATCCTCAACAGTGCTCTTCAAGGAACCTCGGCTGCCGTTCAAGCGAAGATGCCGAAGAAAAACGCCGTTCGTAAGGTCATTCAGCGGAGTAGAAACGACACTCATGCAGCTCCTCCACAACCGGCCGATCGCGCATCAATTATAATTCCGGATGCATATCGGATGTACGAAGTCGCACCCGATCAACTGGAAGAATTTCTATTATGGGATTCCGGAGAACAAGATGAAAATCGAATTTTCATATTTGGTCGACAGTCGAGTGGTGATTGGAGTAACCAGATGGAACGACTTTACGTAGACGGAACATTCAGCCTAGCTCCTGCTCTTTTCTCACAGATAGGCTATAGGCTACGTCGTCATGGCAGACAGAGGAGGATTCGCTCTACCGGTTCTGTATGCTCTGTTACCAAATAAAGAAGGAGAAACCTATCGACGAATGTTTGCAGCCGTTAAAGAATTCTGGCCACATCTCAATCCGTCGTCCGTCTCCATCGACTTAATTTGAGCAGGCCGCTATTGGAGCTGTTCGAGCAACGTTTCCGAACTGCGCAATCCATGGATGTCTCTTCCATTTGACGAAGAATATGCGCAAGAAACTGGCAGACGAGGGTCTGCTTCGCCGATACAACACGGATCCGGATTTCGCTTTGTCCGCCCGAATGATAGTCGCGCTCTCCTTTGTTCCAATCGACGACCTTTTTAGATGTTGCTTTGGAGGCACTGGCAAATGAAATTTCAGAGGACCTCACGCCAATCCTCAACTGGTTTGAGGACTTCTACATAGGACGTCAAAATCGTAACCGGACTCGACATCATGCATTGTTTCCGCCTCAAACGTGGTCTGTGTACGAGAGGACAGTGAATGAAGAGGATCGTAGTCATCGTACAAACAACTATGTTGAAGCAGCCCATCGAAGGTTGCAGGCCGAATTTGGGATGGACCACCCAAATATTTGGAAATTTATAGACGGTAGGGCCTATACGAGCTGTTCAGAAAGGGCGGGACCTTGTCTACGAGCAATTCATTCGTGGAGACCAGCCGCCTGTCAAGCGAAGAAAATACATCGCAACCGATGTCAGGATAAAGACAATCGTTGACAGCTACAGACATCGAAACATCATCGAGTACCTGCGAGGACTGTCGCAGAATTTTTTGATGGACTCATAAACTTATGGACTATACGAAAAGGTAGCGCACTGAACATTATTAATTGAACATTCCGTTACAGATTTTACGTTTATTTCAAACAGCATAAAACTTTGGCTATACTACTGATATTTCTTTTCAATAAAAAAAATTAACATTTCTTATCAACTGTTATTTACTATGTTTAGTAGCGCCAAAACGTCCGGCGCCCAAACGTCCGGCGCCTAAACGGCCGGCGCCGAAACGGCCGCGCCCAAACGGCCGGCGCCCAAACGGCGGCGCCAAAACGTCCTGCTTCGGGGATAACAGCATGATGAAAACATCGGTATCCCTGGCTGACACAACTACTGTATCACATGAACAGAGGCGCGTTTACAGAAAACGGGGCCCTAGGCGCAAACATTTAGGGGCCCTTCTGAAATTCGAAGTCTGAAACTCTGGTGGTGTTTAGCCTATCATTGTACAAAAACCTACGAAGTTGAACTTTGAAGCCGTTTTTATCACACACGAATTTTAAGGTGCCAACAATGAATTTTTATCGTCTTTTCAATATGAAGTCATTCTTGACATTTTTGTCGAAAAACAAAGTACGTTTTCGCTGACGTTTTCTGCGGCTGTTCGTCTTCGTATGCAATGTCATACTCGCTTTCAATACCAAGTTTAAGTTTTGCCTCCGTCTCTATTTTGGGGAAATTTTCTCTGACGTTGTGAGCAAAATTGTTAAATAATTAAATAATTAAATAATTAAAATTCGACAAACATAGCCTTTGATCCTGCAGAAATTTGCTGGTGGAATTTATTCTTTGCAGCTTTTATTACATTTATTGCGTTGTTGTCAACTTATTTTGATAAACGAAAATTGATTGATTGATTAATTGCAACTAATTCCAAAATATTGTCATTAGAGCCATCTTCTTTCGTTTTGGCAGCTCCTGAATATTAGCAACGTTTCATTGCGTCAGATGGTAGGCCTAATCAATATTATACTACTAAACTTTCGATTACTATTACTTACTGGTTATCAATACTAATAAAAGTTTTAAACACTATAAAGTGACGGAATCATCAGACTATAAAGGTTTCCACACATAGGCCTAAACTGCAGCAGACGCTGGTTTCTGCTTGTTGCTAATAAGTTTGATGTTATTTTACACAAAAATGAACTATTAGCCCAATTGCTGCCCATATGAACAAAGCAATTAGGGCCTATAAATTAGACCAAATATACTTTAACAATTTCAATAATATATAATTACTTTTATGAAATTATGTGAATGCCAAGCTGTACAAAATATAAACAAATATATTTAAAATAATCTAAATTTTAAAATGTTATTTTTATATTATTGAAAAAAATATTTTCATTCGTTTGGGGGCCCCTTCAAGATTTGGGGGCCCTAGGCGCGCGCCTAATTCGCCTACTGGTAAACGCGCCTCTGCACATGAACTGTTAGCAGCATGCAACAAAATTCTAGTGTCGGCTTCTTCATATGCTACTTTAAGCATTGATCGTCAGTCAGTACATTTGTCGATTGGACAAATCTCCGTCGTCAAATCTTCCTGCTACAACTACATGTACTTCAGCGTACATATTGCCTTGCCTGATGATCTCCTGCGAAAGGAACCGTGCCAAGTCCGACTTGTTCTCAGCCACGCATAAAAAATTGTTCAAGCTTTTTGGAAGAGGCACATGACGTCCTTCGATGGCTCGTCGTTTTGGACAACTGCGACGTTTTTGAGTTGCGCCTTTGTTTTCCAACAGATACAATTAGTGCTTGACCGTCGATGATCAACTGCGCGGATGCCCTATCAACTAGAAGTTCT
Organism: Aporrectodea caliginosa; assembly: GCA_020284085.1. NCBI lineage: Eukaryota > Metazoa > Annelida > Clitellata > Crassiclitellata > Lumbricidae > Aporrectodea > Aporrectodea caliginosa. The sequence goes on from JACEVL010000781.1 coordinate 837,240, forward strand.
TGCCTCTCATTGATTCTTTCTGTTAAAAAGTGCACGAGCACCGATTTGTTTCATGTACTCAGAGAACCATCAGTCACTGTCAACGAGAGAGGGACGGATACAAGTTCATGTTTGGGAACATTGCTCAGATCCACCGGTCTTCCTGCTTCATGCGCCACAATGAGTCTTTTCATGACATGGCGATCCACCTTTGCTAACTTCTTTCGAACATCCTCAACCTTGGCTGCTTTGTACAGTGCTTGGAATGTTTGTGGTTTGTTCGTTTTCATTGGATCATGAAACTTGACCTTAGTTTTACCGCTTGCTGTTGAAGTCAACCTGCTGTCTACGAAATCAGCGATTTGAGATAAACCAAGCTCTCTCGCATTCAATAAATACTCTTTGACGCTCCCTGTGGCAACGTCTTAAGTTGCAATGTTCAAAAGTGACGTTGCTGTTTTTCGGTTGCTAAAACATTTAACCTAATCATTATCGCCTTAAGAGCCATTTCACCAGATGTTCCTTTCTCCTGCGACCTGGTTTGTTTTCATTTTTGTCGCTAACATCCTGCGAAATTCCAAACATCTGAACGTTTTCTGAGCAATATCAGAGTGCCAGTGGAATTAAAGGGACCTCCTCTGTAGGCTGATGGTTGATTTGTGATGCCAACAATGCTGCCAGAATCTTTTCCAATACCTAGGAGCTATTCTTGCAGATGATCAAAACAGAGACCATGCACCCACCAAAACGCAAAGTTGACGCCAGCGTTTGACCGCGACTGGACAAAGTTGACAAACTTACATGGAAATCATCAGATGCGACCAGTTGTGTAAGCATTGCTGGATTACCATTGTCTGATCAATATCATCTACCATAACTGGGTGACTGTCAAGGTCAAAAATTCAAAATCTAAAAAAAAAACGGCCATAGCTCAGTCAAATGTTGTTTTATTTGGGTGATTCTGTGTAATTGTCATTTTCCTTGATTTTGAACTTTCACCTTGAAATGACCTTTTCATCGGTCTGAGTAAACAGGTAAAAGAATCACCCAAATTGAACAATAGCTGGCCGAGTTTTGGCCTTTCCCCCTTAATTTTAACCTTGAATTGACCTTTGGTCATGCTGGCCTTTAATTGCTTTGTCTTCTCAAATGTAGCTCTTATCGGCAAGAGCTAAAAGGTCAAATAATCATCAAAATGAAACAGTAATTGGCTGAGTTATGGCCTTTTTCCCTTCATTTTGACCTTCTGACCATGGGTCATGCTAGCCTTTGAGTAATATGTAAATGCAGCCCTTATTGGCCAGAGCAATAAGGCAAAAGAATCATCCAAATAGAACAATATTTGGCTGAGTTATGGCCATTTTCCCTTCATTTGACCGTTTGACCTTGAATGTTTACCTTGGGTAATGTTAGCCTTTAAGTACTCTGTCTTTTCAAATGAAGCTCTTATCGGCCCGAGCAAAAAGGTAAAAGAATCACCGAAATAGAAATTTTTTTGACTAAGTTATGGCCATTCCCCAGAGTTTCCGCTGAATTTGACCTTTTTGACCTTAAAATAACCTTGGATCGTCTTACATTTAATAACTTTGTTTCTTACTGCAGGTAGCCCTTATCAAGTCGAGAAAGAGCAAGAAAGAATTAGCCGAATTCCACAATTATTGGCTGAGGTCTGGCCATTTTTATCTGATTTTTGCTAGATTTCAGTTTTTATGACCTTGAAATGACCTTCAGGATAAAAATCCAGCTTGGCAACAGCGATTTTCGTAATCAGCAGGGTCGAATTAGTATAAAAAAGTATGTTGCAAAAAATGAACATGATTTGCTTCTTACACGGTATTTTCCATTTTTGGGGCCTAGACTAATATTGTAATACGCCTCGTCTACTTTGACCTCGATTCTGAGCTCGAGCGATTATGACTCGGAGCTTAGGCATTAGGCCACGGCCTTCTAAATAGAACTCTGTTTAGAAGGCCGTGGTTAGGCAGTGAGTCAGTGACACTTGGCAGCAGCAGGGCTGAGTTGATAATTAATAGCTGAAAATACCAAGGCCCATATGCACGACGTCGTAGCCTAGTATAGGCGTGCATATGGCCCCAGATGACCACCGCACTGACTGACCGCAGCACCGCTGCGTGAGGAACCCAAACAGTAGCAGGCTAGCGTAGCGGCAGCACTGCAGCAGGGTCCACCACTGCAGCTCTCTGATATTAAGGCAGCAAGGACTCTGCAGCCTGTACTAAGGGTCTGCTTTAATATCTACATTACTACGTATTAGCGTCTAATGACCAAGGAAGAATTAGACATTGGATCTTGTTATTTTAATCACAAAATCCAAATTTGTAATCCCGGAAACATGGCATGTTTGTCAATCCCAGGATTATGGGATTTAAAAAAGGTCCCGAGATTCGCGGGATTACATTCCCTATCTGTTACACATTTTATTGAAAAATACGTTCTAAAGAAAACATGGCTAACAATAAAGATGAAAACAGTAAATCAAAGCTACAACATATCTTTATGTTTCATATTATGTCTAAACCATTGGTTTGTAAAACTTATTAAAATGTGGAAACCAGTGATGGGCAAAAGTTAACTACAAAGTTGCAAACTTTAAGTTTAATTTTTTTAAAGACAGAAGTTTAACTAAAAAAAATAGTTTAGTTAAAACCAAAGTTTAACTAATATAACTAAAAAATGTTTAACTAATATTTTTAGTTATTAGCTAGAAAGTTTTAAGTAACAAAATCAACAATGATTGTCATGAGTAACTGGTTTTATTACTCAAGTCAAGTGAACTGCATTTCACTGCATGATGCATCATCGTTTACATTAGCAACTTGCTTCATGATTTTGTTGTAGAACTGAACTAGGACTGTACTAGTACACATTAAATAGTTTGAAAGTGAAATTGCTATCGATGCTCTGCATTATTACAGTTCACTTAACTTGTCATAGTGAAAATGTTGGTGAAAAGTTTGTTTAAAAGTTGGAAAAAGCTTTTTAGTTTAGTTAACTTATTTACAAAATCAGTTGCCAACTTTTAGTTAAACTTTTTTATTTTAGTTGAAAAATAGTTAGGGGTCATCCATTAATTATGTTAACAAAATAGGGGAGGGAGTGGTTTGGAAAAGTTTGACAATTGTTGACAAGGGGAGGGGTGTTCAATACAAACTGACATCAATTTTTCTGCCATGAATCAACACAGACCTTTCGGAATGGTAGTTTAAACATTAAATAATCATATATCGAGTTTGCATCCGAATCCTAAATTAATAGCGAATTTCGTGGCACAATGCTCCATGGGACTTAAACCTCATCTGCTAATAGACATAGCATATTAACGGTGGATTTTACCAGCCAACATGGTATCTCGTATAAAAACCAGTCAAAATCATTCTCAGCTTGAAAAAGCTGCTTATCATCAAAACTGTTTCTGCGCAGCAAGTGAACTCTCCTTATCGGCTAGTTTAATTACAAGGTTAACCAAGGTATTGTTTTGAAATACGTTTATTGTTGCTCAGTCAAAGAAATTATACATAACTCAAAGTTCAACATAACCTTCGGTGGTGAAATCTGCTGTATAATAATGGTGATGTTCGTGAAACTAAAACAAAGTTTATAATTGATTAAAAGTTTAATAATAAAAATGTGTAACATTCTTAATATTTAATACTACTAGAAAGTAGGTATGAAACTTATATATTTTGATATTCTAGATTGTATTTTTTAATGTAAAAATCTGACAGTGCTTCTACTTGAACCGAGTCATTATGGGTTGTTTTTTTTGTTGGGGGAGGGTGCTGGGATTATTGACATAATTTTATTAGGGGTTCTTGAATGTTTGACAATTGTTGACAAGGGGAGGGGGGTAAAAACTGCCTAAAATTTGTTGACATAATTAATGGACGACCCCTTATAGTTTAACTAAAAAAAATTACTTAGTGCCCATCACTGGTGGAAACCCATTTACGAATTGAAAACCTATAATTCTGTCACAGGCTACATATAGGAGGCAAGATAGCACATCAATTGTCAAATGTTTAAAGATTTTAATGTATATTCTCCTTTAAACTAATATTTTGATTCATTTGATAATATACAATTTGGCATCTTAAATATATTTTAAACAGGACAGTTCACAACAATTTCTGTAAGCCTGCACCTTTCAAAGTTACAGGCAAGTTGATAACACCAGTAATTAAAGGCACTATTACAAGCTGGTACATATATACTGGTACCTTTCATTTGAAATAACTTCTTTAAATGCTTCATTTGGCATCGCAACTCAAAGCCAACATAGCCCCTCAAACAATTGCAAATATATGACTAACATTTCAACGACGAGCTGCATTGGTTCCCAGTCGCTCTTAGTACACTGTCGTCATTAAAGTGCTACATAAGTGATGTACACCTATGCGAAGCAAAGGCAAAACGTCTACTCTTTAACCCGCTTGCTCTTACAAATGATGTCAACTAACTTCCTTCTTTACCTAATGAAATAAATCGGCATTAAAGTTGCTTTAAGACATAATGCAGTGACAAAGAACAAATTTCTAAAAACTGGAACAAGAAATAGTTGCCTAGTTTTATCTCAATAAGTGTTTGTACTCAAAAAGTATCAAATTCATGCAGACTGAAGACTTGTGCATCTTTGAACCTCAGATCTTCAGTACAGATTCACGGCATTTTTGTCATCTCCCTAAGCAAATCCTTCATATGTTGAGTTACATTTGAATTTGAGGCAGCATGAAATAAGTTTTCCTTCATTTCAGTATGAAGTGCTTTCACCAGAATGGCAGCAGAAGCACGCAAGTTGCTTGAAGCTCCTCCACTTCCACTGATGATGCCAAGAAGGTGCCAAGTGAGAGGCAGCACGTGAAGTGTTACACACTTTCGTTTGCTCTGATATAGCTTTGGAACCAGACCTTAAAGCAAAACCAAAACAACATCCATACACAACATTTTAAGGCAGGGGTGCGCAACCTGCGGCGGCCAGTGCGGCCGTAAGAGGGAGAATTGGCGGCCATGGACATATGATAAAATTGTAATGTACTCGCGGCCGTGTGTATATTTATTCAGAAATATTTTAATTCCATTGTTTTCAAAATAAAATGTGAATCAATTAGTTATCTGTACCTCTGTTTTAGTGCATGAATTTAACAACAATAGGCCTATTATGCTCACACAAGCACACACCACGCACAAAAACACTATCACACACTGACACCCATTGGGAAAATAATTATCATCTAAGTATGCATCTCTGCAGATGTAGTAGCTCAAAGAGGCAGGCAGACTAACAATATCCATATCAATCATTGGACAGCCACAATATCCATATCAAGATATCAAGCATTGGACAGCCACTGCATATATTGTACAAGCAGAGCTGACAGTGAGGCATGCAGGGAGAGAGTGGTCAATGAAAGTTACAGTGTGCAAATGCAACTGGACATTTCTACCGCATCCTTTACCATCGTCCTTGATACCCTGCTACAAGAATTCACTTAATGATGCAATGGATTTAATCAGATTTGCCAGCACTGCGACTTGTTGCTTCTCCTCATCTGGTGGAGACAGAGAATGCACCTTTGGACCTCCAAATGGAATTGGTGGAGTTGAAGAACAACGAAGAACTCATGAAGAAGTTCGAGGATAAAAACGATTTAGTAGAGGCGTGAAAGTTGGCGGTGGAATACCCTAAACTTCGAAAACTGGCGAGAAATACCCTGGTCCTCTTTGGAAGCACGTATACGTGTGTGAGGCAACCTTCTCTCTGATAAATTATTTGAAAAATAAATACAGAACTCGATTGATAGACAACAACTTAGAGCCTGGAATACGTTTGAACGGCTCCAGCGAGTTTCCAGACTTCTCATGCCTCTCGGCCAACATCAAAGACCAGGGCATTTTAGCTACAAATTTGAGTAGGATTGACGATGAAGATACCTAAATTTTTATTGTTCTTTTATTATTTTCGTGATGGAAAAGATATGGTAGGCCAACTGAAGTTTGTGCACATTGAGAAGCTAGGAATGGACGTCAGTAAACATATTTGTAACAGTGAACATGTTTATGTTTATGTCCAAAGACCTGTGGTGTGGAATATCCTCGCACAATACGGTATACCAGAGAAGATTATAAACATCATAAAAGGAATGTATACAGAAAGCAGGTGTGCAGTGAGAACGGAGGGGAAACTAGGAGAGTGGTTCCAGATTGTCACGGGCGTGCGTCAGGGCTGCATTCTGTCACCATTGCTATTCCTGCTAACGATCGATTGGGTGATGAGACGAAGCACAAAAGAAGGGGAGTGTGGCCTGGAGTGGGAAGGAGAGGGAAAGCTGGCGGATCTAGACTTTGCAGACGACATAGCGCTACTGGAGGAGTCTTGGGAAGGAATGAGAAAACTCACAGACAGTGTGGAGAGAGAGGCGGGTCTGGTCGGACTGAGGATCAATAACACCAAAACAAAGATTATGAAAGTAGGAAAATGGACAGTGACTGAAAACATCAAAGTTGGAGAGGATGTGCTGGAGGAGGTGGAACACTTTTGCTATCTGGGGAGTATGATTTCAAGCAATGGCAGCTGTGATAAAGAGATTGGAAGCAGATTGGGAAAAGCCAATGCCACATTTGGAAGGTTGAACAATATAATGGAGGAACAAAGGACTCAGTCTGCCAACAAAAACAAGATTGTACAGAGCTTTGGTATTGACAGCGTTGCTGTATGGGGCAGAGACATGGTCTATGACAAAAGCCAATATGAAGAAACTGGAGGCGGCACATCATCGTTGGCTGAGAAGATTACTGAAGATCACTTGGAGGGATAAGGTCAGAAATGAGGAAGTAAGAAGGAGAACATCCATGGAGAAACTGGAAGACATGCTGAAGAAGATGCGGTTACGTTGGTTGGGGCACATACATAGATCGGGAGAGGAGAGAACGCTAAGGCAGGCACTGGATTGGACTCCGTCGGGATGGAGAAGAGGGCGAGGAAGACCCAGAAAGACTTGGAGAAGCACGATCACTCAGGATCTGGAAGGCGGCGGAATGACGTGGGACGATGCTATGCTGGCCGCGGAAGACAGGATAACGTGGAGAGGCTGTGTCGCCCGATGCGCTGCCAGCGCGAGGAAGGACTAAGGTCTAAGGAACATGTTTATTTCTGGACGTCCCTCACATGTATTTTTTAATAGCCCAATAGCATATCTTGGCGGCCGTGATGAGAGTATAAGCCTTTAATGCGGCCGACATTACCGCAAAGGTTGCGCACCCCTGTTTTAAGGGCTTAATGAGAGGCTGGTTTCTCAACACCAAACAGATTTGATTTTTAATTTTTAGTTTACTTCTTTTATCTGTCTAATGAGAAATAAGACAATGGCACTGTGGTGCAAAGAGATCCCCATCAAAGACTTGTTCAAAATCTCTACCGGCTCATAAAAGGCACGAATTAGTTCAAGTGCATCCTATCAGCTACGAAGATAGCAGCATTCTTAAGATGACCACCAAGGAAAAGTCATAGTTAATAAATCAATGCCAGAGTAAAATTGATCACAGACAAACATTCCTATAAATATTACTTTTATGAAAAAAATTGCTCCTAAACTATGAGGCATAGTAAAAATTATTAATGCAAAAGTTTAATAGCTAAAATAAAAGAAAATGGAATCCTGTAAGTCAGATTATTTAAAATTTTGAAGCTTTAAATGTATTCTAATTCTGAGTACAACATTTCTTATAAAAAATTTAACTAATTTTTGCCTTCCTCGAATTGCATGCATAAGTAACGTTCAACAATCAACAAATAGCATACACAAACAGTAAAGTTTCTAACATTAAAGTGAATTGCAAGGTCTTGCATTTCCAAATTCCAGTAGCCGATTATCTTTACTGCTCATCCATTAGAATAACAAATATTCCACATTGGACATATGCTGCACATTTCTGTGACTGAGTTCTAAAAATTATCATCATCATCATCATCATCATCATCATCATCATCATCATCATCATCATCATCATCATCATCATCAACAACAACAACAACAACATGAATTTTCCTTTATTATCCCTCTACAACCTCTGCAATATTATGCAGCACTCAAGACCAGCATTTAGCTTTTAAGTAGCACTTTAGAAATCTGGAGATTACGATTACGAATGTAATTGTAATTCTAATCAAGCATTTATAAAGCACCACTCAACAATTCAGAGGCGCTTCTCACCCAAGTCAGTGCTATCATTAACAAATAAAATGGACTTGAGGCATTTAAGAAACAGAGGAAGTGAAAGAGTGAGGAGGTCAAGTCACAATTCCTGTGGAGGGTGGTTCCAACAAGATCAACATAAGCAAAGCTTCTAGATTGTGCAGTTGCCCCATGCATGCAGGGGACAACCAGAAGGGCCCTTGGCAGTCGAGTGACTAGGGAGTGAAGAGACCGAGGTGCGAAAGGTTCTAAGGTTGCACACAAGAGTTAACATTTTAAACTGGATGCACTGAAGGCCTTCCTAAATGAAGGCAGCTGCATGGGTAAACTTTGGGAGACCACCAATAAGGATGGCAGCAGCGTTAAGTATTGACTGGAGCTTTGAAAGGTTTAGTGAGGAGAGACCAGCGTAGATGGTGTTGCCAAAGTCGAACCTAGTACAGATCAGCTCATGGATGAGAGGTGACCACATAAGGGGAGAGCAAGTGACGGATCATGTGGAGTTGATGTAGGTTATAAAGGCTTGTACTAGAAAGGCTTGTACTCCAGTCAATACTTAACGCTGCCTGTATCAGAAACTGAGAGAACTGGATTAAAAATAACACCCAGTTCGCAGATAGAGGAAGAATAGTGGACATCTGGAAACCTAACGCAGAGAAATTCACTGTCAATCACTGAGCAGCTAAGTGTCCAGGTCTCGGCCCCAAATGGGAACACAGGAAGCATGTATGACGTAAACTGGCAGAGTTTTGTTGCCAGCTGAATATGCACGAACTGTGTTGGTGTTATATTTCATTCAGATGAGACCTCAAAACTCACACTCACAACTAAAGAAAATCCTGTATTTTCTGAAAGAAGGGTGAGACTTTGGAATGCAGCATCTGCAAATCACCCGAGCTTGATAGCATGCACGACGTTCAGATGTTGCACCATTTGGACAATGAGGCAACCATGTACCCTGGTTGGTGGACTGCAGTGCCTGTAATCAGTGGCGTCACTAGGGTGGTGCGGACCGCACCGGGTGTCACCATCGTAGGGGTGACACCAGAGTGACAAAATGACTGTCTAAACAAATTTTGTGCAGAGTTTCAGCAGAAATTTATTATTTTTAAATTAACAGTAACACACAACAAAAACATTTTTCGTAAGCCCAGTTTACACAGTAAATTGTATCAATTTACCTAAAGCTGAAACTCTATACTAATTTACTTGTTAGAGCCTTCTAATACGTTACGGTCAGTGCGGTCAATAATTATTTTACCCAATTACAATAATGTTTCGACTTGGTGAAAAAGCTACAGGCACTAGGACTTTCTCTAAACGAGAAGCACAGTCACCTGGTGAAGCATTCAATTGAAGAAGCCATCAAAGAAGTAGCAGCCATGTCTGAGACTGTTCAAGTGAATAGTCTGATAGCTTGCCTCTGAAGAAGAGTTTAAACTTTAAGGTGTCCATTCCAAAATTGGCTACTTTCTATGATGAAGTGTCTGAGAGTACACTTTTAATAGAAATACCAAGGCTGAGAAGGCATCTGAAAGCAGCAGAGATTAATCTGGTGTAAGCCAAAGATTGGGAAATATAAGACGTTTAGACATTCATTGCTGAATGGGGCTTCGTGGAATCTCCCCCAGCCCTTTCAGTAAGCCTTAAATTATATCTGATGATCTGTTGTCTTTGGCTTTATGTGAGAGAAGCTTTTCAAAGCTTAAACTTATAAAGAACTATTTACGATCTACCATGGGACAGTCAAGGCGTTCCGATCTTATCAATTGAAAGTGAATTGCCTGTTGCTGAAAGGCACTGATTTCGATTAAATGATTCAGAAGTTCGCAGTCTTGAAAGCTAGGAAAGGAAAGTTCTGATCTAGTCGAGATGTTCACTAAGTGCTGAAATGCTTGCGTATTTGTTTCTGTTTTTTTATTGTTATTTCATTTATGAGTATATTGCCATATATCAATATTTTTAATTGCTAACCTGATTTTAACTGATAATATTCCTATATTACAATGTTTTAATAAATAATCAGCCAAAATTTCCAATTTTTCCTTATTATAATATATAAAATTTGCCAATTATTTACATTACTGTAGTTAGGCCTATTATAAATTATAATGTAATTTTTCTGTATTCTTTAAACATTATTTCATAAGGAGGCTGCAGGTACGTTCACTGCCCTCCACAGTCCACCAATATTTGCTCATTTGATTTTTAATGATGTAACTGCTGACCTGATGGAAAATGATTAAAATAAGAAATAAAATAAACAAAATATGCATTTGTAATATTTTAATTCTGCTAGTTGTTAATATCACTATTTTTACCATTACATTCTGTTATATATATATAGGCCCTACAGGAATTACGATTTACGGGTAACATTAGTGCAAAAATCATTTCTAATGATTCTGCTTGGTCTGGAAAGGGCAATTCTGTGCCTGTACATGGGTGCCACCATGAGTTACCGCACCGGGTGACACCAACCCTAGTGATGCCACTGCCTGTAATTACTCATCCTCGATGCAGCATGACTCAGGAACTCGGACCAAGATGTCATTGTCAATTCTGGATTGGCTTTGCATGGGGGGGGGGCAGAGGACAAGAGCCCACCAGTGGCTCAGTGACATTCAGCTTTCACTGCTTGGTAATAAACTTTATGTTCTTAATGACAGTTGACAATGTTTAAGCTAGCATAGTGAAAGCCTCTGATTAGTTCTCTTGAATGCTGCTATATACCAGTAAATTTTAAACTACAATTTTCCAGCTTCCTTATCGACGGTCATCGTCTCTGCTGTATGCTGTCTGACCTCTAAGTTTCAGCTGAAAGCTACCATCAACTGACTGACCCATAACAATGACAATGCTATCAGATTCTCGCCATTAGATTAGATAAGATTATGTTCTTACATGCGACTCGCTGGATCATGACTGGCTTACATGCTAACACACAATTCTGTGCCTGGCTGGTGAAAGATGACAGAAGCAAGGCAGAATCTAAAGAACAACAGACAAAACAGTGCACTATTTGTGCTAATTACTAGCATACTGGAAATTGCACTTAACTCGTCAACATGTTGCATGCATTACCATGATTACCCAAGATATCCAATCTAATTAAACAACTTCTACATAATCGTATTAACATGTTTGTAAAAGATGACTGATGGTGCTGGTTAATGCTGCTTACCTGGTGGACTGGGAATTCGATTGGCTGCCTCGCTTGCACTTGTCACCTTTGTGGCTTCAGCCCACCATGCTCGGTGACAAATTCACTGCCGACCCACGGTATGAGGCCAAGCTCATCCAGTGGCAGGGTGCAGTCTCAATTCGGCAACCGGATAGCAACGTTACCCACAAGCAGTCCTATTGGAATAAGCCCCTTATTGACGGAGTTACCTCAGATCGCTCACAAGACACCATCAAGCACGCTTTAGGGTGGTCTCTGCCCCGCACTCTGGCGATTGGTTATTCACTCTCCCCATACCTCTTGCGGGCTGAGACTTGACGATGAGGCAGTCATAGTCATGGTTGGCCTATGCCTCGGTGTGCCTCTTTGCAAGCCGCACTGCTGTGTCTGTGGCTCTCTTGTTGCCGCAGAGGGCTCGCATGGGTTGTCCTGTGGGCTGGGTCCGGGGTCGAGCGTCACGACATGCATCCCTAAACAATCTTGGTTATTCTTATTTTTCATAGCTTGGTTCGAGCCGGCTACCCCTATACCAAGGAACCGGTAGGCCTCCTTAGTACCGATGGCAAGAGACCTGACGGTCTCACTCTTATCGCTTGGCGGGCGGGCCAAAGCCTAGTTTGGGATGTGACGGTCACAGACACCCTGGCCGTCTCATACCTACCATGTACTTCTCGGACAGCTGGGGCTGTGGCTGCTCACTTTGTCCCCTGGCCTTCGAAACCATGGGCCTGGTGAGTGCTGAGGGTTTGGCCTTTATTTCATTCTTGGATGTCTGGAGATGCACGTGAGACCGCCTACCTATTTCAGCGCATATCTCTTCTGATCCAGCGGTTCCATGCGGTGGCTTTCTGTGGTACTTTTGCCACACTGGATCTCTACGACGAATAGGTGCCATTCCAGACAGTTTTCTACTATTCTTAATGAATTAATGTTTAAGTCCCAGAAGGATCGTATGTACATCGGGGCATAAAAAATCTACACATTATTTAGTGACACTGTTAAAGCGGTTTTGGTCCAATTTCTTTTTTATTGTCTCTTCTGGGTCTCTTAGGCATTTCTGATTCATGACAATGCTTCACAAATGACGCTCTTGTTTCTACTATTTAATTATTAACAGTTATCTATTTACAATGTATTTTACAGCAGTCTACCATGTTTTACCTTACACCCTCAGAATCTTCTTCCACCATGCCAGTACGTCTTCAGAAAGTTCCACTTGACTGAAACTCTGCTGCTCTGACTTATATCCTACATCTTCATTCAATTATTACGAAGATTTATATAGCACCCCTTCAAGGTTACTACTCGGGAGCGCTCCCGACCCCCAGCATGGCTGAAAAGGACAGTTTTGAAGCAAGAATACAAAGATTCAGAGTGGATTCTGGGATGTAATCGCAGTGCCAAAGGGATCCCGCTCCAGAGCTAGGGGCCAACCACTGAGAAGGTGCGATTCTGCTTAGTAGCTGTGCATGCAAAAGGTACCATGAGCATGCTCCACACCAGTAGAGCGGAGAGAGCGACGACCCGGAGCACTCAAGGTAGGGCAGCAGAGGTCGCATAGATAGGCGGGGCGAGGCCCAGCAAGGACCGCCACACCAAAGTGATGATCCGATACAAGATCCGTTGCAGGAGGGGGAACCAATGAAGCATATCCAGCATATAACCTGAGGCATGGCCAAATCTGGGAATGTGTTTGCAATGGTGTGCGGTGGAGCGCAGGACCCGGTCCAGGCATCCCAACCAACTGGGAAGTCAACATAGAGTGAGCAACAGTAATCAAGTCGGACTGTGATAAAAGAGTGGATGAGTATAGCGGTGGCGCCTGGAGTAAATGAGCGAGCAACAGTGCGGAGCTGGCGCAACTGATGGTATGAATCACGGCAGAGGCGGTGTATATGAGGGGCAAAGGTTAACTCTTGGTCCAGTGTAACTCCAAGGTCATGATCTTGGAGTTACACTGGACCAAGAGTCCTCTGACAACAGCGGAAAAGACAAATTGGGGGAAGTCTGCAGCAATGGTGGATAGGTCCAGCTTCATAAGCTGATGCCGAGTGCCCAGCCACATAAATTGGGTTTTTGATGGGTTGAGGCGCAGGCGGTTCGTTGACACTGATGTCAGCGTACAGGTGACCTAGCACAGCAGAAGCAGTAAGTAGGGGGTGTAAAAGATGTAAAGAAGGGGACCCAGCACTGAGCCCTGCGGGAAGGCCGTAAGGGGCAGGGACCCATGAGGACCTAGCGAGCAAGCGATAGTGCGTAGTTGGCGCAGTTGTCAATAGGAAGCACGGCTGAGAGAGTGAATGTGAGGAGCAAAGGTGAGCTCCTGATCCAAAGTAACACCAAGGTCATGGACCACAGAAGGGAAGACAAAATGAGGAAAGGCAGTAGCAAGGGCAGCCATATCTAACTTAGCCAGCTGCTGGCGGGTGCCAAGCCAAATGAACTGGGTTTTTAAGGAGTTGAGGTAGAGACGGTTGGCCAAGCTCATAGCGAGGACGGTTACAACGGCGTTAGAGGCGAGGCAGTGTTGGCAGGCCTGAGGAGTCATCTACATATAGCTGGGCCAGCATAGTGTGGAAGGCGAGTAAAGAGGTGAGATCAGAGGTATAAATTATGAAAAGAAGGGGACCCAAGGGGAAGACCATAGAGAGTGGGGGCCCACCGTGACCTAGAGGACCCATGGACCACACGAAAGGAGCGCTGATCCAAAGCCAGAGGAGCAGGGTACCAGAGAGGCCGAAGGCTATATGTATCCATTCTAGCAAGATCTCATGGTCCACAGTGTCAAACGCTGCACTGACATCACTGAGCTGAGTGTCAGTTCAGAGTGATCGATGGCACCGTAGACATTGGAAAGGAGACGAAGAAGTAATGTCTCGGTGGAATGACCTTTTCGAAAGCCAGACTGGATTGCTGGTAGCAGGTTGTTAGTCTCAAGGTACAATGTGAGCTGGAGGGCGACTATCTTTTCAATGACTTTCGAGACGAACGAGACATTGGTAGGTCAGAAGTTGACTGGGTTGTTCGAATCTAGCCCCTCACACTTGAGGATGGGGACCAGGATGGATCTTTTTTGAGGCGCCGGTAGGACCCCCTTACGGATGTAGCTTAGTAGTGAGTCTCCTCTCAGCGTGCGTCCGATCCATTTCCTTTGTCTCTTCCTTATTGTGCGTATCAGGGCTCTTTCTTCTCCAATTCTTTCTATCACTTCTTTGTTTGTTTACGTTCTGTCCCGCTGATTTTCTCCACTCTTCTCCATGTCCACATTTTGAAAGCTTCCAGTCTTCTTATATCCGCTTTCCTCATTGTCCATGTCTCTGATCCATACAGCATGAACCTCCATATCATTCTTATCTTCAGATTCCTGTTTAGTTTTCCTTCCAGTAGTTTGTCCTGTTTGAGAATGCCTCTTTTCCTATTGCTATCTTTCTTTTAATTTCTCTTATATAAAATTTTAATTATCTGCAATGAGCTAATTGTGCCTAATTATATATCAGATGTTGCGTATTGGGCGGGATGCCGCAGGAATAAAATTTATTCATGCTAAGCTATCAAAGCCAGTACTAATTAAACATGCTGTAGATCTATATGATAGCGATTGCTAATTTAGCCCTTTTTACCGAAAGTGACAATGCCGTTGGTATTTATTTGTTCCCATGAAGTTATGGTGAGCATAGAAAATAATAATGTATTGTATTGTATTTGTATTGTATTCTCAATATGTAATTTCGCGTTCAATAAATGTGATTTAATATTGCTTCTTTGTTCTGGCAGTTGCTGAAAAATAACCGCTTTGAAAATTTTTGAAATTTCAATACATACATCGCACCTTTATACAAGTCGCAACCGTTGACGCTCATGTCAAGAACCGCAACTTATAGTCCAAAAAATACGGTACTTTCGAAAAATAGAGTTAGGCCTAAACATGGTAGCTGGACTTGCCTTTTTTTCCTGCACCTCTCAGAAGTGCTTCAAACGATTTATTGCTGTCACCTTTTGCAGCACTTTCTTCTTGCCTGCACTTGATGAGTTTTAGAAAACGCATACATTAATAATTATCCGGAGCCATTTTACGTCCTGAGGGATCATACATACCTTAGGCAAAAATAATAATGTATTATATTTGGCCATTTATAAAGCCTTTCAGAAGCACAAAATGTAATCTCTAAGCAACAACTGAATTAACCAAATTCCGCATACCTAGGAATTCCATACACAGATCAAGAACTCTAGCAGCTGCATCACGAATTTCTTTGTTGTTTGATGCCAAATTGGTGACAAGAGGTTCAACAGACAAACTGACAAGGTTTCCCATGTATGGATGAATAATAGGAATAATCTCCTGAAAGACTTGTAATGCCAAAAGGATTACTTTGGAGTTGGCATCTCTTAGGCAAGGCACAAAACTATCAAAGATCTACAAAATCAAATCAAACTCAAAGGTAATGGCTTCAACACCTTCAAAGTTGAACTGATTTCTGCTGTGAACATTATAGCACATAAATTTAAAAGTAATACACACAATTAGGCTTCATTAATGACTTAGTCAACATACTGCAAATTGGTGAAATACTATATCCTTACAAGCAAAGTATTTCCATTTTTCAGTACTTCTATACATTACAGAACTTTGATACAGTAACACCATATTTACTTCATCACTGATCAACAATGTTAAGTGGTCAAAACAGTGCTTCTCATTTGAGGCGATCGAAATATCGATCTCCATGGTCTATCGCCTAGCAAAGATCTGATTTATTGGTAAATTGATCGCGCTCAATGAGTTAGACTCCAAGAGGAATCTGGAGCCAGACCATTATTTTATGTACCTAATTTTACACTACTTTAAGTTTTACTTACTTGCGGCAGGGGTGAATGCATTCAGAACGCAGCGTTCCGTGACCTAAGGACTGCTGACTGATCACTCCAATTTCTTGCAACTGTTGGTCTGATCGGTTAAAGTGTTTTGGGTATCATGGATGAACTAACATTGGTTTACCCGAACGAATTGAACTTTGGAGTTGTCTACCGTCAAACTATGGCCTACTTGTGGTAATCATTCAAGCAACCAAAACGGATGTATCTAATTCCGTAACTGTGAGAGCCTGTGCAAGTCTACGCAGATTTGTACTCCACTTCAAGGAAAGTTTACCTGCTATCCACCTAAGAAAGGCACATAAACTGCGAGAGAAAGACATTAAGATATTATTATTATTATTATTAAAACTAGAATACGAATTACATTCTATGATTTCCTTCAACTACGGGCAATACTCTGTCATGATGATCTACCATAAAAGCCAGATAAGATAAAAACAATAGACTAGTTTATCTATGCCTCTTTTGGGTAGACAAGTGTCATACGTGACGTCAGCCGAGAGAAGGGACAACTTGTCGCTTTCTAGATCAGCCGGAAAATGGTCTTTTCGTAATACCCTCACCTCACCCTGATTATAATTTTTGCGTCTAATTACTGCAAATGAAGCTAACAATCTCTGTAGAGTGACCTCTATTACTCTACGTGATGCATTAAGAACAAAAATCTTTCATTAACGCATCTGGTAGAGACAGTTTCAATATTTCGTCGCCTGAGAATTATCTTGTCGTATCTCCACTTTTTTTCGAAAAGCAGTTTAGAGTTGATTTGTAGCAGAATTTTTTGGATCTTTCTTCAGCTTCAATGGCTAAGAGATACGACAGGTCGTTTTAAAGATATTCGACAAAATATACTGTCGTATGTCCTGTTTTGAGAAACATTTTATCGTATCTCCACACAGCATTCGTGGTGTAGCATTGTATGTTGTTGTATGTCCAGAGAAAGCTCGTCGTTGATTGGACGAGCAGGAGACACAACAGTATAAACCTGTGCGCTTAGCTGGACTATAGTGTCGCATATCCAGACAATTAAAAGTTTTTCATTTAAAAATCCGGACTAAATCCATGAATATTTTAACGAAAACACTCTCTAATAATTGGTCGTTGCTTGATTTAATCATTTCATGTCTTTGTTTTCCGTAGGATGGTTCGTAATATTTGTAAATCCATTTTATACAAAATTTTCATAAATTTCTGAAAAACAGCTCTAATCGTTAATTTTTAAAATGCAGGGTCTTTATGCAATGTTGATGTTTTAACATGACATCTGTGTGTGAACTGTAATTTGATAATGCCCTCCTTATTGCATTGAATTTCTAATTTTTCCGCGAAATGCAGCCCAAACTTCAACCTCGATATCTCGGAATTTTGGAAAATGGAGATACGCGAGGATAATTCTCAGGCGACGATTTATAGGTGATTTCCCGCCAAATAATAATTTATATTTCTTTAAAAAGTGCATAAATTTTGGGCCAAACGTTCTGAAATTTTTACCCTGATGGTATAAGCTTATGGAAACTGTTAATAAGCCCATTCCTGACAAGTGGTTCCTTTTCTCAGCCGACGTCACATATTGTAACTGTGGATTGCTCATTAACTTAATATAATTTTATCAGATCTATACTATGATGTCTCATGTTAATTTTGATCTAGACGCCGTGTGATTCTCGTTAACGATAAAGTTAAAGAAAATGTTTGTTAACGAAAATAAAATGAATGCGTTAACGATAGCTAAAACTGTAACTAAAAAATATCATTAACTATAATGAAAATAACACTAACAAAAATTCATTGTTATTTTCATTAGGCCTAAAAAAAATAAAAAGTGCAATATCGAGAAACATGAGAACTTGGGAAATGCACTACAAGTGCCTACAACTAATAGCCCATGTTCGCCCTGGATTTTAGATTTGTCAATTAACCCAATAGTAGTGGCGCATTTGATTAAATTTAGTTATTTTGCAAACGTTTCTATAGCGATTGCGACCCAAGTTGACTAGCGCAAATTCGCAGATTGGTGGTCATAATAATCTTTTAGTCAAAATGTCTGTAAGCATGGGAATGTGGTCTGGAGTCATTTCAAGTATGAAACAGTCGCAAATAAAAGTTCGTATATCATCAGCGGTGTTGGTGTTAATGTGACCGGCTCATAGCCGGTAAAAACAAAACTAATCTATTCAATCACCTCAAGTATCACTATCCAACTACATACAAAGAAGACTGCGCTGCACAGAGTGACAGAAAGTGATGTATAGAAGGGAACATGATGAAGATAATCAAAACTGGTGAGATTATTAGGGTGCTGTAAAATTAACACTCAACTGTGCTAGGCCTAATGGCTGTGTTTTTCAATGTGTTTGGTGATTTTTTGCGGGCTTTATAATTGTCTCTTTGTTTCTGGGTGTCAGAATATAGAAATATTTCTATGTGTCATGTTTATTTAATAAAATGGTTCAAATAGTCATGCTGCTGATGCTAGTGATGTAAATTTACCAGTAAAATATTTCTTCGGTAAAATATACGGATTTTTTACCGGTCAAATTGGTAAAAAATTATTTAAATGATGTAATATCTTGGTTATGTTCCCCAACGGTGTGTTCAGCCATTTATCAGTTACATACAAATACTGAATTGTCTTAGTAGTCCTACTGAATTGCTAAATAGATAAACTAGTTTGTTTCCAAAAAACACATTTTTATTACAAAGTCAGCCCTCGTCCACTGTCACAAATTGCAGTGATTGTTGTCACAAATTGCAGTGATTGTTGTCACAAATTGCAGTGATTGTTGTAAGTGATTCAGCTCAGATGAAGACTTTCTGATATTTGGTAGGTCTGTATATTAGGCCTCATTCCCTTTAAAAAAACTACAGCTTATAAGTTCTAGTAATTTAGAGAAATAGAAGATAGATAGGCTCCAGTGTAGCTGTCTATTAGGCCCTACTAGTCTAATATTACTTGCCACTTGTTGGGCGATTTCATAGGTGGATTACACAGCAAAGTGCATAGGGCATATCTGTGCAACACCAAGCTTATGATCAGTTGCTATAATCTTGTGACTGAAGTTGACATTGAAAACCTTAAGTGAATATTGTTACTAATAAATATTCATTATGATATTTAGTGAAAAGAAATCAAACTTTAAGCATTTACCATTTTAATAATTTTTTACCATATTTTAAAATTTTGTACCACTGTAAAATATGTGGATTTTTTACCGGATTTTTTGACCGGTAAAAAATCATTTCACATCACTAAGACCAACCAATAGAACTCATTTAATATCGTCATCAGTCTTATTCGTTTCGTTTACCTTGTATTATAGCACAGCTTTGTCATTAAACCTAACGCAGTTTGCAATTAACTAGCCTATAATAAATTCCTATATTAAATTAATTAAGATACACAAGGCATTTTATAACCATAGCCACTACAATTATATTGAATTGGGCTGGAAGTGATGAAAACTTTATTTGTGTAACCTGAAATTTACTAAGAGAATTTTTGATTGATATATTTGGTATCTTTGGAAACTATATAAGGAACTATTTTGGAGCTATTATATGCAGAATGACATTCTGAGTGCATTTCTCGCATATGAATTAGGTTGGGTTATATCGTGCACAGACAAAAAGGATAAAACAAAATTCACACTAAGTAAAATACAGATGGGATTTCCAATTTCTCATATTATATCTATGCTTCATAATGATTGACATACAGGAGTCAAAGTTATAATGAATACAACAGGTTACAAACCAAAGTGATGTTCATTGTGAACAGTGGGAGGTTAGTGGTCGTCATATCTCTCAGATGTTCAATTCCTTTGCACCGTTCCCTGAAGTCATTCGTAGTCAGCTTCTTGATCATTTCTGATAATTCACTCTGAGCTATCTCATCAAAACGTTTTACTCGAACAGAAGAATCAGATGAAGGCCTGATAAAATGAACGACAAATAAGGAATACAGATCAAGGTACCATCAAGGAACTTACACTTTTTAGCGGTATGTAAGTAAGTAGATCTAACAACCAATCAGCATTCCTACAGTACATTTTAAGCATGTCATAAAATGCTTCTCACTAGCCTACCTGATGTGATTTCTAAAAGAATGACAAGTTGTCTGAACATGAATGGTGGCCATGTAGCACATATGTGACCCAAGGGATCAAAATGAGTCGGATGTCGGCAATTTACATTCCTAGGAAAATAGCAAAATATGATCAGATGTCACTTTATCTTATTTTCAGAATTTAATGAAAATGGTTGAAATTTTTTTACATTTTTGAAGTCTCACATTTGATGAAATTCATTGTTTTAATGTGTATTTTCAGAATTTTGTACACAGAATACTTTTATTTTTGTGATTATATATTAAAATAAATGAAAAATCTTTAAAAAAACACATGATCATTCGTACTTTGTCAAAAAATAAGGTAAACCAAACTTTTGGTGTCATTTTAAAGCAAAAAATGTGGTCTTTTAGAATATGTAAAATACTCATATTCTAAAATTTCCTACATGCGACTCATTTTGATCCCTTGGGTCACATATATAATATATATTATCAGAGTCGAATGGAACCGTTTTGGGGGCCTTACTATTTCAATCATGCAAGGGGCCCCAAGGCCCAACCTGATCCACAAAATGCAGCATTAGACAAATTCAGGTTTAGCATTGTCGAATCAGAGTTAATGTTATACAACATGTTTGTTTACATTAAGCCTGTTTGGACAATGCTGATAGCTGAAGTTGCATGCAATTTGCCACTGTGAACAAGGTTCTGCTATGGCAAGCTTCGGGTCAGCATTGAATATGTCATGTATGTATGTATGTCTGTATGTAAGTACGTATGCATGTATGTATGTATGTATGTATCTATGCATACATAGATACATACATATGTATGTATGTATATATATATTAGGGCTGCGCGTTAATCGCCGTTAACGCCCGCGATTAACGCGTTAAAAAATTTTGCGATTAATTATTTTAACGCAAAATAACGCATTAAAAATCTCTGGATAAAATGTCTAAAATAAAAGAGTTTAATAAAAAATGTAAGTTCTTATAATCAATATTTCTCAAATAATCGGTTATCAGTTATTGTCCAATTCTGTTGAGTCACTCAGCACTAGGCCTACTCTCATTCTCTCTCCTGCATGCGTACATTCGGTCCTCCGGTGCACTCGTTTATTGGCATCGAAGAAACGTGTCGATTAAAAAAAAACAAAGTTGATTTGTGTCGAACTTTGGAGTCAAAGAAAATACACAAAACAGTTATGGATGAACAATTTAGATTTAAAAATGATAAAGTAGTTGAGATACTTCAACCGAGAATTTCTAAGCCACCGGAGTAATTAATCGTTGTCATACCACATGTCTTCTTAGCATGTGGCTCTGAAAATCGAAGGACGGTGAATTTTCATCATCATCTGATAATGATGATAAGCCGTTGATTCCCCCGGGCAAAATCAAATTCAGACGCACTTCTTCGCTACAAAGATGCGCTGGAGAATGACATGGATTCTTGTTCACTGCAGTGGTGGAATTAGCATGCTGGAGCCCACAAAGACCTATAGCTTCTGTTGCAAGGAAATATCTAGCTTCTGCGGCCACAAGTGTTCCTTCCGAACGTGTTCTCTGTCTATGGGACTATTTTGAATAAAAGGCGAGCATCCTAGACTGCTACAGTTAAAGATTGAGACACTTGTTTTAGAATTTTGACTGAATTCTTCAAATTCTAGACCCTTAAAAATAAACATAAAAAAGTCAATGAATGTGCAATCAATCGTGTTAACTTTGCGTTAATTTTGTTAAAAAAATTAATCGAAATGCAGCCCTAATATATATGTATGTAAGATGTATAAACTCACCACATAATATAATGTCTTAAGTACCTGTCAAAAGTGCTTCACTCATAATCATAATCGTATCATTGGTAATCAAATGGGTAACAGTCAATTAAAACCAAGTTCATTTAGAATGACTTTGCTCAAGGCGCTTATAAATTAGCAAATTGATGGTGCTCTGTTTAATATCCATCACAAAACTTGCCACATCATCTGTTGAAATTCCTGTTTCATATTTCCCAGTGTCTATGAATCCCAGGATTCTTCAAAAGCTTAAAGAGCACGACTTTTGGCAAAGGCATTGATTGATCTCATACATACTTGGAAGACTCTACCAATGACCAGTTCCATAATATGATGTCTGCATGCTCCTTACTCCAAAATGATACAAGTACCATTAGTTCGACCCATAGATTTTAAAAACGGTAAAAACAAAATAAAAAACGAAAAAACGGCGTTTTTTTCAAAAAAGAAAAAACGGAAAAAACGAAAAAAAATGGAAAAGAAAATAATTTGACTTTGTTACATCTTTTACTGCATTTTAAAATTAAAAACCTTGTTTACACAATTCAATTTTAATCAGCAAATAACACAATTAACTTCATTAGTAAACACCAAGTAATATTAATCTACAGCAATTATTTACTTTTTCATAAGTTTGGTTTAATAAGAAATTGAGAAATTAAAAATATTGAAATCTTTTCAAATTTAAATTGTACACATAAGTCTATGCTAACATAAACAATTAAAAACTAAACTTTGTAAGTATAGAGCGTACTTAATTAAAATTATTTATCCAACTTATTTAACCGCACTTTGGTTTACATGAAATTACACATTATAAAGCATTCTTGTTAAAAACGTTTTTCTCATTAAGTTGTCAGCCTGTGGGATAATTCGGTCATGTGGTCTGGGACACAGGGAATAGGGGGGTGTCTTTACAGGAGGGAGGAGCGGGTTCAGAACATGGCCGGGGTCCGCCAAGGCAGCAGTAAAGAGGTTCCCATCTGCCGTTCTATACAACTGTTCTAAAGCTGGGTTACCCTCTGGAAGGTAGCGTAGTTGGACCAGACGGTCCATCACGGACTGTAGACTATTGCGCTCCTGCTGCCCCACAAAACTCCACCATGCCGGTGACGCGTATAACAAATGGGCCACAGTGGTCATTCGCACAACATCATGTAGCATTGGTCCTGCAAAGCCATGTGTCGTCATGATGCGCAGAGCATACATCGACTGTCTAGCTTGGACACATATGTGTTTTATATGCATGTCAAAGTCAATATGTTCAGTCATGACCACCCCGAGGATTACCATGCTCTGGACACTTGGGAGTCCTGGCACTTCCCAAGCCTTAAAATCCGAATAACAAAAAAGGTAATATTTTTGACCAAAAACAATTCCTTTTTTCATTAATACAAAAATAGTCACCTGTTTTGGCGAACTCCTACGGTAATATTTAATCCTAAATATTGAAATCCCGTGTAAAATAATAAAATTGTGAGTCGACGCATCAACAAAATGGCAGACAGTCAGGCTTTTTAGGGAACCAAATTAAAGTGATATTGCCCATTAATTGGATCGGAATCGGCGAAAAAAACAGTCCAACTAATCGGAATCTGAAGGCTACTAAATGTAAGACAATCCAAGGTTATTTTAAGGACAAAAAGAGCAATTTCAGAGAAAAATCAGAGGAAATGGTCATAACTCAGCAAAATGTTCTGTTTGAGTTATTCTTTAATCTGTTTGATTGGGCCGATAGGGGCTACACTCCAGAAGACATTGTACTAAAATACTAACATCCAAAGTCATTTCAAGGTCAAAAGGAAGGAAATATAGCCAAATAATAGCCAAATGTTGTTTTATTAGGGTGGTTCTGAGTTATGGCCATTTTATTCACAGGCACTCAGTCAAAATATAATCGATACGCATAAGGAGTTAAATTGATTCCAGAGGATCAGGCAGGCACAGCCAGACGGCTACAGTGGATGCTGTTTAGAAGTGGTGAGGGAGGAAATGGGAAGAGGATGGCTCAGGATAAGATTTGTGAAAGAGCAGTGTTTTTAGTTTTAAGCGAGGTGTGGTGAGTTCGTAGGATGGATAATTCTGGCGGGAGTTTGTTCTAGAGAGGTGGATCGATTTGCAAATTTTAGTGAAGTGTGGAGATGTTTTAAGGCAGAAGAGGAGTGGGTTCAGCGAAGTGGTTGGATTGTCAATAACTGGCAAAGATAGGAGGGCTCGGAGGGTTACGTGTGTTGGTGTTATGATGTAACTTTAATTTCAAATGGTCAGCAGATGAACTGACTGAAGCTGTGCACAAGAAATTTAAATACTAAAGCAGAAAATTTTGAATGTGTATGACATTGAGGGAAAAATGGAGGGGAGGAAGACAACAGGAAGACCAAGACAAATGATGCTGGACTGGATGATGACAAGCGGTTACAGGAAGCTGAAAGAAGAGGCCCAACAACAAGAGGAGTGGTGACGTCGGACATTTGAACCTGCCTAAGAGGCAGATAACCACAGGAAGAAGAGAAGAATGACATGACAGTCACCGTGAAGCTGAGTGATGCCTTGAAGAAGTTTTCCTTTCCACATTTGCTGTTCTTCTGTTCTGAGCCGAATTTACCTCAGAATCATCTAAACCCTGAAAATGACAAGCAATGTCATACACAGTACACAAAAGTACCATAAAATAACAGCACAATACAGCAACACAGAACATCTTGTGTTTGCACAAGGCATCCTGGACTCCAGACTGAGTGAGGTGTGCTCCGCAATGCAGGTCCAAATGATACATGAATTTTACGTAACTACTGTTATGCTTTTATGTAC
Source organism: Aporrectodea caliginosa (assembly GCA_020284085.1). Taxonomy (NCBI): domain Eukaryota; kingdom Metazoa; phylum Annelida; class Clitellata; order Crassiclitellata; family Lumbricidae; genus Aporrectodea; species Aporrectodea caliginosa. The sequence continues at coordinate 862,172 of JACEVL010000781.1, forward strand.
TTATCTGGGTTAATATCAAGCCATTATTATTATTACTGATTAATTTAATCTAATCCTACCTAATCTAATGACTTAAACAGCCAAAGATTTTGTACTTGGTACTTGCATTTGTATTCAAGTACAACTCGAGTACAGTTTTTAACTACTTGTACTCGTACTTGTACTTGATACCAAAGTACTCGTACTTGTATTCTTACTCAAGACTTTACACTGTGTGACAAAAGTTCTTTAAAATGGAAACATATGGCCTATGAAGCGTGAGAGGCTTTCATTCATTCATTCATTCATTCAGAGAATTTATATAGCGCCTCTTCAAGAGACCTACTCAGAGGCGCTCCCAGCCCAGCCACGGCTATAAAAGTGTGATTTGAGATACTTATAAAAGGCAGGCGAATCTAGCAGAGGCATCAATCGGAGGCCATTCCAGATGGAGGGACCCACAATCGAAAAGGCTCGACGCTGTCTAATAGAAGTGTGAGCTCGCGGGACCAAAAGCTCCCCCCCTTTCTGAAGAACGCAGAGATCTACGAGCTGCGAGGTCAGAGACAGGTCGACTAAGGTCAGACAAGTAGGATGGAGCACAGCCAAGAAGGCACCTCCATACAAGTGCAGCAACTGATGCGCTGAGAAACAGGGAGCCAGTGAAGAACATCACGCATATAGGCAGAGACAGGAGCATATTTAGGAAGGTGGCCAATGAGGCGAGCAGCTGAACGCAGAACACGATCAAGGCGCCCAATTAGTCCCAATGGTAGACCTACAAGTACCGAACTGCATTCATCAAGTCTACTAGTGACAAAGGCATGCACAAGAGTCACAGTAGCATTATGAGAGAGGGATCGTGAGACAACTTGGAGTTGACGAAGCTGGTAGTAGCAACTACGAGTGATCGAATTAATATGCTGTGAGAAATTGAGCTCTTGATCCAAAGTGACTCCGAGGTCTTGAACTGTGAGAGAGAAAGAGATACGAGGAAAAGTCTCCGCTAGTAGGTGCAGGTCAATGGATGCCAATTGTCTGCGGGTACCAAGCCAGATGAATTGAGTTTTAGAGGGGTTCAGAAGTAAACGATTTGAGGCTATCCATGATGATAGAGCATCAATGGCATGAGACATTAACGATACAGAAGAAATTGCATCAGCAGCGTGGCAGTGAACATAGGCCTGCACATCATCAGCATAGAGTTGGTGCAGGAGGCCACAAGTAGATAGCAAGGAACTAATACCAGCTGTGTAGAGAATGTACAGTAAAGGGCCCAACACTGAGCCCTGTGGTACACCAAAAGGGGCTGGGACCCAACGGGACCTAGAAGCCCCCACAACCACACAGTTAGTACGCTCAGACAGAAAGGAGCGAAGCCATTCTAAGGGAGCGCCTGCCAGCCCAAAGGAGATAGAGAGACGTTGGAGCAAGATAGAATGATCAACTGAATCAAAAGCTGCACTAACGTCAAATAGAGCTAAGAGTGTGACCTGACCACGGTCCATGGCGCCATAGAAGTCGGACAGAAGACGAACCAAAAGAGTTTCTGTGGAATGATTCCTCCGGAAACCCGATTGCTGAAAGGGAAGCAACTCATGCATGTCTAAATATGCAATTCATTGGTTGGCTACAATGTGTTCTAAAATTTTAGACAAGAACGTAACATTGGCAATTGGTCGGTAGTTGGCTGGATCACTTGAATCCAAACCATCTCGCTTCAAGACTGGAAGTAGGAGTGACTGCTTTTGAGAGGATGGCACTTGAGAGGATGGCACTTGGTTAGTTACCAGTTAGCTTTTACTCATTGACTCTTACAATTTGGACAGTTTGGCAATTCTTTTGTGGAGATCGGTGTTTAGATGGACAACAACTTGATCAGAAATTCCTTGTGGCTGTCTTGTTAAAATGGAGCACATGGACTCTAATAATGTTCATAAAAAATACAATTACTCCTTGAGTCATAAAGTTTGGTCATGATAAGGGGCTGTACATAAATGACGTCACGCACCAAGGTGAGGGAGGGGTTCGGAAATTTGTGATGATGTGTGACATGGGGTAACCTATCCAAAGCGTATCCTGACTGACGTTTTTGATTTGTTAAAATGTCCTTGTAACGGCATGTGCTGTGTTACGGCGCGGTAGAAATGGTTGGTTTCATCACCATCATCATCATCGTGGAGGTGGGGATGGTTTGAGAAATGTGACGTCATATCAGGTCTATGTAATTAAATTTAACAATAATTTAATTGTAACAACAACAGCACTAATTTTGAGTATTAAATTTTCATTATTTTTGTGATTATATTATTTGTATACAGTTTATACACTATACAGGCACCATTAGTGACTTCCTCGAGATGATTTCTACCAAGAAAGCACCTTTGTGCTTCAACCGCTGACTCGCCTCCGCCTTTCATCGCATCGACTGATTCTGTTCTTGATGGATTTTGACTGATTCTGGAATCCAACCTACGATGTCTCCTTGTTTCCTCGAACTTAAAGTCTTGTGAACTGGACCCCCTTCCTCCATTTATCATTGCTGATGTTGTTGATGACATTGTTCCGGTTTTACTCTTATTTAATACGTCTCTCTCTATCTTCCCATCTCACAAAAACAAGCTTGTGTTTATCCTACTCTCAAGAAACCTAACTTGGATCCTAACCTCTGTCAGAATTACTGCCCGATCTCCAACCTTTCCTTCCTTTCCAAGACTCTTGAACGCCTGGTCTCTCTACAACTTCTGCCCTATCTTGAACAGACAGGACTTCTCCCTCCTAGTCAATCAGGGCTAATCATTCAACTGAAACTGTCCTTCTGTCCCTGCTCTCCGATATCTACCGTACTCCGTTGTTGATAGATCTGAACTTACATAGCTGGTTCTCTTTGATGTCTTTGCTGCCTTTGACATGGTCGACCATGACATTCTGCTGCAACGCCTCGAGACCTCCTTTGGCATCAGAGGCCTTCCTCTTCTCTGGCTCTGTTCTTACCTTACTGGTCATACTCAAATGGTTAGTTGTGGTGACTCTAGAACTCCCTAGGTCTTTGGTCAAATATAGTGTTCCCTGGGTCCTCTCCTCTACCTCTTATATGCGGCCGACATTCCAGCCATATTCTCTAAACGCTCGTCAACTGGTCACCTCTAAGCTGACGATGTACAGGCGCTTGTCCATGGTCCACCCTCTGCTCAGCTTGCTCTTACAGGCCGCACTGATGCTCTCTCTCGAGACTTGCACCTCTGAATGTCCTCCAATTGGCTGTCACTGAATCCAAATAAGATGCAGCTCATCTGGTTCGGCACTCGCCAACAGCTTCTTAAGCTAGATTTCCCTATACTTGCAGAAAGATTTCCGTCCTTCACTTTTCACTCAAGTGTACGAGATCTTGGTGTAGTCCTGGACAGCACCCTTACCTTTTCTGAACATATTACATGTTCTTCTTACTTCCACCTGAGGCGTCTTAGAGCAATCCGACGCTCCGTCTCCTCCTCTGTCTTTACCTCTATTGTCCATGCCTTCATCTGCTCTCGGATCGATTACTGTAATTCTCTCTTGGTTGGTCTCCCAAAGTTTTGCCTCTCTTTTCTTCAGTCTGTTCTAAATGCTGCTGCCAGACTAATAGCCCGACTTCCTCGCTCATCCCACATCTCTGCTTTCATGTTTGACCACCTTCACTGGTTCCCTGTTACTGCTCGGGTTCAGCTCAAGGTACTTTCTTTAATCTACCAGTCGTTTACTGGTCAAGCTCCCAAGTATCTATGTGACCTTATCCGGCTGCCAGCCTCGGCTAATTCTCTTCGCCCACTACGCTCATTAAACCGGCATGATCTCTTTGTACCGCGAGCGAGAACGGCTATGGCTAAAACGCGAGCCTTTGCCTTCAATGGCCCTGCACTATGGAACCAGCTTCCTCCTTTGACACGTGTGTCAAAGGAGGAAGCCTGTTTATTCCTGTTTATTAACTGGTGGGCCAAGTGCTTCTTTTCGTTGTCTCAAGACCTCTTTCTTTTCTCTGGGTCTTTCGCACTGGGAGCGCCTCTAATTGGCGTGCACTGCAAGAGGCGCTATATATATTGATAGATACAATACAATATACAATTATTAATAATTTTCTATATATTTAAATATTTGGTCACCATCAGAGTTTTAAATATTCATGCTCTCCCTATTTGTTCCATGACAAAGCATTTTGCTTCACCATGGGAGAATGGAGAAGCATAAATTCTGTAAATTTTTGGATAAGTTGTTTATATTAGACATTTTAATTCTAATGATTCTACCAGAGCTTTTCATTCTGTGAAATGAATATGTTGTTGTGGTAAGTCTACTCTTTCCGTTTTGCTTTGTTCTACTACAAAATATTCTAAACATCTATAGTAATTGGTTAGACGATAAATATTCAATTAAGTTAATTTTGTGCTAATATCAGCTTTCCAACGACTCCTTTTTAATACCTCACTTTCTCCTTCTAGTGAGGGCTGTTAGACCGAAAATTTAAGCGGATGGGGACCGACTGGACAAAAGCACCAAACTTTCTGTGTACTTAGGTTTGGTCATATGGTAATGATTTTTGGTAGGAGCCACGCAATCCGACCACGGGGTCACCCCTAAAAAATGCATTTTAACCAAGATGGCGGCCAATAATGGCGCCAACACAGAAAACAGTATATATCAGGTCATAGGTAAGCTACAAAAACAAACGAAGTATCAAATTTAACATTATCAAGGTCAAGGAATCGATTTATCGTAGTGGCAATAGTGTCCGAATGTTACTATCCAAGATGGCGTCCAATATGGCCGCCAACACACAAAAATATGTATATATCAGGTCAGAGGTAAGCTACAATAGCAAATGAAGTGTCGAATATAATATTTTCAAGGTCAAGGAATTGATATATCGTAGTGGCAATAGTGTCCGAATGTTACTATCCAAGATGGCGTCCAATATAGAGGTCACGAGTGCTGAGCTACGAACGCTCAGTTTAATCTCGCTAAAAACGTGCGAGCTCGATCCTGTACCCAGTCTTGAAGCTGGATGGGCTGGATTCAAGTGATTAAGCAAATTACCGTCTGATTGCAAATGTGACATTTCCTTATAAGGTTTTGGAGTGTATTGTTGCTATTTTTTATCTAGATATAAATGGTTTGCGCCCCTCCCAGCAGTCTGGCTTTAGGAAGAATCACGCTATGGAGACTCTCCAAAACGCCTCAGGACATCTATCATCTATGGCGCCATAGATGTCGGACATCTCTCTCTCTCTCTCTCCTGACCATCTTCGATGTCAGCTCAGCTTTTGACTCTCTTGACCATAATAAGTTTTACTCCTTCAATGCCTTTCTGCTTCTTTTCGGCTGACAGACAAACCGCTAGAGTGGCTTCGATTCTTTCTGTCAGAGCGCACTAATCGTGTAATCTTTGGCTCCTGTAGGTCCAGCTGGGTTCTAGCCATTTTAGGTGTCCCATAGGTTTTAGTGCTTGGCCAAATGCTTTATATTATCTAATCGTCTGGTATGGGGGTCTTGCTGGCGTCATGTGGGCTTGTGCACCAACTAGGCTATATGCTGACGATGTGCAGGTCTACACCCATTGCCACCCCAATTGCAGGGTGGATTGCCGTTCAGCAGATGTGCCAAGCTATGGATGCCCTAGCCCTTCCACTTGGTTAGCATCCAATTGCTTGCTTCTAATCGCCTCTCAGAATCAATTCATTTGTTTCGGTTGTGGTAGACGGCTGGCGAGCATTGACCGATGCCTGGTTTCGGAAAAGTTCCCGCATGTCACCTTATTGGATTCGGTCCGGGACTTAAGGTAACTTTGGATCAAGAACTTTGTTTTTCTCAGCACATAAATGAACTTGCCCTTACCTGCTACTATCAGCTACCTCAATTGCGGGTTATTTTTCGCTCCCTATCCAGTGACGCTGCTGTGATCCTTATCCATGCTTTTGTTACTAGCCGATTGGATCTGTGTTTGATCCTCGTGGGTTTGCCACAGAGCCATGCACTTGGACTAATTGGGCGCCGTGACGGGTTTTTCGTTCAGCTGCTCGTCTTAGAGGGGCTTTCCCAAATATGCTCCTGTTTCTGTATTATATGTGGGATGTATTGTACTGGCTCTCTGTCCCACAACGCATCTCTAATAGGGTTGCTGTTTTGGTCTGGCAGTGCATCCTTGGCTGTGCCTCGGTCTATCGGAGTGATCTTTGTCGTCCGCTTTCTGATACAGCTGCAGCCGTCGAGTCTTCCGATCTTCTGCTGGCGGACAACTCTTAGTCCCTCGGGCTCGCTCCTCAATTAGGCAGCACCGTGCCTTCACAATGGTTGGACCTTCCATCTAGAATGGTCTCCCATTAGAGATTCGTCTACTGCCCAGGGGTTGTGCCCCTGCATTCAATAAATTACTAAAGTCTAATTATTAGTGCCGAAGCTGGGCTGGGAGCGCCTCTGAGTATATAGGTCTCCTGAAGGGGCGTAATATCAAATTCCTTGAATGAATAAATGAATGGATAGGTAAGCCACAATAACAAATGAAGTGGCAATAGTTCTGGAATGCTACAATCCAAGAAATCATAAAGAGATCTTCAAAGTCAAAACCTTATAGGATCTGCTTCTGCTGTTGTCAGCGCTACAAATAGAATCAAACAGCTCAGAGACAGTCCACTTAGAGTTTTCGTCAGTGTTGAGAAGATGATGGTCCCGAATGGCGGTTCCAAAGGCCCCCGATTTATGAGCTGAGATATACCTATTTTTGTGTGTTGGCGGCCATATTGGACGCCATCTTGGATAGTAACATTCGGACACTATTGCCACTACGATAAATCGATTCCTTGACCTTGAAAATATTATATTCGACACTTCATTTGCTATTGTAGCTTACCTCTGACCTGATATATACTGTTTTCTGTGTTGGCGCCATTATTGGCCGCCATCTTGGTTAAAATGCATTTTTAGGGGTGACCCCGTGGTCGGATCGCGTGGCTCCTACCAAAAATCATTACCATATGACCAAACCTAAGTACACAGAAAGTTTGGTGCTTTTGTCCAGTCGGTCCCCTTCATCTTGCTAACAGCCCTCACTATTTAATTAGTACAACATCAGAGTGCAGTGCCACATTAAATACTTATTACAATGACAATAAATGTGATTTGAAACATGTTTTATTATAAAATGGAAATCTGGTTTTTTTTTGGGGGGGGGAAGCTTTGTGACGTAATTTTTCAGGGGTGTTACTTTTGTGACAACGTGTGATGTGGGTGAGGGAGGGGTAAAAATCGGCCAAATTCGCGTGACGTCATTTATGGACGGCTCCTAATTTTATTGTAGAGGGAAATGTTTTGCAATAAAAGAAACTAAAGTGACTTCTGGAAATGCAGCAAAGCTGTTCTCGACAATCTGTATGAACCAGATCACTGACTGAGTGTGCCTACATTGAATGCACCTGATGAACATGTGCTTAGTTATTGCAGTTTAATATTAAAACTATTAATCGCAGTTAATCGATTGATTACAATTTTTAATTGCAAATTAACTTCAAATTAATCGAACTTTAACCAAATGAACATTCTTTGTTATTACTATAAGTACATGTATTTTTTAATCTTCAACATAAGCTCAATTTTTCTAATCTTTTAAAGTCTTCTAATAATCTCATAATCACACTTTTTAATCTTCATCATCTTTTAATTTTAAGTCTCAATAATAATCATTTGACATTCACCAAACTTAAAAGAAATCATCCTTAGACAAAACATAGATGTTGTTATTGTTTCAGTCAGAGTTCGACTACAAATCTACGCAGTAAATAAAGTCTTTTAAAATGGATTCAGTCTTATTTAAGAGTTTATTCTTTCAAATGAAGCCAGTTATTTAAGCAAACTAGCTTGGTCACATTGCTCGGATCAAGCGATGCTCTTTTCTTGCTAACTATGTATTCCAATATAAACGAAAACAATCGTTCACAAGGTACAGTTGTAGCTGGTGACGACAGATACTTCTTCACTAGTCTTACCAAAAGTGGGTGAGCTTCAGCATGCAACCTCAACCATTCAAGTGGACATACATCGCTGTCAACGATTGGTTCAGTCCGATATCGTTGAAGAACCGCTTTTGCGTTGGTTGCTTGATGCATTAGCGGTTTGTCTTCTGAATCTGAAGACCGTTCGTAGAATCAAGGTATTTTTTTCTGGGAGGCTCTGGTGGAGTGCTATCGGCTGTTTAACTCTTCGTGCTGCTTTCTACAAGCTTCTGCACCTCCATCCATACACGATCACGATATTCTTTTGCCATGCACTGTAAGTGCTTAAACCGTGGGTCAAGTGCCGTCACAACACCGTCTTGCCGATACCCGCCTGTTTTCGGCTCTTCTTGGAACACCAGGACATGTCCTCCACGGGTTACTCCCCCCAGCGAAGCTAACGGTTTACAGCCTACGCCCCAGACGCCATGACTGGGTGCTGCCAAAAGCTGACAACCAAATGAGGAAAACATTTATAGTCAGAATGTTGTTCGCATACTAATTAGATCTGTCTCACAATCTCACTGGTCATGGATAGATTTTGATGTTTATGTGAATTTATATTGCTCATGCTTGTTCACCAGAGTGCTGTTTGGCAGCTGGTTATATTAAAGAATATACTTACTTACTTACTTACATTCAACCATGGCAGGTTGAGATTCTGTTCACGATTCTTCAAATCAGTTGAATTCATAGAACGAGAATTCGTGACTTGAGTATTTAATATTCGTAAATATTCGTGAATATTATCACATTTTTAATATTCCTAAATATTCGTTGATGACGTCACTGTTTTCGTTTTGTTTGCTAATTTAAGACTACTTATTTAAGAATGTGTGCAGTGGTTTGAGGCGCTAATAATGGGCTGTCGAAGATTCTGAAGGACGAAGATAACTATTTCATGTTTGAAATGTGAATGCCCAATGATCGGGCCTAGTATTTGGCACTGAATTATTTTGTACAATTAATACCGGATTTTGAAGAATTAAGAATGAACATAAATTTTGGAAAAAAAATTTCATATTCGTTGGCCAGTTTCAATATTCGTCAATATTCGTCAATTTCTACTAACCTTAATATTCGTAATATGCGCATACTCGTTCTATGGTTGAATTTGACTACGTAGGCAAATAATGTCATCTCCCAAAACAGGTGGCACAGAGTCGGAAGAATCATGAAGCAGGAGATGAACTTGTCTCTACCCAAGTAATTCTGTAGCATACTGACATGACAGGGTTCAAGAAATTTCTGTAGGACACGTAGTTTTACCCATTCAGCCTCAGTCGTTAGTGTGAGTGTATGTTTGTGTTTTGGCTCTGCTAGTGTTGCTAGAACAGCTTCTTTGTTATTTATTAACTGTTCAATCATCTGCAGTGTAGAGTTCCAATGGGGCACTGCTATATCCTGAATTAGGACTTCTTCTCTCTGATCAAGCCGATGTTGCTGAGTTTGTAACTCGGTGCTATTCGCTGGACTGCGTTTAAAGTGGCCCACTATTTTGGGACACTTTGCAAGGACAATTTCAAAATCCTGAATCTGCAATTGCCTTATTTACAGATAGTTGCAAGCTATGCGCTATACAGGGCATGTGCTGAAATGGTAGCATTCCAACTGCAGATGTGACATTTCATGCATTGTCTGTGCTAAACATGGTAACCTTTTCATAAATGCCCCCATTTGCCTATAATGCAAAATGTGAAGCACACGAGTAGTGTCATTCTTCGGTATTAACAACACAGAGGGCAAATGATTTGAAAGGCCAATTGTTGTCAATGAGGTGATCAGTCACTCCAACGTAATTGTCATTCACTACGGATGACCAGTAGTCTGCAGTCAGGGCAACAAACGCTGATTCGTGCATCATAATCTCCGCCATTTTCAATTCATATAAATTGTTGATACAAGTGCTGATGACTTGCCTCGAAGGCAGCTTATACAATTGATTCCAAGATGCAATCCGTATAATGTCCTCCAAACCATCATCGGTAACAATGTTCACAGGCCGTCCATTCTGCACAATCCATTTTGCGATAGTGTTTGTGATAGTTTCATATTTTTCTTGGTTCATGAGCTTAGCTAAACCACTAAACTGAATTAACGATGCCTGGCATAATTCTGTCTCATTCTTTTATACAATGTCAGAAGTCTCTGCACGTGTTTTAAACGCATGCTTTGAATGCAAATGATGGTTCAACGTGGAGTTGCTTCTGTGATATTTAAACTCACCCTTACAATTCTTACAAATAACAATATCTTTAGATTTAAAAGTAAACTGACCATTCAATATTGTTTTTTCAATGCTAACACTTGACACCATTTCATAAAACTTGGTGTTCGTAACGTGCAAAACCCAAATCAAGAAAGGAAAGAAATCGTCCCGTCCTACCAGAAGCAATATGCAGCATGATGCAGAAGTAAATATTACTAGATACCACGCTTTGGAAATGACAATTTATATTGCATGCGAAGAAAAGACTGACCAAACTGTCCAAAATCAAATTATTTGCAAGCCTATTATTTGACACAGTGACAACTGCATTCAAAATATTAATATTAAATATTAATAATTGTGAGTTAATCGCGTGTGTTTATGGCGATTAACCGACAGCACTAATTAAAACTATATCAATTGAATATGAGTGACAAGATAAGTAAGTAAGTAAGTAAGTATATTCTTTATTTATCCAACTGCATAACTGCACTTTGGTTTACATGAAATTACACATAATAAAGCATTCTTGTTAAAAACGTTTTTCTCATTAAGTTGTCAGCCTGTGGGATAATTTGGTCATGCGGTCTGGGATGCAGGGAATAAGGGAGTGTCTTTACAGGAGGGAGGAGTGGGTTCAGAACATGGCCCGGGTCCGCCAAGGCAGCAGTAAAGAGGTTCCCATCTGCCATTCTATACAGCTGTTCTAATGTTGGGTTACCCTCTGATAGGTAGCGTAGTCTATCACGGAGTGTAGTCTATTGCGCTCCTGCTGTCCCACAAAACAACACCATACCGGTGATGCGTATAACAAACGGGCCACAGTGGTCATTCGCACAACATCATGTAGCATTGGTCCTGCAAGACCATGTGTCGTCAAGATGCGCAGAGCATACATCGACTGTCTAGCTTGGACACATATGCGTTTCATATGCATTTAATAGCCGATATTTTCAGTCATGACCACCCCGAGAATTACCATGCTCTGGACCCTTGGGAGTCCTGGCATTTCCCCAGGGATTGCTTCCTGTACCCCACGCGGATTAACATCTCCAGAGTTTTCTTTTGATTCAGGCTCGGGTTACATCTCGTAGCCCACTCCGTTACATGGCTCAGTTTAGCCCTGATCGTGTCGCTTCTTCAGGATGGTATTAACAAATAAGTATCATCAGCGTACTTAGCCATTCGATTGTGACGTGGATTGTTTTTAGTTTCGATATGACCGTGATGAAATTCAGAGGCCCTAGGCCCAAGCCCTGGACAATGCTGGTGTTTATGTAAGCGATTTTTGAGATTGATCGATTATATTTAGCTACATGGTTTCGATCACACAGGAAAGCCACCACCCAGCTGTAGACACAATCCGGTATGGGCAACTCGGCCAATTGCTCTGCGAGATAGGCGTGGTTGATCGTATTGAAAGCTTTGGTAATGTCAAGGGCAATCACGTGGATGTACTGACCATCTTTGAGGAGCTCCACGAGGTTGTATGTTAGGGCTATAAGTGCTGCGGTGGTGGATCCCATTGGACGGAGGGCATATTGATCCGAAAATTGTTAATTTGTGTGTGGTTCTGTTAGAAAGGCATGAAAAAAGCGGTGCGCTATGATTTCCTCCAGGAGAGGGCAGAGGATAGACGTGACCGATATAGGACGGAAGTCAGCAACCTCCATGGGATGGGATACCTTTGGCACCGGCATTATAGTGCTAGATTTCCACTGAGGCAGAACATAGGAGAAGAGGATAGAGATATTAAAAAGCTTTGTTATTGGTTGAGATAGCATGTGAGCCACTCCTCTGAGTAGCCAGACCATCAAGGCCCGTAGCAGTACTGCCAACCGACGTAAGCAGCCTGTAGGTGGTAAATACGTCCACATACTTTGTTGTTTCGTCGACAACTGTTGATTTGAATGAAGGACCAGCGTAGTTTGCATCTGTACAGATGTTGCAAAAATGCCGGTTTAAAGATTCTGACATGACTTTGCAATCCGGGTGTGGGGCTTCCCTGCGACACCCACCCCAAAGCTGACTGACCTCCTTCCACATTTTACGAGATCCGCGTTTGACTCTGTAGGAGGTGGTATTACCACCTCCAAAAAAGGAGGAAATACCACCTCCTTCGGAGGTGGTATTTCCCTTGATGATTATTCGGTTTATCCTTTCGGATAGGTTTGATGCAGCTTCCACTTTATTTTTCTTACGAAGTCTGTTGCAACTCCGTATCAAGTGTTTGACGATTGGCATCATGAAGAACGGATCTCTTTCCTTGATTGTGATACTCTTAGTTGGAAAATAGATATCAGTGACCGCATTTATGTACTCGTAGAAAGCCTCAAAGGCCGCCCTCGGAGTGGGGCTATCTGCGCTGACAGATGGCGCTCGAGTGAGGCAAACTGGTTCGGTGTACGGGGGCGGTACAGCATCACTCGTCGTCTCTCCGCCCGCTCTTGGGAACCTGGGATCTCAGATGATCGGGGAACTGCCAGGACAGCCGAGTGTTTTGTTTTTATTGTTGATCTAACGCCGATACATGATTGGAACAAATGTTGGACTGAGAAGGTTGAGGGAGTGGCCCTCATGTGATGGACCATCAAATTCGACAGATAAACCCATGTCTAGGAAACGTGATGATGACAGCTGGTTAAAATCCCCAGCAATGTTGATGGTCGAGTCCTCCGGCTTAGCATAAATCTCCTCAAGGGTGGAATCAATGTTGGTAACGAGGAGGTCAGTGGAAGCAGTGACAGCATCACTGAGATGGAGCTCAGCCACTGGTCTTATACCGGCCTGGCAGGGCGATGAAAACAAAAAAAACTTGGTCTTAGCAAGGTTCAGTTTTAGGTAAAGCCAGCAACTGCTGCACATCATCATGAAATCCAGCATGAGCCAGCTGATGCAGATAATCAGTCTGCTGACATCATTTCGGACTTTGAAGTTTGGTAATTAACTGTTATGATGTCAGTAAAAAGCACTAAATTAGTTAACACAACCTGGACCAGGGCATTTCACTCATATTTCCTACTCTTCCTTCATGCACATCTATGATCTTTGTAAAATTCGCCCTATGCTAGACTGTCAAATTTATCACAATTGTAATCACCTCTGCTAAACTGTCAAACTTCAGCCATCATCACTACCTACAAATAATCGTGTTTATTATTAATTCACGCAGTATGATTACAAGTCATAGTATGAACCGAAGATTACAAGTTATTACAGGAGTTGAATTTAACTTTGTGGCAGTCATGCAAGGCGCCCATCGCAGTAGGACATACTGCTCGTTCTACCAATGTCACCTAGCGAATGAAAGGCTGAGTGGACTGTTGGGAGGGTAGCGGGAATCAATCCTGCATCCATGCTGATCGTGCTCTCTGTGCCAGAGTGTTACCACAACCCCTCCACATTGTTATTCTAAATTAGACTACTGTAATTTGCTGTTCTTGGATATGGATACCAATCAAATCAACCATATCCACTTTCCAGAGATGATCTTGTTCATGCCATCACTAGAAGCCCTACGTGTCACTACATCACCCTTGCTCTCTCAAATAGCTCCACTGGTTTAAATACCTGAATGAGAAGAATATAAAATCCTGTTACTTACCTACAACTCACTCCAATCATTCCAGTCATCTAATGTTAGTTGGTTATTTACAATTCATCCATTCCATTCACCCAATCTTCCATACTAATAATTCTGTCAATTCATCTTTAAAACTTGGTAATCGTTCTACAGTTCAAGCTGCTCAGCCTTGCCATGAGCGACTGTCTGACCCATGTACCAACTCTGCTCCTCTTGCAATTTTGCACAGGTCTAACACTCAAACCTGAAAAAAATATATAAAAAAACCTATTCTGATTCCTACTCTTTGCCTTTATATTTCTTGCCACTCCTCTTCCAAATACCATCCACTGTAGCTATCTGCTTGTCTACCTTTTCACCTTGACTTGGAACCGAACTTGACCATACTTGCTTCATTGATTTTGTTTTCAACATAGCAACTGTGGTAAACTGATTCCCACCACTTAGCTCTTCTGGGCACTGAAGAAGTGCATAGATCACAATGACGATTAGCAAAAATCATAGAAATCTCACAGATATGGTAAATGTAATGTAACTGACATGATCAGAGTATAAGGTGCTTCTTGCTAGCCGAAATTATGCCCGAGTTCATTAAGAATACCAAGTTCATCTATGATATTACGATACTTAATCATAAGATCCATTTTCTATAGTGCTACTATAAAGTCAAGTCCAGAGCACTAGCTTACTCACGAACGCTGCTCGAGAATAACTAAAAAAACTTAAAAAGTCACTAATGGGTGAGTCAACATGAGCATGGTGAGTGAGTGACTGAGCGAGAGTCTGAGAGTGAGCGAGAGCGAAAAACTGAAAAAGTCACTAATGGGTGAGTCAACACGAGCATGAGTGTGTGAGTGACTGAGCGAGTGTCTGAGAGTGAGAGTGAATGAGTGAGCGAGTAAGTGATTGTCGGTGAGCGCTAATGTTACTTTACAGTAACAAAGAGGCGACAGGCCACTCAATGGACATGCAGTTTGACAGGCATTGAACAAACAGAAAGACAACAGAGAAACTTCCTATTTCCACTTAAGATACCTCACAATGAAAGTGACAAACCTTTGCCTTCAGGTGATCCAGTTTTTCCTGAATGTTGTTAAGTACATCACGTGACAAATATTTTGGCAAAATCTTCTCAAAATCCTCGTGAGCCATAAGTATGTGAAACATCTTCCTAGCACAGAATCTGATAAAAACAACACAAAAAATACACAAATTGAGTGCCACACATGACATTTATTGCAAACAGTACAGATATTTATTTTACATAACTATTCAATACTTTTAAATTTTCTTATTTTAAAAAGCTGTATTGTCTGCATCAGGCCCTGATGATTTTCCTAGTTTTGACAAACACTGATTCTACTCTTTTCCATTGAATTCTCTTAAACCCTTGTCACGTCCTTCACGACCTCCTCCCTCCCCATCACTCCATACAATACGCGACCCATGCCACATGATCTCACCCTTCCTAGAATTGATGCCTTTGCAAAAAGAAGTTTATTTATGAGAATGTTATATGACTTTGCATAAATGTTTGTATTATTTATTTCTTCTGTAAGCTACTGTGCGTTTGCTGGTAGTCAAATAAAGAATATTCTTACTTACTTACTTTTATCAATTGAGGGAAATCCAAAACAGTTTAGAGAGTCAGTCTGATGTGACAGAAAGGCAGCTCAGAGTGAATAATCATGCCGAAACACAAAACTTTAAGTCAAGATTGGAAAGATACAAAGGACTTGCACCCTGAATAGATTGCGGATGAGTAATCCTGTTCAGAAACAGAAAACCCTCTTCTGCTAACAGGAGTAAGTACCTAATGCAAGGAAAGACAAGGACAATAAGAGGACTATGCAGAGTACCGGTAGATCTGAAGCGTTAGCATATTTTGAAAGTTTTACTGTTGGTCTAAAGGTATAGAAACTGGCTTAAGGGACGTTGCATCTTCTAGGCAACTACACCAATTTTGTAAATAAATCACAGCGTTAGCTCTGTAATCCACTTTCCGCAAACAACCCATGCATTTGTCATGCACTGATTCCAGTCAGCACAGTCTAGAAGCACAGGTGTACTATTTGCCTGAAGCATCGATCGACATGAAAAAAACGATCACAATGGGTTCCATCGAACAGAAAGGCCTCTGGTGGGACTTTAGAGCTTTTAAGGGAGCAAAGAATTCTTCTGAGAAATGGTCTACAGGGCAGACCATTCAATTGGCCAACTTGGAAGGCATATTGGTCCAGAATGCTGAAGATGTTCAAGTCCTAACTATGGTACATGTGCAGGCAAGGAGCATTGAAAAGTAGGAGATCAAGATCTCAAAGGGCCAGATGTTCAACCCTTAGAGACAGCTAGCCTCCCATCCAGGGCCGCATTAAGGCTAGTGCGGGCCTGGGTGCTGTGATAATGTGATTAGCTTCCAAAGGCCCCTTCTGACAACCACCGGTCCACCACATACATATTTGGAAACAGTGGCCGAGTGGGTTGGTAGCCCGCTCGTCACGCCGGCGCCCCCGGGTTCGCTTCCCGGTCGGGTCGGTTTATCAGAGATTAATTTCTCGGATCTTTACTGCGGGTGGCTCGGTCGCATTATAAACGTGGAGTACAATACAACACACAATACAACACATCACAATACAACTGGGGCGCGGTGGTTTAGGGGTATGTTCGGTGCCTTGCAGCTGGAGGGTTGCGGGTTCGAATCCACCTCAAAGTCGCCGGCGTAGGGACACTCGCAATTGCTCATGCGCTTCGGCGTGAAACTCCGATTCAGCGTTCGCGCAGTAGTCGGGAGTGCCTCTGAATGGGAAATCTCGTAGGGGCGCTATAACAAGTGTTCAAATACAATACAATACAAAACATGCTTACTAGAGTATTAACTGCCTAAAGACACAATACACAATTAACGTTACATTACTATCTGTACACGCAACGATTAGTGTCAGGTAAATAACTATAAGTAATTACATTAATTATTACTTCGTATTTATTTATGTTGCAACATTTTTGTTAGATTTAACAGTAAGTTAATAACAGGCACAATACAATTTTTCTTCACTTCCGAAAATGCTTGCCCCTCAAAACTGAGGGCCCGGATGCTGCAGCACCCTTAGCACCCCTTAATTCGGCCCTGCTCCCATCTCAAGATGCCTGTAGGATGTTCCCAACACATAAAAATGTCAGAGACTTGCTTTCCAATTGCTTTGTCAAAAAGAGATATGCTTACTTATTTGTAACGAGACTTACCTAATCTGGAGGAATAAAGATCATCCAGGTGTTCTTGAAACATCTGAACACTTGTAGTCTTGAGATTAATGCATTTTTTAAGTCTGTGCCATTCAGCATGAAGTTTTTGATACACTCAGACAGAGCTTTTGTTGGTATTCTCGTCATATGTCAGGTTGGCAGTAGCAATGAAGAAGCCAATCAAGGTTCTCAAGTTGAATGTTTAGTAGTCACTGGTTGAGTGTTGTAAGTTGCCAACATCTCCACCAATGGAAGCAAACTCAGCACTTGTAGAATGCTTATGCAGAAGGTGAGGAGGCACAGTAGTGTTGTTTTAGTTTTGCCTCGAGTTTTAGTTTAAGTTATTATTAGTTTCACATGCTGGGTGTTTTAGTTAATATTAGTTTTAGCTATTTCGCCAAGGCTGAAAAGCATGAAATTGGTTTATGAGAACTTGAATTATCCAAGAAAACTTAGGACTTCTCAAAATAAATTGCTTGTGGAACGAATAATAATGCTCCGGAGTATATTAATACCTGTTATGTGATCTTTCTGAAAAATCTAACCTCTGTCTTACATTGACTGTGGGAATTCCACTACTCGGATAATGTTCATAAATTGGTCATTTGTGCTGTTATTCTTGTTGGATATTATTCAACAGAATTTTGTTTTGCACGTATAAGTCAATCTCTGTTACCTTTGCCAGTTTAGATCTGTTCTTTGGGATAGAGTCTCAATTAAATACTTCAAACAGTCTGCAAAGTAATTTTTTATCTTGGTCATGTTGTGGACTTGCTCCAAATAGAGCCAAAGCCTCTGCCAACAAAGTCCACCAGCTGTAATGAATATGCTTTGTGACTAATCAAATTGAACAAATAAATGGTTGTTGGGCAACAAGTTACTTACCAACGCTAATACTGTCATTGCCCACAATGTGGAATTCTTATTGTGACCAATTCTTGGCATTCTACCTCTTCGATGTCTGGGTGCACAGAGCAGCAACAACAGACTATTCTGAGTGTCATCTGCCTTGTGCTACAGATCTTAAAAAGGACAAGCCAGCTAAGAACCACTGAGGTATCGTTACATAATTCATCGTTGCATAATCAACCTTCAAGGTTAAGTCAAGGTACTGTGTCTATTCATTCTCTACTGTCACTGATGCTGCTTTTCAATGAAGCTTGCCTCTAGTGTTGTTTTCGTCAACGAAAACTAAAATTAAAACCTTCATTAACGAAAACAAATCACTATCTTGCACGCCAAGAAAGCAGTGAAAAAACTGCAACACGATCGGATATGGCTCACTCTGAACAATTGCAAAGTGAAAGTTATTATTATTATGAATTTATTAAGCAACAAGCATCAATTGTGAGTTAAGGACTTGCTTAAGATCCCTGATACATTAACTGTCTCACAGAAGGCTCAAACTCATACTCTCCACATTGCAATGCAAGAACTCTAACCAATCGGTTACCATGTCCAACAGAGTATAGGTATTGTTCATAGCTGTTAAAACTGTTGTTTTCATTTTTTATTTCTTTCCAAAAAGTCTAGTTTTTTCGTTTTTTATTTTTCATCACGTTTTCTGTTTTTTTATTTTTTGTATGTAACTTTATTTATTTACTGTCTTGTTACTATTTTGTTAAATTTTATTTTTGTCTGATGTCCCTTACATTGTCTCCGTACTTTCAAGGATTCACACAATTTACGTTACTATTTAATGTCATCATTTGATAAATAAATAGCACAGTAACAGAAATAAAATTTATAAAAGTTATTTGAATTTCTAAGTTATCCAAAATGCGAATTGTTGACTTTGCATACAGAATCTCCAATTGACTGATAAACTGACTGAGGGGCCGTCCATAAAGTACGTCACGCTATTTTTGACCATTTTTACCCCCCTCCCCCTGTCACAAACTGTCACAAAACTCGGACCCCCCCTAAAGTACGTCACACTTTCAACATAGAAATTATAATACTTCCGAAAGCAAGGCTAATACATAAACAAGGCTTCGCAACAGCATTATTACTAGCGCTCCTAGCGAGAGGAATCGTGAAAAACACATTCAGGAGATATGCATTTCATGCTATTTTGACATAAAACTAATTAAAATGTTTCAGAAAATTTTTGAAAATTATTTTTAAAGCTATGAAATTCTACTAAAAAATAAAAAATAAATTATAAATAAAATATAAAAAATAAATGTGTGACGTCACACATGGCCTGACCCCCCCTCCCCTGTCACAAACTGTCACACTTTCTTAAACCCCCCCCTCCCCCTGGAGCGTGACGTACTTTATGGACGGCCCCTGATAATAACTCCATATCAAGTTCTTATATAAGCAGAAATTCTAAGTACAATTTTTAATTAAGTACACTCTATACTTACAAAGTTTAGTTTTTAATTATGTTAGTTTATGGACTTATGTGAACTTATATCTACAATCTAAATCTGAACAGATTTAAATACTTTTAATTTCTCAATTTCCTATTAAACCAAACTTATAAAAATAAAATAATTGTTGCAGATTAAGGCTACTTAGTGTTTACTAATAAAGTTGTGTTATTTGCTGATTAAAATTAAATTGTGTAAACAAGGTTTTTACTTTTAAAATGCAGTATAAGATGTAACAAAGTAAAATAATTTTCTTTTTTCGTTTTTCTTTTTTCTTTTATTTTATTCAGCATTTACTGTTTTTAACAACTATGGTATTGTTCACATGAGTCATTATATACCACATTATAATGAGGTCATCTTTTGCAGCAGAAATAGATTTGGAAGAAAAGTCTCAACTGCATCATACAAAAATCTGTGTTATAACGATAATCATGTTGCAAAGATGCTCAAACAAAGACTGAAATTAATAAAAAATTCAGTATGCAACGAAAGTGGTTGATCAAGACTTCTTGCATGTTGCCAGAACTGAGGGCGGCAGCAAGGACTTTGAATGACTCGAGTTTCTGAATTGGCCAAATTGAACCTGCATAACATGGCAAGTATTTAAAGAGAAAGGCACCACACCAATGCTTCCAATACAACGAGGTTCATGCATCAAGAACACTATTTTGGTCATCATTGAGAGTTAGTAACAGTATAGCATTTCTATGATATATGAAATATGCAAAACTGGTCCATAGCACATTAGTAAATCTACTTCTTTGACTGTTTGAGCAACAAGAAAAAGTTAGCCTTTGTTGTTCTGCTCATTAAATCAATGTAACTTTGTTGTTCTGCTCATTAAATCAATGTAATAGAAGATGGATACTGACCGTGCCTCAGGAGATCCATCACTTAGAAAAGCTGCAGCTGCAGGTAAGATCTTGTCTGTTATGTCCTTGATGCCACTAAGTACACGTCCTGGACCGAGTGACTCAACAATCGACAGAATTAGCTGAGCAGTCAGAGCTCGGATAGATGGATTACGCTGTCTATTAAGCAGAAATGCACACAGGCACTCAATCACTTGGTGGCAAATTACTAAAATTTGCTTAACTTTTAAAATAAAAATTGATAGCACTTCAATAGACATTTTTGCATTTTAGATCAATCATGTTACTTTTGAACTTATCTACTGAATACAATTCTGCCCAATTACAGATTAGAATTTTACTTTGAAGATAAAGAAAGGTCTAATTTATACTTGTTGAATGTGCAAGCTGAACAGTTTTTTTAATATGATCTAAAGCTTCAGTTCTCATGCACTCAGGGGCCGTCCATAAATGACGTCACGCAATTTTGGCCGATTTTGAACCCCCTCCCCCCTCGTCACACTTCGTCACAAAAAGTAACACCCCCTTGAAAAATAACATCACAAAGCTCTGACCCCCTAAGACCAAATTTCCATGGCAAAGCAAAATGCTCCTTCGTGGAACAAATAGGGAGAGCATGCATACTGCATAGGCTATTTTAAAATCTAACGGTGACCAAATATTGAAATAATTATAACAATTATTAATAATGGTGCCCATAAAATTAAAATAATAAAAAAATAATGAAAATTTAACATTCAAAATTAGTGCTGTTATTATTAAAATTAAATTGTTGTTATTTGTTAAATTTAAATACATAGACCTGATGTGACGTCACATTTCTCCAACCCCCCTCACCCCTATGTCACACATCGTCACAAATTTCCGACCCCCGACCCCCTAGGTGCGTGACGTCATTTATGGACGGCCCCTCACTTTGAGTCCTTATAGAAGGACACAGGAAAACACTGAGATTCGATTATTCTGCTGCTGGATCGTAATGTAATAAAGTCAGTTTGTGGCCTCTTGGCACTACCATCTCCGACCGTTTGTAGGCCTTATGCTCTGCGCCCTAGACCTCATGAATTTGAACTCCCCAAAAAAGATGACCACAATTTCATCTCTAGGGTTCTATATCGTACCATTCGGGATGTTAAGTTTTAACTCTCAATCCAGACTATAGGCATAAACTTATAGTTTTTAATTTCATTACTTTCATTATCTCATGTAAACAAGTTGCGGTATGTCAACTTTGTATCTTAATAATAAACGAAATCTACCATCGGTTTCAAGGGGTTATTCTGGCTTGTTACAATACCGTAACTTATGTTCAGCAGAATTGTAAGATCACGTTTTTCAGCCACTGTGCTTCTCATATTTGGATAGACTTTTACTCTGATCTTGCGTCTTGTACCCAAGCAAATGTTCATCTATGCCTTAGAAGGTTTAGATAAAGATTTTTTTAACCTTGCATGCATAATAAGTGCTTTAAATAAATATATAAATAAAAAATAAAATCACAGCATTATTATGTTCTCTCACAAAAACACAATATAATTTAGGCTTTTAATATTAAGACAAAATTAAGCTGAACTTTACAGGCAGGCTTATATCTATCTCTATATATTAGTGCTGTCCAACCTTTTTGACCCAGCGGGCCACCGAAGAAGTTATTCTTGAAGCCGAGGGCCGCACCATTAAACTCAAAAGCAACAACTAAAATTTATTGAAAATTATTAACTGTATTAAAATTACTTATGGAATAATAATAATGAATATTGTATGTATGGAATGTATGGCATGCTTTACAATAGTTCAGTTACAAAAGTAAATGGTCAAGCACCTTTTTAGTGAGATATTTGGCTTTGAATTGCACTTGCAAATTTTTTGTAGGCTTCAGTAACTTATGCCCTCATTAGATTTTCTAAATGTTCATCAGTCAAAGAATATCGTTTTTTGACATGATGTTAGTCATAGCAGAAAATCCAACTCTACAGACGTAGGTGCTTCCAAAAATCGTCAATACTTTTTTTTACAACATTTCCATGCTCAGTTGGCGTTGTGTCCTTGCATTTGTAATGAAGGCCATATTATGTTGCATTTCAATTATTTCAAACTGCACTTCACCTTCATCTCCTCCAAATAACTGCATATTTTGTGGCTACGTTAGAAATACCTCATGTGAATGGATTTTCAACGAAGAGCACCAGTGGAATGTCTTTAAAACGAGCACAGAAATCCAATATCAACTGTTCTAATGATAGTTTTAACTGCTCACTTTTGACTAAATCTGGATATTAAACGTATTTGCTGAATTTATAGCATCGAAAGAATGCGTTGCAAAGGTGTTTAAGATGAGCACTGTATTATCAATTCCTTATGGACATTTTGGGATTGGCACGCGATGGATAGACTAATCATAATATATATATTTATGCCTTTCCAGTTCCAATGACGCATTAAACGTACGGTTCTCTGCCATAACTTTCCGTTTTTTCGCTTCGCTCGATTTAACTGTAATTTTTACAATGTTAGAAATAACTATATTTTATGAATGGCTGTCATATAGTCATTACTATTACATTTGCATGGCATCGTCCTAGACATCCGCTTGCGGTTTAATTAATTTCAATGGTGTGTTTATTTCAATACATTCATTTTAATTACTCGTGGCTCGCATCTTTTACATGACATGGTATATTAATGTAGGCTACTAACTTACTGGTTATTTCATCTAATCATTCGATAGATAGCGACAGCTGCAACGTGCTATTGCTATTTACATTATATCAGTATAATTATTTGATTTTGTTGGTTCCTGCTAATGTTGTAGGCTATGTTTTAAAAATGTAAAAAAAGTTTAATTCGTCGTAGGAACTGGATTTTGTGTTCACATTGTAAAATGACAAACCGAGTTAAGAACGAATAGCTATGCAAGTAGGCCAGTGACTTTGTCATTTTACTTCATTTTTACAGAAATTGCAAATATTTAGCGAGCTCGGGCGGGCTACTTAGAATCAGCCCGCGGGCCACATGCGGCCTGCAGGTTGGACAGCACTGCTATATATAAACAGAAACACTACTACATTTTACCAACATTACGAAGATATGAAACAATTTTCATGAAATTGTTGAAAGTAATACAAAGTTTCAGTTAAACCCTTGTGCAGGGCATATAAGTGAAAATGTGGTATGCCGCAATTGTACACAATCAACCTTGGCCTATGTAATTTGCCAGTGTCTGCTCATCCAATTCAGACCCATAAATATTAGATCACTATACAATTGTGTTAAGGCTCAGGCATTCAGTAATGGTACAACAAAATTAGACAGAAGCTGTCTATTATAAACAGTGGCATAACTACAGACTTAAATGGACTACAATTTATGGATGCCTGTGCCTAATACAGCAAAAAAAGCTTCACCAATACTGAGGTGAAGAATAATGCCACAGATGGCAATTTTCACCTTCCCCTGATGGCCGAAAAACTGGCAGAAATACTTATACCCATAGTTGTTAAAAACGGTAAAATCCAAATAAAAAACAGAAAAAACGTCGTTTTATTGAAAAAATGAAAAACGGAAAAAAACGAGAAAAAAACGGAAAAGAAAATAATTTGACTTTGCTACATCATTTACTGCATTTTTAAATTAAAACCTTGTTTACACAATTTAATTTTAATCAGCAAATAACATAACTTTATTAGCAAACACCAAGTAACAGTCAATAAACAACAATTATTTTCTTTTTCATAAGTTTGGTTTAAAAAGAAATTGAGAAATTAAAAATATTGAAATCTTTTCAAATTTAAATTGTATACAGAAGTCCACGTAAATCCATGCTGACATAAGCAATTAGAAACTAAACTTTTAAGTATAGAGTGTCACCTTGTGCCGTCGATTCGCTGAATCCTAGCGACCGTCATAGTCAGCCTTCTCCATGTGTTCCGATCTCTCGTCGCCTCTCTCAACTCCGGAATGTTCATCATCATCGTCTCGTGTATCTCCTCCATCCATCTCTTTCTTGGTCGTCCTCTTCCTCGTCTTCCCTCCCCACACGCCAGCATCATCTCCTTTTCCATGCCGTCCGCCCGCATCACATGGCCAAAATACATCACTTTTTGTCTCGCCGCTCTTTGTCTCAATGTCATCTCTCCTCTTAAGTGTCCTATCTTTTCCAGTATATGTTCATTTGTTCTCTTCTCAGTCCAGGGGACCCTCAGCATTTTCCTCCAAATCCACATTTCGCATGCTTCGATTTTCTTCTCTAGTGCTTTGGTTTTTGTCCATGCCTCGCACCCGTACAGCACCACTGGTATTATCATTGCTTTAACAATTAGTATAGTGTACTTAATTAAAATTTGTAAGTCTACATACAATTCTGACTTATATAAGAACTTGATATGGAGTAGCCGTCAGTTTATCAGTCAATCAGAGATTATTGAGTACAAAGACAACATTTCGCATTTTGGATAACTTAGAAATTCAAATAACTTTTATTAACTTTATTTCCTGTACTGTGCTGTATATTTCTCAACTGATAACACTAAATAGTGAAGTAAATTAGACGAATCCTTGAAAGGACGGAGACAACGTAAGGGATATCAGACAAAACTAAAATTAAACAAATAGTAACAGACAGTAAATAAATAAATAAAGTTACATAAAAAAATAAAAAACGGAAAAAACGTGACGAGAAATAAAAAACGAAAAAACCGACATTTTTTGGATAAAAATAAAAAACCCAAAAAACATTTTTACAACTATGCTTATACCAGAGCATGTCAACAGGGGTCTCTTACTGTGAGCCTCCAGAGATGAGACAGCAGAGAACCTTCTGGGTTGTGACATTCTCTGTCATCACTCGTAATGACCTTTCAGCTTCTTCACGAATGAAATTATTTGCATCTCCAAAACGAAGCAATAGAGCAACAGTTGTCTGATCTAAGACCTGAAAGGCAAACTTACTCCGGTACAATATTGAAGCTAAAAATCAACAGTTAGCCCCCCCCCCAAAAAAAACAATTCATCAACTAGGTCACAGTCAAATGTAGTGGAAAGTTACTGGGCCATAAAGCATAAGTTAAATCTGATCTGACTTGGCACACTCTGGATGTGCTCCTGGATGATGACAAACTGTCTGGCTAATCCTTCATTTTGTTTGGTAACTACTATAATAGCATGACTGTTGTCTTGAAACACTGGCTCCGTCAGCTACAATCAGTCTTAGGCTATAAAAATACTCAATTACGATTATAAAAATACTCAATTACGATTACGATTACAAGTCTTCTAGAATTTAAATGTCTGAATTGTGGCCATTCTGCCAAAATTCTTGCATGAACTGGGTCTTAACCTTTAAAATCATTTATTTAAAGATAAAACTGGAGATAGCATAACAAAGGATATAACATATATTTACATGATTTATTTTCTCCTGACCTGAAGCCATATCCAAATTCTACACCCCAACTCAATTCAGGATATTTTATCTAAAATTCTTGAATAGGTTGTAACTGTATTGGACTTTTAGCAAGAAACACTATACTGTTTATGAAAGAATCAGCATAAGCTGCAACAGTTACAGCTTTTTAAGCTAGATTTCCCTCTTCTTGCAGAGAGATTCCCATCCTTCACTTTCCACTCCAGTGTACGAGACCTTGGCGTAGTCCTGGACAGCACCCTTACCTTTTCTGAACATATTGCCAATCTTATACGTTCTTCTTACTTTCACCTGAGGAGTCTTAGAGCAATCCGACGCTCCGTCTCCTCCTCTGTCTTTACCTCTATTGTCCATGCCTTTGTCTGCTCTCGGATTGATTACTGTAATTCTCTATATTGTTGGTCTCCCAAAGGTTCGTCTCTCTCCTCTTCAGTCTGTTCTAAATTCTGCGGCCAGACTAATAGCTCGACTTCCTCGCTCATCCCACATCTCTGCTTTCATGTTTGACCACCTTCATTGGCTCCCTCTTACTGCTCGGGTTCAGCTCACGGTACTTTCTTTAATCTACCGGTCGTTTACTGGCCGAGCTCCCCAAGTATCTCTGCGACCGTATCCGGCTGCCAGTCTCGGCTACTTCTCTTCGCCCGCTACGCTTATTAAACCGGCATGATCTCTTTGTCCCGCAAGCGAGAACTGCTATGGCTAAAACGCGAGCCTTTGCCTTCATTGGCCCTGCACTATGGAATTTGCTTCCTCCTTTGACACGTTCCTGTTTATTGACTGGTGGGCCAAGTGCCTCTTTTCGTTGTCTGAAGAAGTAAGTAAGTAAGTAAGTGTGTTCTTTATTAAACGCTGGCAAACACACGGCGCTGTACATACAAAGTTATACAAAGTTATCAAATAGTAGCGAAAAAGCTAGTAAATAGTAAACTAAAAAAAACACTATATGGCTTAGCTGTACAACATCCTAGCCAGGAAACCACGCCTGGTGAGGGAATCAAATCTAGAAAGAACACGGTTATGTGAGCGTGGGCGCAGATCGTGACCAGTATATAGGACAGGGGTAGTAGGTAATGAAGGATATGTCCGGGATTATCTCTATTACCCCTTTCTTTTCTCTGGGTCTTTCGCACTGGGAGCGCCTCTGATTGGTGTGCACTGCGAGAGGCGTTATATAAATTGATAGATACAATACAATACAATACAATACCTAAAACACATCAAGAACCACTGCATTCCAGGTTTGGGTCACCTGGGTCAAAGCTAGATATGTTCTGTAGCCTGAGTGACCTTTTGTCCCATGTTGGAAATCTGAACCGTTCTGGCTGAAGCACAAGAAACATCTGCAATTAAACTGAGATGCAGCCTTTAATTAATTAGATAGCCCTTATACCAGAGCATTGTCCAGAGGTACTTAGAGGTGCTACATGTGACCCAATTGGCTAAAGAGGTTCTAAAACTAAGGTGCATATTTAGTAAGAAACCTCTTTTGATTTGTGGATGCTTATTTGAAAAAGGACCAGATTGTCGGTTTGGAGTTAGTGGCATTTTTAAAATGTTCAGAATGAGAGTGAAATAAAGAGTAAATATGCATACTATCCAGCATGGTTATTGTAGAGACTTGTAGACATAACAATTCTGAAAATGCTCATTTTGAGTAATTTGCAATTAAAGAAACAGTAACATGAAGTTGTAGGTTCTAAGGTTTCGCAACTACTACTGCACTGTTATGGAGTGCTATATATCATCAGAAGCCATTTCCTGTAAGCTTCACTGATAAGTTAGTTACTGTTTCTGAATTATCTGACAAATAATTATGCAGTTTAGTTGTGAAGTGGGCCTACTGTAAGCCTACTGTACCGAAAACAAATAATTCACATTTTATTTTATGAAACACAAAATTTTGTCATAAAAAAACTTTTATTTCAATTACACTGAACCTTAAAGGTTAAGTACGTTGATAGGAGAATGTAATTAGACAAAAAATGCAAAATCACAAATTCTAACCCAAACCACTTTAGGCACTGTTTTCTCTCAAACTAGAATCGACAATCTGGACCTCTTCATGTAAACGTCCACATTTTCTAAAATTTGGTTTCTTATTAAATACACACTCAAATTTATATGGATTGGTGTAACTTTGTATTGTGATAGTATTGTGATAGTAGTATTGTGATAGCTTACCACCACTTTTAAAAGTACTAAAATATTTTTTACATGGTTTGGTTTGGTTCGGTTTGAAGCAAGTTCAAGCAATGACAATTAACAATTATGTATTCTTGTATACTTAACTATCACAATCCTGAAAGATTACTTTACATTGGTTTATTTCCTTATAGTTTTATGTTGCATATGCATCTTGTTTTAGCTGACGCTGTATTATGCCATACGAATGATGAGAACTGTTCGAAATAATTTCTTCCAATGTCAACATGTCATTAAACTCTGGATCCATCCAGGAGGGGATTGGTCAGTGGTCGCCACCACTTTGTAGGGCAGACTATGCCCTATGTGCATGGATTCATAGTTCAAATATTCTAATTTTATATACTTTTATTTTCTAATTTCATATTTCAAAATTTTATATTTTAAAATTTCATATTTCAAAATTTTCATATTTCTAATTTCATATTTCAAAAATTATAATTTGCTTTTTGTTTGTTTGTTTGTGCTTGTACTGAGTATAAATAATGCTGGGAAATTTTGAAATTTTATTATTACTGAGAAAGTAACGCGAATTTATATTGCAAATGATAAATAAAAAAAGTACCATAAGTGGAACTAAGCATTATTACTTTACTTACTTTCATTTTCAAAGTGTGTCAACTTTACATGCACCGAACAAGCTTTGCAGAGTTGATATAACCAATAGTTTATGCTAATTTACCTCTTTTTGGGTAAAATTAAGTTGTCATAAATTTGTGGTTTTAGACTTATGTATTACATAGAATTTTACGGGTTAGCATTAAAAAATAAAGATATGCATTTTACTTAGAGATAACATTTATTTTGTATTATTTTTAGCAATGTAAGTTGGTTTGTGCCAACGTTTGACAGATGGAAATGAAATTCAGATATTAAGATAGTTTTGTAACTGGATAAAGCCTTATAGTACCTTTTCAGCAAATTCACATAGAGGTGCTTTTTAAAGGTTTGTGGGCCAATTAATACTTGATTTAGAATATTTTGCAACAATTTATTCAGGATGTAATTCTTAAAAAGGCGTTTTTATTATGTTTAAAACTGAAAAATTTCACCACACTTGTCCAAATGAGAAACTTTGTGGGCTTTTTGGTCCCATGGTGACAGCAGGCTCCAATTTGCTACTTTACAAAACGAAAATTGCCATATGACATATTTAAGAAAAGTTTAGTGCAAATTTATAGTAGAGACTGAGCTGCACAAAATTTAGAAGACTTCTGATCAAATCGGAAGATAATTAAGCAGACTTTACAAGCAGTTTTAAAATGAACTCAGACTCTAGCAGCTTATACATGTACCATTGTACCTACTGTGGATCTAAATAATTGGTAATTGCAAGTGGTACAATATATTTAGCTGGCCCAAGTGGCGCTGTGGTAAGTCCAGTACTATATTATTGGCTTTATAAATGTGATTCAATTTATTAAAATTTTAAATGATTTTTACTGAATATAACTAATTAATACTTTAATGATGAGAGTGTACTAAAAGCAACTGGGAAACCAATGCAGCTCTTGTTAAAGTGGCAAACATAAAAAAATTTCGCTACACAAGCAGCACAGTTCTAATAGGTTACACCTCCCTAAACTCAATACAGAATCTAGACTTACACTTTAAAAGATTAAGTTAGCTAAAACGTTAGTAAAAAGATTCAACATTTTTTTAGATTTAATTTGACAGACAATTTAAATTTACTGTTTACTACACTTGTGTATTTTTACTTTTCAGAATTCCTTCGCTTTCTCCCACTCTGCTCACAACTATCCTTTGTTAAGTTCCTTCCTTTCCTTGGCTCATCTCTTTGCTCTTGCACCATTAACTACAGAGTTTTGATTTCTGTTTAAATTTTATTTTACACATATGCAGTAGATGACTACCTCTTAAAATAGGGGCTGGATCCGTTAAGAGCTAGCCATTTTCATCCGAGTCCTGTTGCACTCTATTCAGGCTTATAACATTTTTATGGTAATTTGTTCCTTTGATGCAACAAAGTTTTAACTTCATTTGATGTTAAACAAAACATAGGTACAATGCTCATCGACTCTTAGATGATTGAATTGATTGAAAGTCTTTTCCAGCATAAGCACATCTGTTGCGCAGTTCAAGTCATGCCAGGAAGACGTTTTTCTACAGTCAGAAGTCATCTCATGGACAAATCAAAACACCACCAACTCATCTGACAAGATGCAGTCAATGACGAATAAATTATACAATCAACTCAGTATTTGATATACTACATTACCAAAACACACAGCGATTCTTGAACTTAATAGACAAAACATTGTTCACTGATACGAACTTTCAAACATCAATCAGTCACTGATACTTATGACAAGATGCTCAAAGGCAAAGTCTTCATCCTCTACCAATGAGTCAATTTACTTTACCTCCATCATTGCTCATCAACTGCCAGTAAGCCAAGTCAGCAAAAATTGCTAATTTGTTGTTCATTTTGAATTGGCAAAATCCTTTGTTCGCTGATGTTTATATACTTTAAATGTCAAATGCTTTGTCCTTAGGTAACAGGTCCACCTGAACAAACCTTTATATGCCAACTATTGAACAATTTTCGTTTCCCTCTCTCTTTTTTTGGTACGGTTCCAATCCCTGCCTTTGGTCAGCCTGTCATCACCTCAAGCAAGTCTTCACTCAACCGTCCCTCTGTCAAGGCTTGTTCTCTTTCCCTCTGTTCCCCCTCTGCTTACTTACTCTTCAATACCCAGTTGGTGGCTCAGCCGGGTATTCTCATAATCCCTGCCTACTGGCTTTGGTGGCACCTTATATATGGACGATTTTGTGTCATAGTCAGTCTGTCTGTCTGAGATAGGTGTTGCAGCAACAGAAGACAGTCTTGTTGGTTCCACTTGTGTGCGTGGGCCCACCACTGGCGACTCTTTCAGCTTTACTTTGCATTGTTTTGCTAGCTGGTGTAATATATAAATTCATAATATGACATTTAACATCACATAGGCCAGCACACAGTGTGCCTCTGAGTAGATATCTTAAAGGGGTGCTATATAAATGTTCATTTACATTACATTAATTAAAATGTTCTCACAGCAATGCAGGAATGAAAACTTACTACATCCATCTCACTTTTCAGGTAGGCATACAAATCAGCAAGGCACTTCATTGCCAGCACAGATACAGATGATCGTAAACCTTTCACCTAAAACAAAATGTAAAGCTTTTGCTTGGCAGAACATAAAATTCATTCCTACACCAAAACCAACAAGTCAGGAGACAAATTTGTTATAGATGTAGTCTATAACAAAACTATAACATTTATACGTTTATAAATGAAAGTTGCTAGGTTCAAGGTTTTTAATATTTGCATTACCATATACTTTACACAATAGCATTTTGCCGAAAAATCAAACAATAAATATCACTCAAAATTTCAGTTACCAGTAGTCCACAAAAAGTGGGAAGATCAAGTTTATATTAAATGGATATAGGCTGTTGGAATTATTTCTTTGGGCCAGCGGTAAAATATTTCTACAGTGCCAGTGTTAACAACTAAACAGGGATGGGCAAATTACTTGGAAAAATGTAATTTAATTACAAATTACTTTGGAACATGAAATGTAATTTCAAATTACAAAATACATGGGAAATGTAATTGAATTACAAATTATCAAATTACAAATTGCTCAATTTCAAGTAATTTCAATTACATAATTTCAATTACTGCCCATCCCTGCAACTAAAGGACCACTTCTCTGTCAACAAAGATCAAATGCAAAGCAGTCATGTTTACATGCACCCTGTTTATGCATGAAAATCTGGCTTAATGCACGGTTGTACCCAGTCTCCAATGCTACCTTTTTCACACGCAAGACACATTAACATGACAAACAGGAACTTTCGTGCAGGCACTTCATGCCATCCTATGTCCACTAAAGATGATAAAATTAATTATCTACCTCGTGGGTCTTGTATATAAGCATCAATAAATAGGTCGTCTCATCAAACATTCTTTATACAATTGCCTACACAGTAGTACACACTCCCTGAGGTAAATTCATAAGGCATGGACATAGATATTCTTAGACATATACTCCAATTAGATCAAACTCATTTGTCACTGTAATAAGAACATTTCACTAGTATTTTTCGTATCTTTTTGCTATTTCACAGTCAGTTTTTGTTATCAATAAATGAATATAATAATAATACGTCTTAAAATTCTAGAAGCTAAATGTAGTATTGTAGCCAGAATCATAAATTGCTTAGTATTCACAAATCTCTTTGTCTTGTAACAAGCAGACAGCAATGTGGCTTTTTGAAGGAATTAGACAAAATCATCTGGTAGCAGGCTAAATTGCATAGGTCAAATCAGATAGCCTGTCACACTTTCTGGCTACACTGAGGCTTACGTAAATCATACACTACCTCACCTTGTCACCTTGTGCCGTCAGTTCATGGAACTCTAGCGACCGTCGTGACCAGCCTCCTCCAATCCTCCCTGCTTCGTACCGCGTCCCTTAGTTGTGCGAGGCTCATCGCTGTCCTCCTATGTATCTTCTCCATCCAGCGAGTTCTCGGCCGACCCTACTCCTCCTCCCCTCCCTGCACGCCAGTATCATCTCCTTCTCCAATCCTTCTGCTCTCATTACGTGTCCAAAGAACATCAATTTCTGTCTGATGGCCCTTTGTTGCAGTGTCAAATCTCCTCTTAGTTGCCCTATCTCCTGGATGACAGATGCATTTGTTCTCTTTTCTGTCCACGATATCCCCAGCAATTTTCTCCATATCCACATTTCGCATGCATCAATCTTATCTTCTGTCGCTTTTACACTACATACACTACTGTATTTCAGTATGCCCTCTTAACCCGAAGTCCATTAAGATGAGGTTGTGCTGACTTTGGCCCCCAATGACCTGTGTACATGGGTCTTCTGCTGTACTCTGCATCAACAGTCTGCTGTATGCTGGCTAACATTTGGCCAGAACAACACAATGGACATTTCCTTGTCATTATTGTTATCATGAACTGCTTGAAAACTGTACATAAGAGATGCTCTACAGATGCACTTTGAACCACTTTGTGCAGCACATCGTGTAAGACCTTGAAGATGGTAAACTCCTAACCTCGACAGTGACAGCAGCAGCAAGAGACACAACCTGTCCACTGAACACTTCTGGATGATGCATAGCCAGACGACGGATGTTATTCAGTCCCTTACATTTAACTTCCCTATGAAAGGTAAATCACAGCAATTAAAATCTCATGTGCATAGCATTAACATCAACGAATGCCAAGCAGTCACCAGAGTCAGAGTCAATTGCAAACAAGTCAATATTATGAATGAAAATATTTTAATGTTGATTTTCTATCATGTATCTGAAGAAAACATGCTAATCTACTGAAATATATGTGATGCGACATATGAAAAGGGACCACTTAGCAGGTATTGGACTTATTCATACCACCATATTCAGCAAAAAATTCTGAAAATAATGATATTATAATGTTACATGCTGGGAGTCAAATTGATTTATCTGTAGATTTTAGAACGTGAATTACCCGAAATATGCGATTTTCGGTAAAAATCATTTAAAGTTAAGAATGCCCACAGCATATCCATTTCTTGGAAGTTATACAGCTGAGCATTTATTTCAGCTCAGTGTAGCATATACTTCATAACGGAGTCCAGCACTTGAGTCAAATAATAGGCAGTAAAGAAATTTCTCAGTGTTTTATTGCCATAAAATGGCTTTTTTTCCTGAAAAAAATGAAAAATGTCACCCTACACAAATGCAATAAGTCAGTGGCCAATAAATGAACAATCTGGCTGTCAAATGATAATCTGAAATTATCTCCAGCTGTAATGTGGAAAAAAGTACCAAAACTGGCTTTATACACTCAAATTATGTTAATCGTCTTTATTAACAGAGCGACGCAGTAGACATGTAAAAATGCCATTGCGCACTGAATTCCGATGTCCAACTGCTTTGCAGTAGGAACAGGTTGGACCTTTGGCTCTAGTCCATTATTTCTGAACTGTTTTCTCACAGTCTTGAAAACTTTCAGACTGCAGTGAAAAACAAACAGGAACATTGACATACACACGGGTACTCCATGAAACATTGGCTGAAATCGACTTAGGACACGTTCAGTCGACTTGTGCTTCGACTTCTCTCCTACTGTTCCAAAGTCACAAACATTAGTATTGAAAATTCCCATTAACATCACATGAAAGTGGTTGACGTGGTCAGAGTCATAATAATTCATTGCTTGACAATCCAAGCGTGAATGTAACAACATATCTTTGGAAAACTTATCATGGCAAAGCTGAGAACATCCACAACCATCAAGAATGAACTGGTTAACAGCTTCATCTTCTTTGTTATGAAGCTCATCTGTAGGGCTGATGTCGATTGATATCATGCTAGTTCCGATGAGAGGTTTGTTAAATGCCGGAGTTTGTACGGTGTCAGCAGAACTAGTGGAAGCTGGAGTTGGTATAAATCCATCATCACTGTCACTTTCACTGTCGTTTTCAGAGTTGTCACCCATCTCACAGAAATAATCCATGATTACATCTGTTGCCTCTGCCGGCATTGACCCAGAAATTCCACCGAACGAGTTCAGTAATTTGGCCACTTTACTTTCCATAGTACTGGTCTTTTGACTTTTTGCTATACGAAGAAAATTTACACATTTCCAAAATAAATCAATAAACCGCAAATAAACAGCATAAACCTGTAGTAATAATAATAGTTAAGTGAAACCAGTAATAATAATAGTTAAGTTGCTTCTAAGCAGCAGTATTATTATGCTTTAAAGTCATTGTGTTCGTCAAGCGATGCAATGAACTGGAATTTAAACCATTTCAGTGAGTTGAGAAAGACTGGTATTATTACTCATGTCGACAACTAGTTAGGCCCTAAGGGACTATAAAACGCAGATGGACGTAAATCATAGTTCAGCCCGAAATAAAACAGTAGCACAATGAATTCTAGCAGTAATGATCGGCAATAATAAACATGTAATTATACCTGTTAGAACGATGTTTAAAGTTGAACTTAATCGTTTTTATACAAAGAAGAGGTTCAAAATCGATTAAATCTGACAATAACTCTTCCAACTCGAAAACATAGAAAAAATAACGCAGTATAGACTGGTATCACATTTCTTTAGCGCATTATTATAAAATTAAAAATGATAGCTGTTCAAACCAGCTTTAAAAATATCTTATTGCCATATAAATACCTCGAGAATGGTGTTGCCGCGCTGTGGTCCCTTTTACCTGCGATCGTTTGAAATTTAAGAGAAATACTTCAAATATTCAATTTTCATAAACTATGTTACTTCATTGATAGATTGAGGTGTCCTCTAGCGAATGCCAGTGAAAACCCGATTTCGATAGTTTGATGGGTGACCATGTTCAAACGCCTGTATCTCAGTAACTAAATCCCGCGTTGTGGTCCCTTTTCATATGTCGCATCACATATTCAGAAACATTTTATTTTGACTTTCTGTATTAAAGCAGCATAGTTCTAATAGGTTGAACCTCCCTAAACTCAATATGCTGGCTAACAGAATCTAGAGTTACAATTAACCAATTGACTTACGCTTTTGTGAATGTGCTTATCAATCAATCAATGAAATTTGATATAGCGCCCCTTCAAGATATCTACTCAGAGGCGCTCCCGGCCCAACCACGGCTGAAAAGAATAGTTTTCAGAGAGGTATAAAATACAGGTGAGGAGTTCCTAGGTAGGAGATGGAGCTGCAGAGGAAGCCCATTCCAGATACTCGGTCCCACAACCGAGAAGGCCCGATGTTGCATTGTAGAATTGCTTATGATGGCATGACTTCAAAGTGAGCCAAGTTTTGGATAATGAGTCCCAGAAAACACTCACCAAAGCCACTAAATTAACCATCAACTGGGTCTAAACCTTTAAAATCTTTTATTTAAAGACAAAACTGGAGATAACATAATGCATAAAATATATTTACATGATTTATTTTCTCTTGACCCTGATGACATGTCCAAATTCTAGACCCCATCTCAACTCTGAATATTTTATCTAAAATTCTTCAATAGGTTGTAAATGTAATTGTAATCTGACATTTTATAAAGCGCCACTTCAAGATTAAATTCACCAGACCCGAACTAGTGAACCACATTCTTATGACAGGGTCTTGACTCTTTTTTTGACAATATGAGGAAAACATTTATAGGAAGAACGCTGTACTTCCATTGATTTTGTATTTGTTTTATGATGTCTGTACACCGCAGTGCGGCTCTTCTGCAACCGGTTTAATAAAGAATGCAGCGGTTAAGGGGGTGGATGGAGTTCGTCTTGCTGCCTCGGTTTTCTGTTGTTTTCATATTATGTCCTGTTCACCTCGCTTTGCCTCGTTTACTAGCCTGCCTTTGTTGCCTCGCTTTGCCTCGTGGCCTTGCTTTGCCTCACCAGACTTTGTCCTGT
Source organism: Aporrectodea caliginosa (assembly GCA_020284085.1). Classification (NCBI taxonomy): domain Eukaryota; kingdom Metazoa; phylum Annelida; class Clitellata; order Crassiclitellata; family Lumbricidae; genus Aporrectodea; species Aporrectodea caliginosa. Next base: position 898,526 of record JACEVL010000781.1, read on the forward strand.
GGCCTCGCTGTCTTGCGGCCTCGTTTGCCTCATTGCAGCCTATAAATGGCGACACACAGACTCGGGAGGAGAGATACGAGACTGAACTGAAAACGGTACTCACTCACACACGGAGAGAGTTATGCACGAACGATCTTGAAGGATTATTATTTTCCGGAGCAAGGATAGCTCCATTTTCCGTTGATTCAGGGGCGTCCATCCCCCCCTTAAGCCTATGAAGCATTCCCCCCTAGTGTCATCATTACTCGCTCAGCTGAGCAACTGGTCACCGCAAGGGATAGGTCTACCAGGATTTTGTACAAGCTGGTGAGCGTGGGATAGCCTGAAAGTTGCCATATTACACGTAATAGCTTAACATAACAAGCTTTCAATCCACTGTCCTGTTGACAGCTAGACATGTCTTTGCTCGTCATCATCGTCAATGCCTGTGCCTGCATCATCTAGGGAATCAGTTCCAGTTTTCTATCGTCTGGAATCAAATCATTAAGAGGCACAATGTCTTGCACGGCGCGAAATGCATGTCGAAACTCCTGGAGCTAGGTTTTCACTATCTGTGGGTCTATAGGTCGTAGAAGTTACACAGGTTAGTTACATGAATGTCTGTCGGTACGCTATCCTCTTCCTTGGCGTAAAATGATCCATTTCTTCAAAAATACCTAGCGTGTCATCATAGAAACGGCCCTGTATTTGACACGCAACCGTATATCCAGTGTTGTATACACCAATAAGATAGTGGTCTGTGCTACAGTACTGAGCACCACATTTTACAATCCCTTTCTCAGTTTTCTGGTCATGTGCCTAAGTGGTCGTCTTGCTCTATGAACCGGAAAGTTCGTATTTATCGTGGGTCGTTGCAAATCGTTGTAATTGTGTAACTAGGGACAGCCATCGATGTTCATCTTCGCGGATCAGTTTCAGTTTCTGACTGCACTGACGTATCAGCTGAGCCGCATCAAATTAAAAACACATCAATTAATTTCTGAGGCGGAAAAAACTGAACAGACGTTTAATGTACTAAAAAAATTCTTTCCCCCCTGAAAAGGCTATGAAGAATTCTGCTTCATTCCCCCCATAGGATGGACGCCCCTGCGTTGATTTATTCAATTAAGAAGTTTGTGGAAATCAAGTTTTTTGTCTACAGCAAAAGCCGGACCTAGTGACATATATGCACACAGCGATCTCTTCTGGGGTGCCCAGGGGTGGCTATCCTGGTTAGGCAACCCCAGTAGGGAACGGCGCTGGACTGAGTAGTTTCGACATGACCGACATAACCCGGCTAGCAGATAGAGCCCCGGGTTTACGTGACAAGAATATACTCACTTACTTACCAATTGTGTTACATTAACCAACTAGAACATAAATCCAAAGAGAAATCATTTGTAGAACTCTTTACAGGCACATGGATTAGGCAAATTCCATGTACCATATGCACAGAACAGTAAAAGACACACCAGTCACCATCTTGCGCAAGCTGCTTCACTGCAACACTGAGCAGACTGACAGGATTAGATGAAGGCAAAAGATCAGCTGGATCTTCTTCCACTTCGGATGAACTGTGAGATGAAGGCTTTGTAGCAACAGCAGCAGCTGAAGATTTCTTTCTATATGATACAAGCAACCAGATATGGTTAACATCAACAAGCAACCAGATATAAAATTGCACACCACAGACAATGAAGAATTTAACAACTCTATGTCAAGTCAAACTATAAACAATAGAACACTTTTATACAAAACATCTGTGATCACAGATATTTCATATCTGTGATCTTCTCTTCATAAATCACCTACTTTAACTGTACTTCCTCTATTCTATCTCTACTTATAGGTAACTTAACTATAGGGCTGTCAAAATGTTAGAAAAACGTGGCCCGGGTACCCGAGCTCATTTTCAACGGGGGCCCGAAGGCCCGTCAGTCCGTCATTGGTAAAACACTTGAGGAAAGCCAAAAATAGTTGAGTCACAGTGTAACGAAGTTACAAAATTTGATTTAATTAATTACATTGAAAGACCTGTGGCGTGTGTCTACCGATTTTCGGTACTAATACCTCGATCACGGTCCACTTAGTTCGTCGCCTCGTATCGCCGATCGACAGGAAAGCGTGGGATAGAAATTGTCGCTTCGATTACATCCGTCGTCCAAAAGCTACAAATAGCACGGTTTTCATCTTTTTCTCACGCTTTGCCCGAGTCACCGAAAGTCGCTAAATTGGGAAGGGAGCGATACCTAATAGGATTTAGACACGGAGACACACAGACAGATACACTGACCGGAGATAGTCGATTGTCGTCGCCTTTGTTTAAAGGCCGCCGCCGTGGAATGTGTACGTGACATAGCTCCAGAAATAGGTCTCTCTTGGTGGTTTCCCACGAAAATCGACGGCAGAAGGGACGAATTTCTGGCGGGAATTTTAACTTCGGAGTGGTAGACCTCCCGGAAACTGGGACGCCTTGTTAAAATCTTTGACTGCAATGACGGATTGGCGGCAAATAACGCGATCTCGATATCTCAAAAGACCGAGTCAACAAGTGACCAATGTTAGAACCGAAAATTATGTTGCGCAAAGACCGTAGTTTGTTCAATAGGGCCTATATGCATCACTTTATATATATATAAGAGGTTGTTAAGCTCAACCTAGGACCAGTTGTAAACTTTATTTAACGACGCTTCATAACGTAGGAAGCTTCGTCTAGTTATATATGTTATATATCTATATAAGCGGTCGTTGCACTAAGACCTAATTCAAAGTTTGTCATCATTGGCTTGCGCGTCCCGGTAGGTTGTCCTTGCATAATAACCCTTATTAAATAGGAGCCCATGGCTCGTCTTATGATAGCCGGCAATCAGGTAGGTGCCAACCGCCCTCCGCCGATGACTAATCGGCCACTGTAGCTGGCTCATTCATGCTGAACGCCACAGCTTCCCACGCGATAGACAGCCTGTTATTCAACCGCAGAACGACATCGCTTTTAAAACTTACACCTGCATACCGTTATTATGCGTCTTTGGTCGGGTTTTCGGGTATTGACTTGACGGCCCGGGCTTGACCCTACGAACGGGGGCCCGGGTGTGCGGGGGCCCGTTGACAGTCCTACTTAACTACGACAGTGAGTGGCTGTCAATTCACATTAATACAGCCCAATAACATTTCAAATATTTGTTCTTTCAATTCAACACAAAAGAAAACCACTTATACAAATCAACTGTCCTTTAGGCCACCTCAATACAAACTAAATCTATCTGTCTTCCGCCTGTAACTAAAATTAAAATACGGCTCATATCAGCATGTGAGTATATATATATAGTCAAACCTGCATGACTAATTGACTATCTACCATAATGAAATATGCAAGGCTAACCCTCAACACCTGTTCAGCCAAGCGTATACAATGACACACTATTATACACTGTGTCCGGGAAAAAAGGGACCCCTTACTGGTTATATGAAAATAACTAGCAAATATTCATTGATTGTTTAAATTCCAAAACCATTTTAATCCTGACATAATTGGCTAATAGTGGTTAAAATATAAATTTCCTGTCAGTCATTAATGACATCATTTGCATCAACATTCAAGTGTTAAGGATGGTACAAAAAGCTATCTAAAAAATTTCAAGTCAAACTATAAACAATAGAACAGTGTCTACGTGAAACTCCGATTCAGCGTTCGCGCAGTAGTCGGGAGCGCCTCTGAATGGGAAATCTGGTAGGGGCGCTATAACAAGTGTTCAAATACAATACAATACAATACAATACATTTGGCCTCAACAAAAGCTTCAGGACGTGCTCGTCATTGGCCACTGGCTGCATCGATAACAGGCTGATCAAATTCCTTCCAGGCATTAACGATTTGCTGATGTCATTATGATGTCATTATTGGATGAAAGGAACTTTTATATTTTAACCAGTATTAGCCAATTATGTCAGGATTAAAACGTTTTGGAATTTTAAAAATCGATTAATATTTACTAGTTATTTTTATATGACCAAGAAGGGGTCCCTTTTTCCCAGGACACAGTGTATATATATATATATATATATATATATATATATACATACACATATACATACAGTCATACACACATAATTAATAAAAAGTCCACACAAGAAAATTAATTAAGCTCACCAACATGGATGCTAAATCCAAATCAATATCATTGTTCTGAGAACACACATTCACAACATCTATAATTTTGTACCTACAGCAATAAATCACTCATTCGTATGCAACAGAAAGTCAGAAGAACGATGCACATATTCATTCAATTACCTCAGATAGATTAAATTAAAACGCTTGCCAGTTTAACTGCCTAAAATAAGTAAGACTGTTGCTGGAAATTGCTTGGAGATAAGGTTCTAAATTAAACAAAAACTAATTCAGTCTTGTAAAGGTCTACTGAGAGAGTTGTTGCTTTCCAAATACAATTCTGCAACTGGTTGAGTTCTTACTGTTAGTTATCAATCAATCAATCAATCAATGAAACTTAATATAGCGCCCCTTCAAGATATCTACTCAGAGGCGCTGTTGTGGCTGACCTTTTTCTTTTTCCCTTTTTCCTGGTCAAATTAAATTCTTTCTTAATTTCCTTCTCTTAGTTCATACTGTTTTCATAGTTAGGCCTTATTGAATAATTTTTTCACATTTCAGCTAGGGACCTGTGAAGCAAAAATGTTCAGTAAAACCAAATCTTGAATAGAATCGGGGTAAAAGTTCGAATTTGAATTGAATCAGCACGTATTTGTAATCATAATCGTAATCTCCAAACTTCTAAAGCGCCACTCAAAAGCCAAGCGCAGGGTACCAGCTTTTCACGAGCGCTGCGTCTAGTCCAGCGGTTCTCAACCTTTTTAGTGATGCGACCCCTTGATAACATTTCCAAAGTTGCGGCGACCCCCATCAATAAAATTGATCGCGTTACTTCCCTTCACCGCATTATTCCTGCCAGTATGATACATTTTACTTCTCACCATTAATCCATACGCACCATGCTCAGTCAAACAATAACTAACAAGACAATTTTTAATTTTTTACAACTAATCATTTTGAAAATTTTAAAAGTAAAATGAAGTAAGTGAAATGCTTTCTTGAAGTTTCATATTTATTGTGTATTTTTACAATGTCGGCTACTATGTAGGCCTATCGCCTCCTGAGAATTAGTCCTATAATGCTCTATCACGATTTTTTTCAAAAATTGAGTTTGGTATCAATTTCGTCAGTGTAACGTTTGCTCTATCATTGGACAAAAAGGCTAGGAGGTGTTAACAGCCGTTTTATAGATATAAGGCAATATTTAAATGCTATATATCTTTTGAAGCTGCATCTTTTCTCAACCTAGTTGGTATTATATTGCTGTATGATGATTAGCATCCAATCAGAAAGCTGCTTTCGTAATGTTACAGCAAAGGTTTACTGAATAGTTATAACTGGTAAAATGCGCTATCATGTATGATAGAGCAATATAATACTCATGCATGCAGGAAGCGATTTAGGATACATTGCTTTATGTTTAACATAAGTTAGAGCATTATTACAACTACGCCCACGTTCACTATATCCGAAGGAAATCATAGCTGTATCAATGTGTATCATGTAGCCTATGTTTCCATTTTTTGTCATTTTCGATATTTTTTACTTTTGCTTATCAAAGTAACATTTTCTTTTTCAAAATAAGTCACTAGCAGGTACATAAAAATGATAATATTATCATGCAAAACAATCCAGTTTAGAATTCTTGGCCTAAAACAGCGACCAAACTTTGAAGTCGTTTTTCTCGGTTTCGTCTAAATATATGATAGAGCATTATAATTCTCAGGCGGCGCTATGTTTGCAACATCTGTGGATTCGTCGAGCTGTAGACCTATGCTGAATAATTCAAGTGGACCAGATATTTTTCCATGATCAAAGAATAATTAACGGGCAAATTTGTAATTTTTTATTGGTAATAATATCAGCAGACATGTCATCAATTCTTCTGCTCACGGGTGTCGTTAGACAAGGAAATTGGACTCTTTTTTAACATGTGCTTTTTCAGCTCCAAGCATAGCTCGAACAATGTCTTTGGTTGCTGGCAAAACAAAGTCCTCGGTAATTGTGTGAGGTTTCTTGGCTTTGGCGATTCTGAGAGCAACCGAATAGGCTATGACGCTTCAACAGCTGCCACGTTTTGCTGTTTGTACTTAAATATTAAGAGACTACGTTGACAACTTTTTTTTCAAATTTCTGAAGGTCCCAGACGACCCCTGGGAAATCGTAAGGCGACCCCCGTGGGGGTCACGACCCACAGGTTGAGAACCGCTGGTCTAGTCAGAGGGGCTGTTCGAAAGAGTAGTCCAAGGGAGGTCTGAGTTCGGTTTCCAGAGGATCAGAGAGGGCACAGCAGATATTAAGGTGGGTGTTGTTTAGGTCGAGGATTGGAAGGTACAGGATCAGGTGAGTCAGGGTAAGAGTTCTTGAAAAGGAGAGACTTTAGTTTCGAGTGGAAAGCCTTAGGGGTGATGGATAGAGGAGGCTGAGACAGATGATGGTGGATGACTGGTGACAATGGTGGAGCAACCGAAAAAGTGCGGAATTCAGGAGGTAGATTGTTCCAGAGACGTGGTGCAGTGTTGGATATTGCTCGGTTGGACAACTTGAGATGAGTAGTCACTGGTGGTCGAGAAAGAGGATGATCAGGTAGAGCGGGCTTGCTGGATGGTGAAGAATTCGCGGAGATATCTGGGCTGGGAGTACTGTAGGGAGTTGTAGGTTAGCGAGAGGACTTTGAAGTAAATTCGCTCTGGGACTTTTAACCAATGGAGTGATTTGACGATGGGAGTGATGTGATGATGTTTGGGCATTCTGGTGACAGCTCTGGCTAGTGAGTTTTGGATGAGTTGCAGACGCTTGAGTTGTCTGGATTCAAGGTTGAGGAAAAGGAAATTGCAGTAATCGAGCTTTGAGTGGACAATGGAGGTTGCAATGGTGGAGGCAGTTTTAAGTCGAGCATGGGTCGGATGCGGCGGAGGTCATGAATGTGCATGAAGCAGGAGCGCGAGAGGTTGGAGATGTGATTAGAGAAGGAGAGATGTGGATCAAAAGTAGCACCAAGATTGCGGACAAGGGCATCAGAGGTGAAGGTAAACGATGAAGAGTTAGTGGATAGGTGTATTGAAAAGTCAGGGATTTTCTTGACTTGGTCTTCTTGACTTGACTTCATATTTATGCAATATTTACTTGATAGCACAGGCATACCACAGTGACACAGTTATCAATATATCCATGTAGGCTCAATAACATTTTTGCAGTTTAAAATCAATGAAACTAAAAATTATGTTAATTAACAAAATTAAAATAAAATAAGTAAAAAAAATTAAAACCAATTATACTATTCTGTCCTAGTTCCATGTTCATTAAATTTCATCACACACTTTAATACCTACATCACATGCTTACTAATTCATGAAGCAAACTTTGCCCCTGCCAAAAATATGAGAGAATCAAACAATAAACGGGTGCACACAAGCAAGCTTACGATAATACATTCATCTGTCGATCATAAATATTAGAACTTTTACAGTAACTTGCAGAATGCAAAAGCTACCTCACTGATGGCCAAAATGGAGGATGTGTCACATGACGAAATGATATGCAATTGCATTTCTAACTGCGCCTTCTAGATGTTGGGTCAGTGGCCATTTGGATGGTGCATTGCAGCAGTCACAACCGCTTATGAATTGAAAATCGTTGCGTGCCGTGTTGCACGCAGCAATTCAACAACCAATCAAAGCGCAGTAAACAATTAAAACAGTTTACAACAAACTGCGTCAAGGGCTAATCATTTTTAGTATCATGATATCATTTTCGAATTTAATCGAATACTGCTGTCCATTTCGTCTTCGAATTGAATATCAGAGCTTCACAGGTCATTAGTTACAACAGCAAATCTGCAACACTGGAAAACTTTCTACATGCACCACAGGTTAGATAAATCATTAAATCATTAATATGAATGTTATTCAGTGCCGTTTTAAGGCCTAGGCACGCGAGGCACGTGCCTAGGGCCCCGCGCAACAGGGGGCCCCGCGGCGGCCCAAAAACAAAAACTACATCGCGACCACGTAATAACAATACGATAACATTATTAATTTACTGAACAATATTACAAGTTCTAACAATTCTGCAAAGTAAAAGCAATATTAAACAAGCATCTACATTTTTAGTTACTGTAACTATAATTATTGATGATAAGCGCAGAGCGCTGTAGAAGTTAGACTGAAGTAAATCAATAATTTTAAGGCATGGCGCACGCTGCCCACACGGCTCCCTGTATATTTTGTTTGCTTTCACTCGTCTGCTTTTTGCAACGTTATAGACATCGACGTATATTGTAAGCTTACGTGGTTACCATTATACGTCAATAGCTATAGGTGAGCAGAACTATACATTTTCTCTTATAATCTAGCCTACCTAGAAAAACTATCAATAAATTTGTTTATGTCTTGGTAAATTAATATTAATTTTTAATATGAAATCTCTCTCAGTCCTATAATCTATCATTTTCTAAATTGGTTTAAATTTCAAATTATAACAAAGCGTAGCCTAATCATTTCTGGATAGCCCTGCAAATGACACTGTTATCAGTGTTATGGATGCGAGCACAAAATGTAGAATTCAGACCTCCTTGCCAATCACCGACTCAATGAACTAAACAGACGTGGAGAAATTTATGAAGAAATCAGCAGGAAATTTACATTCTTAATGGTCCATTTGAATGTTGAACAAATAACAGAATAATTTGAAAAGTTTGCAAAGTTCTATCCTCAAGATCTTGACCGACAAGAACTACTTACAGAATGTGAACACCTGAATCAGTGCCATCTATGTCAATAATCATAGCTATGATAAAGAATGACAGTTTGGAATCAATGTTTCCAAACGTTGAAATTGCAATAAGAATGTTTCTGTCAATGATGGCAACAAACTGTATGTAGCCTGCCGGTGAAAGTTCTTTCTCAAAACTTAAATTAATCAAGAACGAGCTTCGCAGCCGTATGATGCAAGAACGATTAAACTGCCTGTCCGTCATGATCATAGAATCAGATGTGTTGGAGACTTGGAGTCTTTGAATTTTGATGATATTATAAAAGAGTTTGCTGAGAGCAAAACACGAAAGCGATGTTTGTTAAAAATGTCCCGACAATCCATGTAGCCTATAGAAAACATTTACCCATTACCTACAATCTCACTTTCAGTTATTTTATATAACAAATTGACAATAAGAATTTTAACGACTATTAAACTAAACATTTATTTTACACTTGTAGTACGGTAGCCTACAAAGATTGCTGTGTTAGCAGTTTATTACTATATTAATAAATTTAACAAATGACATATGCACATGCAATGCATTAATGCAATACCCTATATCTGAGACTGAGAGATTGAGGCGAAAGTCTGGTAACATTGAAGGTTAGGGTTTGTGCCTAGGGCCCCCAAACTCCTTAAAACGGCTCTGATGTTATTTGCAGTAATTTGGTCCTGCTGCTCATTAGAGTAACTTAGTCCTGCTGCAAATGGCATTCATATTACTGATTTATCCAACATTTCAAATGATAAACAGAGCAATGTCACATGATTCTGCTTCAGTGAGACTTAAGAGTTTTGCCAGCCTCAAATACAAGCTGGTACATTTTTTTAGAAGAATGATCAACATAATCGCTGACAACATACATTTGTCAGCATTTGATACAGTTTCGTAGTTTTACAACAAGAATTGCTGGCTCAGGTCATCGCGGAAACTGATTTTCATAGTAGTACAGTCTTTTCATCTAACTGGCAATATCACTTCTTCACCTTCTGTCCACCTTATGCAAAGTTTGTAGACACATCTCAAATGTCAATGGCTGTTGGAGATTTGAATACCACCCAGATTATGAAGTGAGTGTTGAAGACAGCAAAAGAGCATTAAAGAATGACGTTTTACATAATCAAACCAGCAATTACAAATTACAAAAACTCGTGTTCTACTGAACACGAGTTTTGACTGTGACCTAATAATAATGGAAGAAACACTGTATATTAGCATATTTATTTAACTTTGGCAAAATGTAGGAAGACATTGTCTGGACTGCTTTTTGACACATATGCCACCCCCATGTTTTTTTACCTGTCATATTTAAAAAACAGAAGTATATACAAATTAATGACATATACTCAGTAAAAATTCATTTCTAAACAAATTTCATGCTACACTTTAACTTTACCTTCATTGGTTGCTGACATACTACATTGCAACAGTTAAGAGGTGAAATGGGATCTTCTTCTTCTTCTGGTTCTCTGAGAGGCAGGTTCAAATGTCTGATGTCGACACTGTTCTCGCTGCTGGGCCTCTTCTTTCAGCTTTCTGACAATGACAGACGGATGTCTGTCATTGTCCAATCCAGCATTATCTATCTTGTTCTTCCTCTTGTCTGCCTCCCTCCATTTTTCCTTCGATGACCGTTCTTACTAGTGAGTCTCCTCTCAGTGTGTGTTCGATCCATTTCCTTTGTCTCTTTTTATTGTGTGTATCAGGGCTCTTTCTTCTCCAATTATTCCCATCACTTCCTTATTTGCTTTATGTTCCGTCCAGCTGATTTTCTCCATTCTTCTCCAAGTCCACATTTCAAAAGCCTCCAGTTTTCTTATGTTCGCTTTTCTCGTGGTCCAAGTCCTCTGTCCAGCATCGATATTATTCTTATCTTCAGATTCCTGTTTATTTGGGTTTAAGGAGACCTTAAACCACTAGGTTTAAGGTCTCCTTTTGCTAGTAATAAAAAACTGAGAGCATTGAACTCGAAATCGTAGTAACCCTTTGCCCTCATAAATGTTTTAGTTAATAATTTTATAATCCGACCCCACCAAATCCCAATTAAAAAGAAGCCAAATGCAACAGCATGCGAGGATCACCGAACCATTTGCCTCTTCACCTAATGGTTTAAGGTCTCCTTTTGCTATGGAAAAATATGGAAGTATTACATACACATACATTGTATTTGAACACTTACTTGTTAGCATAAGCATTGCCAGATTCCCATTCAGGCGCTCCCCGACTACTGCGGGGCCTTCGGAGCTGAATCGGAGTTTCACGCCCGAAGCGCATGAGCAATTCTGAGTGAAGGACTTGCCCAGGGTCCCTCTGGCGGCTTTTTGAGGTGATTCGAACCCGCAACCCTCCAGCTGCAAGGCACCGAACATACCCTACACCACCACGCCCCAGTTGTATTGTGATGTGTTGTATTGTATTGTGTACTGGACCCACGTTTATATTGCGGCCGAGCCACACGCGCAGTAAAGATCCGAAATTAATCTCTGTTAAAATCTGGTAGGGGCGCTATAACAAATTGTTCAAATACAATACAATACAATACAATACATTTGGCCTCAACAAAAGCTTCAGGACGTGCTCGTCATTGGCCACTGGCTGCATCGATAACAGGCTGATCAAATTCCTTCCAGGCATTAACGATTTGCTGATGTCATTATGATGTCATTATTGGATGAAAGGAACTTTTATATTTTAACCAGTATTAGCCAATTATGTCAGGATTAAAACGTTTTGGAATTTTAAAAATCGATTAATATTTACTAGTTATTTTTATATGACCAAGAAGGGGTCCCTTTTTCCCCGGACACAGTGTATATATATATATATATATATATATATATATATATACATACACACATATACATACAGTCATACACACATAATTAATAAAAAAAGTCCACACAAGAAAATTAATTAAGCTCACCAACATGGATGCTAAATCCAAATCAATATCATTGTTCTGAGAACACACATTCACAACATCTATAATTTTGTACCTACAGCAATAAATCACTCATTCGTATGCAACAGAAAGTCAGAAGAACGATGCACATATTCATTCAATTACCTCAGATAGATTAAATTAAAACGCTTGCCAGTTTAACTGCCTAAAATAAGTAAGACTGTTGCTGGAAATTGCTTGGAGATAAGGTTCTAAATTAAACAAAAACTAATTCAGTCTTGTAAAGGTCTACTGAGAGAGTTGTTGCTTTCCAAATACAATTCTGCAACTGGTTGAGTTCTTACTGTTAGTTATCAATCAATCAATCAATCAATGAAACTTAATATAGCGCCCCTTCAAGATATCTACTCAGAGGCGCTGTTGTGGCTGACCTTTTTCTTTTTCCCTTTTTCCTGGTCAAATTAAATTCTTTCTTAATTTCCTTCTCTTAGTTCATACTGTTTTCATAGTTAGGCCTTATTGAATAATTTTTTCACATTTCAGCTAGGGACCTGTGAAGCAAAAATGTTCAGTAAAACCAAATCTTGAATAGAATCGGGGTAAAAGTTCGAATTTGAATTGAATCAGCACGTATTTGTAATCATAATCGTAATCTCCAAACTTCTAAAGCGCCACTCAAAAGCCAAGCGCAGGGTACCAGCTTTTCACGAGCGCTGCGTCTAGTCCAGCGGTTCTCAACCTTTTTAGTGATGCGACCCCTTGATAACATTTCCAAAGTTGCGGCGACCCCCATCAATAAAATTGATCGCGTTACTTCCCTTCACCGCATTATTCCTGCCAGTATGATACATTTTACTTCTCACCATTAATCCATACGCACCATGCTCAGTCAAACAATAACTAACAAGACAATTTTTAATTTTTTACAACTAATCATTTTGAAAATTTTAAAAGTAAAATGAAGTAAGTGAAATGCTTTCTTGAAGTTTCATATTTATTGTGTATTTTTACAATGTCGGCTACTATGTAGGCCTATCGCTGTAAAGAAACTGGGTTCTGCCCGTCTTTCTTCTCTCAGGAGGCGAGTGAAAGGCGCGTGTTGCTCAGGATGGGAGCACAAGTACGGCCACCGTCGTCTATCGGTGGGCTTCGCGTCTGCCAGCCGATGAGCCGTCGCAATCAATGTCCAACACCGAAGAACCCAACACAGGAAGTTGAATTAACGATCTCTTTTATTAGTCAACACGTCATAAGCCTCTGACGTTATCAGACACGATCAAATACTACGAACCCTCTTTCATCTGTACTACAACTACTCTTAACTACGCAAAAGCGCCGCTATTTATAGATAGCCCAGCCAATCAGCAAAGCCCTAGAGAGACCAAGCGCTAGAGAGGCGGAGCCTAAAAGAGACCAAGGCTAAGGAGACCAAGCGCTAAGGAGGCGGAGCCTAAAAGAGGCCAAGGCTAGGGAGACCAAGGGCTAGAGAGACCAAGGGCTAAGGGGGCGGAGCCTAAAAGAGGCCAAGGGCTAGAGAGACCAAGGGCTAAGAGAGACCAAGGGCTAGAGAGACCAAGGGCTAGAGGGGGCGGAGCCTAAAAGAGGCCAAGCGCTAAGGCAACCCAGGGGCCACCCTGGGTCGCCACACCCTCCCTCCGCTACAATGGGTATGCCCCCATACCTCAAGCTCCCCAAGGACCCCAGCGCACAATGTCCCAATGCAATAACGCGGCCAACGGGCCAACACAAGTCCCTACAAAACATACGCGGCCATCGGCCAAACCTCTAGCTACAAATGTCTCTCTAAAATTTCGCGAGGCCAACGAGCCAACAAAGCCAAAATGTTCAGCCGAGTCCGGCTAACACGAGAGTGGTCAACGGGACCAACAAAGTCTCTCAGGATAATGTCCTCTGCCTAAAATTATTGCCAGTGTCTGGCTAACGCACGCGCGGTCCATAGTCTATAATTCAATAAAAAGTCGCGGCCAACGGGCCCGAAAGCTCGGCACACAAAACAAAATCAATCCAAACACAATAAACGCAAACAATCAAGGCCGTTTCTCGGCAACAAAGCAATGCTCTCTGAGCGGCAAAGTCCTTAATCGTTTATGCTTACATAGCCATTTTCCGGCTAACTCTATAGGTCCGTCGGGTTTATAAAACCTAAATTTCCATCATAATTCGTGACCAACGGGCCAACAAGAAATTAAAAACCCAGGAAATTACAACTTAACTGAGCATCAGTCATCAAGAAAACCTCCAAGGGCTCTATCGGAGGGGTAACTAAAGGGTCCAGAGTCTTTTTCAGGGTAACGTATTGACAGTCTAATCTTCGGAATCAGAGTCTATCACGACGATACTCTCATCCGATCCACTGACAGAAAACTCACCGTCGGCGGTCTCCAAGGAGGTCGAGGGACTGCGCTGCCCCGGAGACAGGTACTCAGACTCCGAATCGCCGTCCGGAATACCAGAAGGCGCAAAGTCGGAGTCGGCGGCAGAATCGTCGGTCACCGAAGGGGACTCCTCTTCTTCCTCAACCTCAGGGTCGTCCAGGGGCAATGCCGGAGGTTCGTCCATTGGTTCGTCCATTGGTTCGTCCGGAATAACGATAGGCGCCTCGTGTGTCGACCCTGGTTCCGGCGGAGGCGACGGTGTACGTCGCGTAACAGGGTTCGTCGGGCGGCGAATGGTCGCCGTCTCTTCCATGTAGATCGAATCAGCGGCCGCTGAAGGAAAGTCGGGAAGGCGCTCGCTGACGCGTTCTAAGAATTTTTCCCGACTGCAGAAGTGGCCCAATGTTCGACACCATCTCCGGACGGTGGTTCGGTCCTCCTGGGAAGGAGATCGCGGGGGTGCCGCCGGGGGCAAAGGCATCCAGTCCTCTTGGCGAACCGCAACCTCAGCTTGGTCCCCGCGAGCGCCGAGGTCGCGCTCGACGGCGAGAGCTTCCCGGTTATCTTCGTCCGGAGGAACTTCGGGGCCCGGTTCATTCTGGCCAGCGTCAAAGTCATCTCCCTCCTGCCGGGCGCCTTCATTCGGAGGAGCGGCAAGGCCCAGTTCATTTTGGCGAACGTCGAGGGCGTCTTCGTAGGGGTATTCCATCCGACCCGCATCCGACCCGGGTAATCCACCCAGTAGCAAGTCGGGCGCAGCAGGCAGAAGACTGACGAGAAGGTCCTGTAGTTCGTCGGCGTCCAAGTCCCTCAACAGCGGCGACGACTGACACGGGACCGGACTCTCCGGGAGCACCGGCGAGGTAGACAACGCAGCATCGTCCCGCTCCGTCATCGCCGAAGAAGTGGGCACGTCCTGCAGCCACGGGAGCCAATCCGCCTCCGTTAGGCATGGCAGCTCCTGAACTTCGGGCGAATCGTTTTCCGAAGGAGCAAGTCCCGTCGCGGAGGAAGGCGACGGCTGGAAGACTTCCACTACCCGCTGAACCTTCATCGCCGGTCTACCCATCTTCTTATGGACTTCCCTCACGTGCCGTCGCCTAGATTGCCTGGCATATTTCCCCTCGAAACAGGTAACACACAGGTCACACCAGATGACTGTTGTCTCTTCCATGTCTAATGTTCGAATGAATTTACTACGTCTCTGCTCGCCGATTGTCATCGGTTGCCATGGAAACGCCAGAGCCGAAGTCCAACACCATGCGGGAAGAGCTTCGCCGGCGGGGGGAAAAAGGAAGACCCAGGCTAAGAGAGACCAAGGCCTAGGGAGACCACGGGCTAGAGAGGCCAAGGCCAAGAGAGGCCAAGGCCTAGAGAGGCCAAGGCCTAGAGAGGATAGACCAATGAGAGGCCAGACCAATGAGAGACCAGACCAATGAGAAACCAAGGTTAGAGAAAGACATAGGGCAGAACATCGTCCCAATCCCTTTTGACGGCTGCTCATGACCTCCCCCACCATGGCATTCACGGGCTTGGGCAGGCCCCCCCTAAGCCACCCTCCCTGGGATGATAGCTACTCTTCCGAAATAGGCCCCCCTCCAATCCCGTACCCTGATCGGCCAGTATTGGACGCGGAGCCCCATACCTCACAACTATGTTTCCCTCGAGGGCCCTAGCTACCGAGGAAACCCCCTGTTTGGCCCTTGAAATAACCTTCCCTCTCTTAACAAAACCGCTCATGGTCATCAGGAGAAAGGGGAACAGCATCCCAATCAATTGCCGATAACCTACGCAAAATCTCCGCGAGCCGTCCTTCTTGCGTGCTAACACAACATTCGCGGCCCACTCGCTTACAGCAGGTTCGATTATTCCGTCGGCTAACATGCTGTCTAGCTGAGTATCGATCGTGACCCTATGCGGCAGCGGCTGTCGTCTTAATGGCTGTCTTACGGGGCGCGCATCGCTGGTCTCTATCTTATGGGTGCATACAGAAGTTTTGCCTAAATCCCGGTCAGTAGCGGAAAAGACATCATTATATTCAACAAGCAAAGCGCCCAATCGTTCCCGTATCTCGGGCGTCACTTCTTCGGGCAAATCCGCGAGCAGTTTCTCGCTCGGCGAGGCATGGTCAGCCGCGTCTCCGTTCCCGCGATTCCTCTCGTTCAGCTCTACCTGAACCGGGTGCAAATCCCCTAGTGGCTGATTCTTAGGCAGCCGGACCGGATCCTCGCTTAAATTTACCACCCTTACCTGGGCATCTGCGTGATCACCGACAACTACGCGGGCAAGATGGACCCCAGGCTGAATTTCCCGAGCCTCCGTCATCCAGGCTGGCGCTACGGTCGTTAGATCCCCGTACATTGTCTTAATCGGTATATCCCTCTGGGACTTAGGGGCCACCAACACCTCCTCGGCGACGATCACGCGCCGGCACCACGTGGACCCATTTCCCCTCACCAAAGAGATACGCCTGCGCCTCACAAATAGGAATCCCATACCAAACCCTAAGCGGCAGCGATGTTCCCGTAACCAGTCCATGCCTAACATGGGCTCGGTAATCTGATCGGACACAAGGAAAGAACTATGGATATAAAAATCCCTCTCTATCTTAATGGGCACCCGCACCTCTCCCAGGACATTTATATCGGACCCATTAGCAGCCATCAAAAAGCGATTGCAAGAGCGAAGTTCTAACCCGTCGACAGTAGATGCAGGCACCAGGCTGACTTCCGATCCAGTGTCGATCAGGCATAGCTGCGGTCGTCCGTTGATCTCTCCGCGAATGTAGACGGCGTTGCTAGTGGCGCGGTTCGGCACCTTCGGGCGTGTCGTATGGTTCATGGCCACCGGGTCCGGTGGCGTCGAAGCATCGGGCTCGGGCGTCGCAGTCTCGTTCTGGCGGTTCTGGCGGTTCTGGGATCGGCGAGCTTGGCGACAGTCGCGGGCGATGTGACCGGCTCGTCCGCAGTTGAAGCAGGTCATTGAGCGTCTCTGGTTCTCCGGAGGGCCCGCACGGTCTCGCTCAGGCCGGGCGTCTCGGTTCGTTTCTTCAGGCGGATTTCCCTGGCGGAGCTCCCGGAATTGCTGGTCAATTCTTCTCTCGATGTCTCGCTGAAATCTCCGCTGTTCGTCCTTCTGCGTCGCCAGAAACCGGTCCATTTGCGCCTGGAGCTGGGCACTCAGATCAGTCTCCTGAGTCCCGCGCACTCGGTTTGGCTGTCTGCGGCGATCGTCGGAGTCGTTCGTTCGTTGATAGGCCTCCAGACGCAGCGCCGTCCGGTATGCCTCGTCCAAATTCTTTGGTTCTCGCTCCCGTACTTTGAGCGAGAGCTCCCGGTCTCTCATGGCTTCCAGGAAGGCGTCTTTCGCGATGATCTGCGTAGTCTCGTTGGAGGGCACCGGGTAGGCCAAGACAACCAGACGTCGGATTTCATGCAGAAGGTCGCTCAGGTTTTCTTCCGGGCGTTGGCGTCGGTAGTACAGCTGGGCACGGAAGGTTTCTGCCTGGCCTTCCGTCCCGTATCTTTGGCGGAGGCGTTCCACGAGTTCTTCGTAACTTACGCTCGGTTGAGCGCCAAAGTCCCAGAGAAGTTGCGTAGCGGCCTTCTCTAGCGAACATCGCAGAAAGTCGACCCGGTCCGCGGCCGTCCACTGGTTGTGCGTCGCGCAGACCTCAAACTGGACCAGGAACGACTCCAAAGAGCCCGTCCCATCGAACTTGCCTGGCTTCATCGGCGTCGGGCGGCTTCGCAGCAAACCGCTGACACTTTCCAGCAAATTCGGCATCGAAGTCTCCCGTGCGTCCGGTCTTTCGGTCTCTTCGCGGAAACTCGGTTTCAATTTCATCTTTTCCGTCGTCGATTCGCCCGTCTTTTCACGGAAGCTCGATCTCATCGGCTTCACGGTCGTCTCTTCTTTCATCTCTTCGCGGAGGCTCGATCTCACCGGCTCCGCAAAATCATCGAAGTCGATCTCCGTCAGCAAGCGGCTTCGGTCCGGTCGCGTCTCGGCGGTTGCTCTCCCGGCAGCAGGCGTCAAGGCATCGGCGGGCGTGCGGACATCTCTAGGCATCGGGAAAGCGAGATCTTCGAGGAAGCGGCTTCTGTCCGGTCGCATCCCGGCGGTCGCTCTCCCGGCAGCAGGCGTCGACGTCTCGGCCGGCGTGCGGATCCGACTAGGCATCGGATAGGCGATCGTATCGTCGTCGTCTCCCTGGAACATCTTCGGTCGATTCTGGCTTCGTCGGCGGCAGGAACTCTCGGACAAAACCCCACGGCTCTGGTACCACTGTAAAGAAACTGGGTTCTGCCCGTCTTTCTTCTCTCAGGAGGCGAGTGAAAGGCGCGTGTTGCTCAGGATGGGAGCACAAGTACGGCCACCGTCGTCTATCGGTGGGCTTCGCGTCTGCCAGCCGATGAGCCGTCGCAATCAATGTCCAACACCGAAGAACCCAACACAGGAAGTTGAATTAACGATCTCTTTTATTAGTCAACACGTCATAAGCCTCTGACGTTATCAGACACGATCAAATACTACGAACCCTCTTTCATCTGTACTACAACTCTTCTTAACTACGCAAAAGCGCCGCTATTTATAGATAGCCCAGCCAATCAGCGGAGCCCTAGAGAGACCAAGCGCTAGAGAGGCGGAGCCTAAAAGAGACCAAGGCTAAGGAGACCAAGCGCTAAGGAGGCGGAGCCTAAAAGAGGCCAAGGCTAGGGAGACCAAGGGCTAGAGAGACCAAGCGCTAGGGAGGCGGAGCCTAAAAGAGGCCAAGGCTAGGGAGACCAAGGGCTAGAGAGACCAAGCGCTAGAGAGACCACGGGCTAAGGGGGCGGAGCCTAAAAGAGGCCAAGCGCTAAGGCAACCCAGGGACCACCCTAGGTCGCCACAATCCAATCAGAAAGCTGCTTTCGTAATGTTACAGCAAAGGTTTACTGAATAGTTATAACTGGTAAAATGCGCTATCATGTATGATAGAGCAATATAATACTCATGCATGCAGGAAGCGATTTAGGATACATTGCTTTATGTTTAACATAAGTTAGAGCATTATTACAACTACGCCCACGTTCACTATATCCGAAGGAAATCATAGCTGTATCAATGTGTATCATGTAGCCTATGTTTCCATTTTTTGTCATTTTCGATATTTTTTACTTTTGCTTATCAAAGTAACATTTTCTTTTTCAAAATAAGTCACTAGCAGGTACATAAAAATTATAATATTATCATGCAAAACAATCCAGTTTAGAATTCTTGGCCTAAAACAGCGACCAAACTTTGAAGTCGTTTTTCTCGGTTTCGTCTAAATATATGATAGAGCATTATAATTCTCAGGCGGCGCTATGTTTGCAACATCTGTGGATTCGTCGAGCTGTAGACCTATGCTGAATAATTCAAGTGGACCAGATATTTTTCCATGATCAAAGAATAATTAACGGGCAAATTTGTAATTTTTTATTGGTAATAATATCAGCAGACATGTCATCAATTCTTCTGCTCACGGGTGTCGTTAGACAAGGAAATTGGACTCTTTTTTAACATGTGCTTTTTCAGCTCCAAGCATAGCTCGAACAATGTCTTTGGTTGCTGGCAAAACAAAGTCCTCGGTAATTGTGTGAGGTTTCTTGGCTTTGGCGATTCTGAGAGCAACCGAATAGGCTATGACGCTTCAACAGCTGCCACGTTTTGCTGTTTGTACTTAAATATTAAGAGACTACGTTGACAACTTTTTTTTCAAATTTCTGAAGGTCCCAGACGACCCCTGGGAAATCGTAAGGCGACCCCCGTGGGGGTCACGACCCACAGGTTGAGAACCGCTGGTCTAGTCAGAGGGGCTGTTCGAAAGAGTAGTCCAAGGGAGGTCTGAGTTCGGTTTCCAGAGGATCAGAGAGGGCACAGCAGATATTAAGGTGGGTGTTGTTTAGGTCGAGGATTGGAAGGTACAGGATCAGGTGAGTCAGGGTAAGAGTTCTTGAAAAGGAGAGACTTTAGTTTCGAGTGGAAAGCCTTAGGGGTGATGGATAGAGGAGGCTGAGACAGATGATGGTGGATGACTGGTGACAATGGTGGAGCAACCGAAAAAGTGCGGAATTCAGGAGGTAGATTGTTCCAGAGACGTGGTGCAGTGTTGGATATTGCTCGGTTGGACAACTTGAGATGAGTAGTCACTGGTGGTCGAGAAAGAGGATGATCAGGTAGAGCGGGCTTGCTGGATGGTGAAGAATTCGCGGAGATATCTGGGCTGGGAGTACTGTAGGGAGTTGTAGGTTAGCGAGAGGACTTTGAAGTAAATTCGCTCTGGGACTTTTAACCAATGGAGTGATTTGACGATGGGAGTGATGTGATGATGTTTGGGCGTTCTGGTGACAGCTCTGGCTAGTGAGTTTTGGATGAGTTGCAGACGCTTGAGTTGTCTGGATTCAAGGTTGAGGAAAAGGGAATTGCAGTAATCGAGCTTTGAGTGGACAATGGAGGTTGCAATGGTGGAGGCAGTTTTAAGTCGAGCATGGGTCGGATGCGGCGGAGGTCATGAATGTGTATGAAGCAGGAGCGAGAGGTTGGAGATGTACGATTAGAGAAGGAGATGTGGATCAAAAGTAGCACCAAGATTGCGGACAAGGGCATCAGAGGTGAAGGTAAACGATGAAGAGTTAGTGGATAGGTGTATTGAAAAGTCAGGGATTTTCTTGACTTGGTCTTCTTGACTTGACTTCATATTTATGCAATATTTACTTGATAGCACAGGCATACCACAGTGACACAGTTATCAATATATCCATGTAGGCTCAATAACATTTTTGCAGTTTAAAATCAATGAAACTAAAAATTATGTTAATTAACAAAATTAAAATAAAATAAGTAAAAAAAATTAAAACCAATTATACTATTCTGTCCTAGTTCCATGTTCATTAAATTTCATCACACACTTTAATACCTACATCACATGCTTACTAATTCATGAAGCAAACTTTGCCCCTGCCAAAAATATGAGAGAATCAAACAATAAACGGGTGCACACAAGCAAGCTTACGATAATACATTCATCTGTCGATCATAAATATTAGAACTTTTACAGTAACTTGCAGAATGCAAAAGCTACCTCACTGATGGCCAAAATGGAGGATGTGTCACATGACGAAATGATATGCAATTGCATTTCTAACTGCGCCTTCTAGATGTTGGGTCAGTGGCCATTTGGATGGTGCATTGCAGCAGTCACAACCGCTTATGAATTGAAAATCGTTGCGTGCCGTGTTGCACGCAGCAATTCAACAACCAATCAAAGCGCAGTAAACAATTAAAACAGTTTACAACAAACTGCGTCAAGGGCTAATCATTTTTAGTATCATGATATCATTTTCGAATTTAATCGAATACTGCTGTCCATTTCGTCTTCGAATTGAATATCAGAGCTTCACAGGTCATTAGTTACAACAGCAAATCTGCAACACTGGAAAACTTTCTACATGCACCACAGGTTAGATAAATCATTAAATCATTAATATGAATGTTATTCAGTGCCGTTTTAAGGCCTAGGCACGCGAGGCACGTGCCTAGGGCCCGCGCAACAGAGGGGCCCCGCGGCGGCCCAAAAACAAAAACTACATCGCGACCACGTAATAACAATACGATAACATTATTAATTTACTGAACAATATTACAAGTTCTAACAATTCTGCAAAGTAAAAGCAATATTAAACAAGCATCTACATTTTTAGTTACTGTAACTATAATTATTGATGATAAGCGCAGAGCGCTGTAGAAGTTAGACTGAAGTAAATCAATAATTTTAAGGCATGGCGCACGCTGCCCACACGGCTCCCTGTATATTTTGTTTGCTTTCACTCGTCTGCTTTTTGCAACGTTATAGACATCGACGTATATTGTAAGCTTACGTGGTTACCATTATACGTCAATAGCTATAGGTGAGCAGAACTATACATTTTCTCTTATAATCTAGCCTACCTAGAAAAACTATCAATAAATTTGTTTATGTCTTGGTAAATTAATATTAATTTTTAATATGAAATCTCTCTCAGTCCTATAATCTATCATTTTCTAAATTGGTTTAAATTTCAAATTATAACAAAGCGTAGCCTAATCATTTCTGGATAGCCCTGCAAATGACACTGTTATCAGTGTTATGGATGCGAGCACAAAATGTAGAATTCAGACCTCCTTGCCAATCACCGACTCAATGAACTAAACAGACGTGGAGAAATTTATGAAGAAATCAGCAGGAAATTTACATTCTTAATGGTCCATTTGAATGTTGAACAAATAACAGAATAATTTGAAAAGTTTGCAAAGTTCTATCCTCAAGATCTTGACCGACAAGAACTACTTACAGAATGTGAACACCTGAATCAGTGCCATCTATGTCAATAATCATAGCTATGATAAAGAATGACAGTTTGGAATCAATGTTTCCAAACGTTGAAATTGCAATAAGAATGTTTCTGTCAATGATGGCAACAAACTGTATGTAGCCTGCCGGTGAAAGTTCTTTCTCAAAACTTAAATTAATCAAGAACGAGCTTCGCAGCCGTATGATGCAAGAACGATTAAACTGCCTGTCGTCATGATCATAGAATCAGATGTGTTGGAGACTTGGAGTCTTTGAATTTTGATGATATTATAAAAGAGTTTGCTGAGAGCAAAACACGAAAGCGATGTTTGTTAAAAATGTCCCGACAATCCATGTAGCCTATAGAAAACATTTACCCATTACCTACAATCTCACTTTCAGTTATTTTATATAACAAATTGACAATAAGAATTTTAACGACTATTAAACTAAACATTTATTTTACACTTGTAGTACGGTAGCCTACAAAGATTGCTGTGTTAGCAGTTTATTACTATACTAATAAATTTAACAAATGACATATGCACATGCAATGCATTAATGCAATACCCTATATCTGAGACTGAGAGATTGAGGCGAAAGTCTGGTAACATTGAAGGTTAGGGTTTGTGCCTAGGGCCCCCAAACTCCTTAAAACGGCTCTGATGTTATTTGCAGTAATTTGGTCCTGCTGCTCATTAGAGTAACTTAGTCCTGCTGCAAATGGCATTCATATTACTGATTTATCCAACATTTCAAATGATAAACAGAGCAATGTCACATGATTCTGCTTCAGTGAGACTTAAGAGTTTTGCCAGCCTCAAATACAAGCTGGTACATTTTTTTAGAAGAATGATCAACATAATCGCTGACAACATACATTTGTCAGCATTTGATACAGTTTCGTAGTTTTACAACAAGAATTGCTGGCTCAGGTCATCGCGGAAACTGATTTTCATAGTAGTACAGTCTTTTCATCTAACTGGCAATATCACTTCTTCACCTTCTGTCCACCTTATGCAAAGTTTGTAGACACATCTCAAATGTCAATGGCTGTTGGAGATTTGAATACCACCCAGATTATGAAGTGAGTGTTGAAGACAGCAAAAGAGCATTAACCCATTCCCGCCGAATCGGGTCTCTATAGACCCGATACGGGAGGCGTTGAAACAGGCTAGAAACTATTTATAATATCATTATGTCATGCCTAAAAATAGCATCAGTAATGATATCCGGAAAATTTCGCGTGTTTTGGAGTCGAGTTTATTGACAGAAAGTTATAAATTACTTAGAAAAACAAGTTTGAAGTGACGGATAAAAGTATCCAGAGCTCTGAATGTTTGAGGCATGTAATGAATGCTTCTGACGATGAATTTTCATCTTCTGACAATGAATTCATTGGAGATTTGAAGATCGCTGCCGATGTTGGGATGGGCTTGGGTTGCGATTTGGAGGAAAGTCTGATACCGAAACTTGACTTTTTGGACTCCGCATTGCTAAATGATGATGAAGTCGGAGGGGTAAGTGAGCCAATATTTTTTTATTCTTGTTTCTGTTTTGTAATTTATTGATAGTTGTGATGTAAAACTATTGTATGTTGATTGAAAGCAAACTCTTGGTTAGTGATAATCAACTAATTATTCAAGCAAAACTTTGTAATGAAAATTGTTTCGTGGGAAAAATGGGCATGTACATTGATCAGCTGATTGAGAATGAATTATTCTTTTTCCATTATCCTATCTAATTCAGAATTTATCATTTTTCCATTTATAGGCTGCATCTCCATCTTTTGAAGAAACCATCACAGCCAACAGGATCAGAGGGAGAAGCAGTTGCTGTCGAGGTCGTGGTCAAGGTCGTGGTCAAGGTCGTGCTCATGAAGGTCAACGTCTAGGTGATGAATTCTGCGGAACATCACTAAACCAACCGACTGCAGCTTGTGACAATGAACAATGGAACTGGCAAAAGGCAATTTCAAAGGACATTCATTTCACTGGGACAACAGGATCTTCAGACTCTGCACACTGCTGTGCAATTCCTGCTGAATTCTTTGGATTGTTTTTGGTGACACTGTTATCGACCTTTTAGTCAAAGAAACCAACAAGTTTGCTCTATGATCTAAGCAGGACTCACCATCTAGCTTGTCTTTTCTCCCTGTTACTAGACAGGAAATTGAAGCATTTTAGTCTACAAATTGCTATGGGGGTTGCTGACTTGCCAGAAATACATGACTATTGGTCAACTGAAGCCGCACTTGAGATGTTGCCATGCCCGGTCTTGGTAGGCACCCTCTCCCCATTCCTAGGCTGCTTGGCAAGCGTTTTTCATCCAGTGCACATGTTTGGTGAAGGTACAGAGTCTGTACCAAGCACAACAATCTTGAGTCTGGGAAATACAAATATACTAAGATAGCAACATGTTGCAAAAAATGCAATGTCCATTTGTGTCTGTGACTGTATTGCATGTTGGCATTCGAAGGTCGCTATATAAATCAAGTTTTGTTTACAATAGAATATACATTTCAGAGCCAGAAGTGTGCTGATTCAGAAATATACACTTTATAATGCTTCTCTGTAATTCTTGTTGCACTATTGTTGTTCCACTATGGGTATTGTCAATGTCCATTTGTGCATCGGTGACTGTTTTGCATGTTGGCATTCGAAGGGCGCTATATAAATCAAGTTTTGTTTACAATAAAATGTACACTTCAAAGCCAGAAGTCTGCTGATTCAGAAAATATATACTTTATAATGCTTCTCTGTAATCCTTGTTGCATTATTGTTGTTCCACTATTGGTACCGTCAAATTACTCATTTTCCGAAAAAACAATTCAGGCGGGAATGGGTTAAAGAATGACGTTTTACATAATCAAACCAGCAATTACAAATTACAAAAACTCGTGTTCTACTGAACACGAGTTTTGACTGTGACCTAATAATAATGGAAGAAACACTGTATATTAGCATATTTATTTAACTTTGGCAAAATGTAGGAAGACATTGTCTGGACTGCTTTTTGACACATATGCCACCCCCATGTTTTTTTACCTGTCATATTTAAAAAACAGAAGTATATACAAATTAATGACATATACTCAGTAAAAATTCATTTCTAAACAAATTTCATGCTACACTTTAACTTTACCTTCATTGGTTGCTGACATACTACATTGCAACAGTTAAGAGGTGAAATGGGATCTTCTTCTTCTTCTGGTTCTCTGAGAGGCAGGTTCAAATGTCTGATGTCGACACTGTTCTCGCTGCTGGGCCTCTTCTTTCAGCTTTCTGACAATGACAGACGGATGTCTGTCATTGTCCAATCCAGCATTATCTATCTTGTTCTTCCTCTTGTCTGCCTCCCTCCATTTTTCCTTCGATGACCGTTCTTACTAGTGAGTCTCCTCTCAGTGTGTGTTCGATCCATTTCCATTGTCTCTTTTTATTGTGTGTATCAGGGCTCTTTCTTCTCCAATTATTCCCATCACTTCCTTATTTGCTTTATGTTCCGTCCAGCTGATTTTCTCCATTCTTCTCCAAGTCCACATTTCAAAAGCCTCCAGTTTTCTTATGTTCGCTTTTCTCGTGGTCCAAGTCCTCTGTCCAGCATCGATATTATTCTTATCTTCAGATTCCTGTTTATTTGGGTTTAAGGAGACCTTAAACCACTAGGTTTAAGGTCTCCTTTTGCTAGTAATAAAAAACTGAGAGCATTGAACTCGAAATCGTAGTAACCCTTTGCCCTCATAAATGTTTTAGTTAATAATTTTATAATCCGACCCCACCAAATCCCAATTAAAAAGAAGCCAAATGCAACAGCATGCGAGGATCACCGAACCATTTGCCTCTTCACCTAATGGTTTAAGGTCTCCTTTTGCTATGGAAAAATATGGAAGTATTGTATTGTATTGTATTTGAACACTTGTTATAGCGCCCCTTCCAGATTCCCATTCAGAGGCGCTCCCGACTACTGTGCGGACGCTGAATCGGAGTTTCACGCCGAAGCGCATGAGCAATTGCGAGTGAAGGACTTGCCCAGGGTCCCTACGCGGCGGCTTTTTGAGGTGGATTCGAACCCGCAACCCTCCAGCTGCAAGGCACCGAACATACCCCTACACCACCACGCCCCAGTTGTATTGTATTGTATTGTACTCCACGGTTATATTGCGACCGAGCCACACGCAGTAAAGATCCGAGAAATTAATCTCTGATAAACCGACCGACCCGGGAATCGAACCCGGGCCGCCGGCATGGCGAGCGGGCTACCAACCCACTCGGCCACTCAGGACCTTCAAGTAGGTCTAGTATAAGTCTCAAATTCAACCGAACTCCTTTTGTGCTGTATCACTGTTTATGCTGCTGACTTTCAATCAATCAATCAATCAATCAATCCTTTTATTGTTTCCATAGAATAGTTTACAAGTAGTGATCCAGAATAATCATAATCAATGATGTTTTGAACGATCATAAGTTTGGAAATTAAAACAGACAGATTATCTTATTAACATTTAAGGGAAACAATCGGGTTCCCAGAAGGGACTGAAGTCCCGCTAAGTTAGGGATACCCGTTTACCATGTTAGCAGAGGGATGACAGTTGAGTATAGTCTACACAAATAGCATTGTGAGAAAAAAATGAGAATAACTGGCTTAACTAACAACACTTAACTAGGTCACTTAACTAATTGTGGTATAACAATGAATAACCATACTTTAAAGTGCTCATCTGAACAGCAAAAGATCAAAATTGAAATTAAACCCAAAACTCAGTTTTGTGCATTGTCAGTGTGTCAGTCTGAGTTTTGGACTGTACTGAACACTACTATCTGCTTAGCAAGTTCCCTGTAATTAAGGCTCGGACCTAAATCTCATCTATTAAGCGTGCTTCGCCGATGCAACCTACCAAATCTAATATCTTTGGAGTTGTCCGTTGACCGGTCAAGCCTTTCGATGCATCAGTCGCCGATCTCTTCGACACTTATGAGGCATCTATGACAACTCTCATCAACACTCTTCTTCCTTCACATCCGGCCAAGATGCGTTCCTCTGCGTTTACGCCTTGGTTCAACGCCAAGTGTCGCGCTCTTCAATGCCAGGTGTGCCGTCTCAAGAGACTTTATAGGCGTACGAAATTGCCAGTGAATGAACTAGCTGGATGAAATTTGTCCGTGCAATTCACCGCCGATACAGGGAGAAGGAGAGAGAACATTGGGAGTATAAGATCACCAATCACTCCAAGGAACCCAGGAAACTCTGGGCGACTTTCAATGACCTCCTCGGTCGGTCTCAACCCGGGAGCCGATCGGCCACTCGGCTCTTCACAGCTTCTGACTATCTGGACGTCTTCACCTCAAAGGTCCGATCGGTTCATGATGCCACGGCTGGTTCTCCTCCGCCAGCGTTTCCTACTGCAGCACGCTCTCTCTCAGTCCTGGATCCAATCTCCAATGAGGAACTATGACGAATCATCCTTGCTTCTGACCCTAAAACCTGTGACCTGGATCATTCCTTCAAGAATTCGTCGACGTCTTTCTTCCTTTTCCTACAGCCATCTGTAACTGCTCTCTCCAAGAGGTCGTTCTTCCTCCGTCACAGAAGAGTTCATCGTTGTTCCTGTTTCGAAACGTGAAGGACTGGACTTGTTTGTCTGATCCGGCCAACTTTAGGCCAATCGTGAACGTATCATTTCTTTCTAAAATAATTGAGAAGAGAGCTGCGTTTCAGTTAACTGCACATCTTGTTAGGAACAATTTGCTCCCGACTTTTGAATCTGGTTTTCATAAGGGCCACACCACGGAGACCCTGTGAGTTCGCCTGCTCTTTGATATCTGTGGGGCTATTGATAGATCACAGGTCACCCTCTCAGCATTATATGATGTCAGCGCAGCGTTTGATACCGTCGATCACGGTATCCTTTTTATGCACCTTTTTGCCTCTTTGGGTCTTTCTTTATAGACTGGCTTGGTTCCTTCCTCAATGACCGTTCTTTCTCTGTCGTCTACGGGTCTACTCGGACTCCATGCGTTCCTGCCCCGTTTGGACTGCAACAGGGTTCTGTGCTGGGCCCTCTTCTATATATTATCTTCACTGCTGATCTTGGTCCTCTCCTGGTCACTTCGTCTGTGCTGAGCCAGTCTTATGCATATCACCTGCAGGTGTATTTGCACTGTCCTGCGTCAGCAGCCATTACCGTAGTCCGGGCCATGAATCAGGCAATAGAGGCTCTGGAGGCCTGGATGTTCTCTAATCAGCTGTGGCTAAAATTTTCTAAAACCCAGTTTATTTGGCTTGGCACGCGCCAGCAGCTCGCCAAGATTGACCTGGAGGCTCTAGCCCAGGAGTTTCCACAGTTTGCCTTCTCATCCTCTGACTCGAACCTTGGTGGCACTTTGGACCAAGAATTAAGCTTCACGCGGCATATCAACCTACTATGCCGCGATTGCTACTACCAGATGCGTCAGCTTAGAGTGGTCTTCTGTTCTTTAACCTCTAATGCTGCCTTAACACTTATCCACTCTTTTGTTGTTTCTTGCCTCGATTACTGCAGCGCTGCAGTAATCGAGGCAAGAAACAAGTGGGTCTTCCGGTGGCTTGGGTTGGGTGTTTGGATCGGGTGCGCATGGCGGCACGTCTCATTGGCCGCATCCCCAGATTCGGCCACGTCTCTGATTACATGCGGGATGTCTTGCATTGGCTCCCTTTCCCGCAGCGGATCACTTATCGAATCTCTGCATTGGTCTGGTGCTGTCTCGCAGGTGTGGCTCCTGTTTACTTACAGGAGCTATGCTGCTCCACTCTGAGCGTCCAGCGCCGTGGTTCTCTCCGCTCTTCTAAGCAGGCTGAGCTTCTTGTTCCCGGTCGCGGACATCTATTATGCAGCGCCATGCCTTTTCCGTTGCTGCAATCTGTAATGGGCTTCTGAGTCCCTGTGGATGTACACCTAATGCCTAGAGCCCTTGAGGCCACGTTCTTCTCTAACCTCAAGACTGTTCTCTTTAGCAGAGGTTGGGTCTCCTGAGTAGACAATCGTGAAGGGCACTATATACATCTCTTAAGTGAATGAATAAATGAATGACTACAATTACAGACTGTAGGTTCATCTGGAAGTGACCATCAATGCCAATTCATGTAATTATGATCTAAGACTGGAGGACTATATATGTAAGTAAGACAGTTTCTTTCTGGAATATGACCAATGATTTGTTGGTAACGAGTCAGTGATTAATTTAAAAGTTTTATTTGACTCACAGAATGAATGAATGAATGAACAATATATTAAATTTAAGACTAAGACGTTGATCTGACGATGTCATTTGGACAACACAATACAGTATTTGTCGGAGCTTTCTTGTACTACATCTGACCTTATTAGTGGTTGGGAACTGCCTATCTGACATTACTTCCATCTGGATCTGTTTGTAATTTGGGTGAGTGACAATACAACATCTGAAAACTGCTCAGTGTCACAGTGTCACAGTGAACTCCTCTGAGTGGATCTCAAGAAGGTGAGATATAAATAAATACATGAATTGAAAGAATGAATGAATAAGAGATATGGTCATCAGTATCAAACGTGAACTTTAAACCACGTGCAAGTAAAATCTTTAGGGAAACTGAAAAATGAGATCTGAGTGTCAGAGAAAAACCATTAGTACACATACACTTTGGCCTTCAGATGATCCTTGGAATCAGGCACAAGTGGAGGCCTTTGTGCAACACACACATTCTCTTCTTGGAAATTACCTGAAATTTAAAACTCCTATAATTAATTAATCAAACCAATGGAATCTACAACATGACAGCCTTCACACAAACAATGAATTGCTCATTTTAAATCTTCATTTGCTGTAGCTCATGCAACATGATAACAATTTACAAATTTTGAATTTATTTAGTACTTCCAATTAACGCAGCATCAAGTGACATGGTGGTTTAGTTGATATCATGCTTAGTCTGCAATCCAACAACTGTGGGTTCGAGCCTGCTGAGCAGATTCTGTGTAATTACTCTGGATAAGTTTGTTCATGCACACTCTGTGTTACCAACAAGTAGAATTTAGTACCAACATCAGCTAAGAAGTAAACAGGCAAGTCCTGGCAGTCCTGAAATGCACTAACCCTGTGTCTGGACCAGGAGATCAAGAGCCCAAGAGCAGCAAACAAGTGACTCCCCTATGTCCCACTAAGGGACAAAGACAGTTTTACTTTTTGTGTAGAAGGAAGCAAGTGGATTCACTCCATGTAGGTCTAACACAGACACAATTTTCACCTTAACTCTTCACATAGACCAGCGTTTTCTCTCGAGTACCAGCAACCTCAGTGTATAATATACTGCATGTTCTTCTAATTGTAACAGCGTATTTTTATTATTTTTACTTAAAGCACTTATTATTGAATGGAGAACCATTGTCACCAGTGTTATTTTCGCTCCTGAGAATAGAATAGGAATAATTATTTTAAATTAGTTCCACGGAACGAAAACTGGAATAAAAATTAAGTCTGGAACGAGAATAGGAATAAAAATTTCAATATTTTTCTCGGACGAGAACGGAATAGAAACGAAAATAACTTTAAATTTTTTATTAGTTATGCGGCTTCTGATTGAAGTGATGGTGTGGCGCTATGATAGACTTGAGCTTCTCCGTTAACTCTATGAATAATATAAGCTCTACGGTCACTTCCGCGTCAACCATTGTGTTTCCGGATTGACCTATATCCGGTCTTACTGAGCTAAAGGTCTAATAAATATGAGTTTATCTAAAAGTTTGTCGGGTTGGAAAAAAGAATCAGGCGTTTGGCAATATTTTTCGTATGTAGAAAGCACAGATGTCAGTCAGTGCAAAGTAGTAGATGAGAAAACGGGAGCATGCTGTGATCAACAGCTAAGCGGGAAAAATCCAACAAATTTAAAGAAACACGTGCGTTCCTGTCACCCAGAAGTGTTTACAGTGTTGGAAACACTTGAATCAACTCGAGTTTCTGTTAAGCGTAAAGCTGAAGAATCATCGTCGTCGAGTCTTCAGACTATAAAGGACTGCTTTCAGCGAAAGGCAATATCCTACGATACCTCATCCTCTGAGCATCGGTTCCGTCAACAGGCAGTAATTGACCTATTCGTCGATGCTGGCTGTCCACTAACGATGGCAGATAACCCAAAGTTTCTGAAATTCTGTGCAGCGATGGACCCAAGGTTTAAAGTGCCAGGTGAGACTTTTATCTTTTCACTAACTTTTCACTAACCTGGAATTGGTAATCCCGTAAATTATTTTATATGGTCATTTTAAAATGGAAGCTGGAGTGATGGAAAAAAATTGTTTCCCTAAGTGGAAGTGGGATGGATGAAACAATTTCTGTGCTCAAATAGAACCCGGATTGATCTAAATCATTTTTCCCGCAAATAGAAGCTGGATTGAGAAAACTAAGTTTTTGATTCAATGGAAGCTGAATTGATTAAAATAATTGTTTCCAGAAGTTGAAGCTGGATCCATAAGAATAGTTCTTTCCTTAAATAAAAGTTCCATTGATAAAAAATATTTTTTACTTACATAGAATTTTGGTAATTTTTTTTCGTTAAATAAAAGTAGGATTGATGAAAAATGCTGATGAAATGAAAGCTGGATGATGGTAGTTATCATGGACTTACATAGACTGCTTACTTACCATCATCATGTACGGCATTGAAGACATTCAAATTATCTACCAACCTAAACTACGGGATTATCCCTGGAATTAACCCTGCAAATGATTTTAACATACATTGGATACAGAATAAATTGGCAATTTTTATATGGAATCTAGCATAGACACTTTTATAGTGCGGGTATTAGTGCCGTTAAGGGTCGTCCATTAATTATGTCAACAAAATAGGGGGGAGGGGGTTTGAAAAAGTTTGACAGTTGTTGACAAGGGGGTTCGGTACAATTTGACGTCAACAAATTTTTTCCAATGAATCAACACAGACCCTTCAAAATGGTAGCGAAAACATTAAGTACTGCTAAAAATGTATAAAGTGCTTAATGTTTATTACTACTAAAAGCTGGTAATAAACTAAACTCATATATTTTGAAATTCAAAATTGCATTTTTTAGTGTAAAACAATTTGAAAAAATGATTCTACATGTATTGAGCCATTGTGTTTCTTTTTTGTAGGGGGGTTCTGGGATTGTTTACATAATTTTTTAGGGAATCCGTCAATGTTTGACAGTTGTTGACAAGGGGGAGGGGGTCAAAAACTGCCTAAAATTTGTTGACATAATTAATGCACAAGGCATCAATTGATGCTCACTTCAAGTAAGTCTGTGGTCACTGTTCAGGTTAAAGAAACTAAAAGTGAAGTCACGGTAGATAAGGATGTTACTGTGGTAACTTCTGTGTTGCTAAAGGGATCGCAGTGTTACTTGTTATATTTTTTGTGTTCCATCTGTCCGCCAGACAAGGAAATAAATGAAAATAATATTTTGTCTACTATTGTCTACTATTGTGCAGTTTTTTAGTTAGTCTTACATTGGTGTCCATAAACTTATATTTTGCAGGTTCT
This sequence comes from Aporrectodea caliginosa, assembly GCA_020284085.1. Lineage (NCBI taxonomy): Eukaryota > Metazoa > Annelida > Clitellata > Crassiclitellata > Lumbricidae > Aporrectodea > Aporrectodea caliginosa. The sequence goes on from JACEVL010000781.1 coordinate 931,556, forward strand.
GGAACGATGCAGAAGTTGTTAATAACCAGAAAGGAAGAAATTACAATGAAGCTTAAAGTCCTGCTTCGCGAAGCAAGGCGAGTGACCATATGTGTTGACGGATGGACAAAGAAAGGCCTATCTGCATCTTATTTAGGTATCTCTGCCAGTTTCTTCGATTCAATCCGAAGGGTGGCCCGACATGGTACGTTGAATCTTGTGGAAGTCCAGCATCCACATACACGAGAAATGTTGTCTTCATGTCTTCAAGAAAGCCTGGTTGCATGGGATATTCCATCGCAAAAGATATTATTAATAATATCTGACAACGGAGCTAATATGGTGAAAGCAATCCGGCTGCTGAAAGAAAAGGAGAAGAAAAATGAAGCAGACGAGACTTTTGTCGATGATGATGATGATGACGTTGAACTGGATGATGGTGAGGAAGACGAAGATGACAAGCCACTGGCCCGTCTGCTCTGTCTTGATAGCGTTGACGATATTTCCTTTCGGCGTCTTCCGTGCATGGCTCATTGTCTGCAGTTAGTCATCAAAGTCGTCTACAAACATCCCATATATGAACCAGTCATATCGACAGTTCGCCATCTTGTTGCACATGTGCGAAAATCCTCTGTCATGATTGAGAAATTAAGGAAGTGCGGAAGGTCGGTGATCATGGACTGTGCCAATCGATGGAATAGTACCTACAGTATGATCAAAAGACTGATCGAGATAAAGACTGAATTTAATGAAGTTATGATGGATGGTTCTGTTGACACACTATTGGCTAGCGAATGGGGAAAGCTTGACGAACTTGTAGCTCTGTTGGAACCGTTTTCGGTACATACTGACATCCTGCAATCTGATACACTCTCACTGTCAAACATTATTCCTTGTCTCTTGGATCTTGAATTACACATACAGCAGTTTTCGAAAGCAAGACCGTTGACAAAGGCAATGTTGTTGGATTTTGGCAAACGTTTTCAAACCATATTGGACACGGATGTAGAAAATTTCAATCCTGTTCCAGCTGCAGCATGTTTATTAAATCCAACAGTTGCAGCATTTCTTCTGACACCAGAAGTGACCGGTTTGTTGGCAGCTGCCAAAACTTTCATCTGTATAGAGGGTGATCAAAGTACAGCTGCTCAGCCCACAGCCAATGTTATCATGAATGAAGATGAAATTTCCTCTCCAGCTTTGAAAAGATTCAGACTTCTGGCCACAAGAGTGAGGCACTCAGATTCCTCCATCAAGCATGCGCCTGACAGCATTGCTTCTGAACTGTCGAAATACATTCAGGAAATTGAAGAACAGGTTACTGTTCGTAGTCCCCTTGACTTATGGCAGAGTAGACATTCAGTCTACCCACGACCTGCTGTTGTAGCTGAGGATGTAGTTTCAGCTCCAGCATCAGAGGCGTTCGTGGAACGAATCTTCTCTGTTGCAGGATGGATGTCGGCAGGTCACAGAAACAGATTGAGCAAATCCCTTGAGATGTGGGTATTTTTAAACTGAACAGTAAAATAATTGACTGGTAACATTTTAGTGTTTAGGCATAGAAACTCTTTTATTAACATTCACATTGTCCGTAATATACGAACGTCATAAATAGGTCAAGATACTGTTTTGTGTGATAGATAATAATCGTGCATGTTAGACATTTATGTGAGAATTGGAAGTGGAACTACAAATATAAATTTTCTGGAACTGGAACTGGAACTAAAATTATTTCTGAATAGGTAGTGGAACTAGAACAAGAACAAAATTTATATATAAAGAGGAACTAAAACTAGAACGAAAATGACGACAGTGGAATAGAATAAGAACAGGAAGAGAAATTAATCCTGGAACTAAAATAACACTGAATTTGTCACTCTTTACTGTCACTGGAATTCCAAATTCAAAAGGAGGAATAACTGCATTGGCAGACGTTGTGGTGACGATATCAACGACCGGATACGGTAGCCAGTTCTAGGGTAATTCGGAGCCGGACAATTGGGAGCGGACAGTTCGGAGCGGACAATTCAGAAACGGGCAATTCGGAACTGGTCATTTCGGAGCGGATAAATCTGAGCGGACAATTGGGTGGGAGCCGGGTAATTCGGAGCCGGGTAATTCGGACTTTCAGAGCGGCCAATTCGCCGTAGACAATCACATGAGTATTTAAAAATGTAAATCAAATTTTATTGCAGTGAAATATAATAATTTTGTAACTGAAATCTAAAACCACACTACTATGCATAGCAAACAAGTCACGAATTAAAAGTTTAAAAAGTTCTTAAGGCTACGAAGTGAAATTGCAGTGAAATGTAGGTCTTCTAATGTTTCAACTGATAAAACGATCAGAGCATCTCCATATCTCCTTCTGTTCCGTTTTTTGTCCACACGATAAAGGTAACCTTCGTAGGTTAGCATTCTTTTACCGTTCTTGGACTCCAAACATTTCACAGCCATTTCTAAGACTGACACTATGCCTAGTTAATACTATTTTGACAAGCTCGGTCTTATATACTGATCGAAGACGTGTTTGCGTTATGTTAAAAGAGAGCCATACGACACATGGCCATACTGTGTAATACTAAATAAAGGCCTTTGATGTCATTATTTCAAATAAATTTGTGAGAACCCGACGCTATTCTATCCGCTCCGAATTGCCCGGCTCCCAATTGTCCGCTCAGGTTTATCCGCTCCAAATTGCCCGGCTCCTAATTGCTCGTCTCCGAGCTGTCCCCTCCGAACTGTCCGGCTCCGAATTGTCCGGCTCCGAATTGTCCAGACACCATGGTAGCCACACCATTATCTGTTATGACAAGTACGTATTCACCACTTGGTAGAGGACCACAAAAATCGGCTGATAGGTTCTGCCAAGGGCCTTCTGGTAGTGGAGTCATCTGCAGTGGCTCTGAAGAGGGATCTCGTGTGGCTACCTAAAATGATAGGCATTTCCTGACAGTGTCTTCTGCTGCTTTGTCTATACCAGGAAACCAGACTTTCTGTCGGAGGAGTTCTTTGTCTTTGTGATTCCTTGATGACCCTCGTGTGATAATCGGATGACTTCCTCCTGTAGACTTTGAGGTATCACGATTCGTGTACCTCCCAGCAGTATTGTTGCATCTACTGATGAGCACAGTTAATCTCTGATATGATAGAACTGACAAAGATCTTGTGACTCATGGGCTTCTTTCCAGTAATTATTGGATTCGATGCATTTAAAAATCTTCTGCAGAATAACATCAGACACAGTTGCTTCTTCCAATCTGCTCTACTGTCATGGCTTCAGGAACTGCATTGTAGATGATGAAGTTAATGTATTCTTCTGAGACTTTACGTGATCTGTCATCTTTGCTTCCTTGGTCCATTACTGGATGACGAGACATGTAGTCAGCAGGAATATCTTTTCCAGCTTTGTTGATGATTCTGAAATCACAGGGCAGCAACCTGATACTTTCTTTCCATTCCGGCAGATAACTTGCATCGAGGATTGCCATACATAGTCCCAAGTGGTTTGTGGTCGGTCATCAAGTCAAAGAACAGCTATACAGATATCGGTGTAAATGCTCACATGCCCAAATGCATGCGAGACCCTCACGTTCAGTCTCCGAGTAACGCTTCTCTACTTTCGTTAGTGATGTACGAACGTATGTAACAACTTGTGTATGACCTCGATGATTGTCTTTCTGTGCAAGAATGCCACATGGCTTGCATCTAATGTGACATACGACCACTTATTTGCGTCATAATATGCTGTAACTGCATTCTGGCACAAACATGCCTTGATTTCTTCAAAAGCTTGCTGTTCGATAGGTTCCCATTTGAATGATACCTTTGTTTTGGTTAATTCTCTCAGAGGTTCAGTTTTTATTGCATAGCCTTTGATAAATCTAGAACTGTAATTTATCATCCCAAGGAAGCTTCTAACCTCTGTTGCACTTCTGGGGGTTTCATATTCATCAGTGCCTTAACTTAATAAGGCTCTATACCAAATGCTCCTTTTGAGAATACAAGCCCAAAGAAGGTAAGTGTTGTTTTGTTCAACTCACACTTGTTCTTATTGAGTCGATTGTGCCAAATACTTGATTACAAGACTGCATGCACAATAACCACCTGAATTGTTCATTCCAAACTTGACTACTGTAATTCCATTTTTTACAACATCGACTTTTCCCAAATCAAACACCTGCAAACAGTCCACAACGCTCTTGCAGTCACCAAAACTACCAAACACCACCACATAACCCCTGTTCTCACTTAATTGGCTAAAAGTCCCTCAGCGCATCCATTACAAAATAGTATCTCTTACCTACAATGCCCTTCAAACGTCTAAACCCCTCTACATTCGCCAGTTATACACTATCCAACTGTCTGTGTCTACTCGCTCATCATCATACCTTTCTCTATCCTGACCCCAGTCTCATTCTCTCTGAAATTCTGCAACCACTCCTTAGTCTACTCTGCACCAGCTCTTTGGAACGGACTCCCAAAAGACCTCCACCAGTTTGCTCACTCTCCTATCTCGCCTCTTAACTCAACCTCTCATCCGCTTGCATTCTTCTCTTCTGCTTTCCACTCACGACTGAAAACTGAACTCTTCAAGCTATCCTATCCTGATTCTACTCCTGCGCCACCACACGACAACCATCATCACCGATTGCCACTGTAGCACCATGCTGTCTCCGTGGCTTGACCTCCCCGGATTTTGACCTAGCACTGGAACGAACAGATGAGTTTGGCTATTGTGGACTTGATTTGATATAGCGCCAGTGAATACGCTGATCTCCCTGACATGGCTTTTGTGGGCGCTGAGAAATTTTTGAATATTTACATTACATTATATTACCAGTGAACTGGCTGATTTGTCCTCTTGGAAGCACAGGCTACACTTTCTGAAACCAAGTAAATTTCTCTGAAACCTTGTGCAAGGCAATGAGAAGACCAAAAAACAATCCATTACATAAGAAACAAAACAAATTTGGAATCTCCTATCATAAAATTAAAACACTTAACAGAGATCACTTATAAAAGAGAGTTACCGTAGTTCAGTCGATTCGCACTGTCAAGTCGCTTCTGTTTCTCTTTTCTAATATCTTCAGCCAGCTGTAGCTTCCTTAGTTCACACTCACTGCTTTGATATAGCTGCTGTGAAACACCATCACTGTTCATCTCAGCCTCTCTTATAGAGTTCTCTCTTCGTGTTGATGGCTTGCCCTTCACAGACCGAGCCTTTGTTCCAACTCTTTTCTCCTTACAACGACAATAAGCTAGAGCAATTATCAATAATAACTAACATACAGATTCACGCCTGTTTACATGTATAACTCTTGAAAAGTTTTCTACAGCCCTTCTTTATGCATATAACCAGTAGAAATTTGGAATATGTGTAAAGGTTCAGTGTAGCTTGCACAAGCATATATGCATAAGGGGCCGTTCATAAATGATGTCACGCACCTATGGAGGGAGGAGGGTCGGAAATTTGTGACGATGTGTGACATGGGGGTGGGGTCTGAGAAATGTGATGTCACACCAGGTCTATGGGATAAAATTTAACAATTAACAAGAATTTAGTTTTAACAATAACAGCACTAATTTTGAGTATTAATTTTCATTATTTTTTGATTATTTTAATGTATACGGGCATCATTATTAATAATTTTCTAACTACTTAAATATCTGGTCACCGTCAAATTTTAAAATATTCATGCTCTTCCTATTTGTTCCATGAAGGAGCATTTTGCTTTGCCATGGGAGAATGGAGAAGCATAAATTCTGTAAATTTTTTGATAAATTGCTTATATTAAACATTTTAATTCTAATGACTCTACCTGAGCTTTTCATTCTGTGGAATGAATATGTTATTGTGGTAATTCTACTCTTTCCATTTTGCTTAATTGTTCTGCTACAAAATATTCTGAACATCTATCATAATTGGTTAGACGATGAATATTCAACTCAATTTTATGCCAATATCAGCTTTCCAACGACTCCTTTTTAATACCTGACTTTCTAATTTAATACAACATCAGAGTGCAATGCCACATTAAATACTTATTACAATGACAATAAATGTGATTTGAAACATGTTTTATTATCAAATGGAAATTTGGTTATAGGGGGGGGGGGTCAGAGCTTTGTGACGTCATTTTTCAGGGGTGTTACTTTTTGTGACGAAGTTTGACGAGGGGGGAGGGAAGGTCAAAAATCGACCAAAATTGCGTGACATCATTTATGGACTCATACAGATCATAGAAGAATAGTCTGCAAGCATTAATCATAATCGCAATCTCAAAATTTCTACAGCACCCAAAAATGCGAAGTCATGGTGGGAACCAGCTTATCCACAACATTAACCTTAACATTAACCCGATAGCGCATTGGATAACATCTGGCACAGAGACCGAGAGGTACCGAGTTCGAGCCCCGTTGGGCGGATATGCTTTGTAGGCTGCTATTAGCGCCGTTGTATTGCAGGCTGTCTGTTCTGTTAGTAGTTAAGATTTAAATTGCATAACATATAAATGTACAGCGCAGTGTGTTTGTCAGGCGCTTATTAAAGAAAAGATATTATATATTATTATCTTAAAATATCTGAAACAGTAAGAGCAATTTATTTTTAGTACACTGAACTAGAAATTGAATGGATTTCTCGACCTTCCTTTTAGTAAAAAAGCAACATTTTCTATGTTACAAAAATGTTTTTTGCTTAAGTCTATACTCTACCTGCTTCGGCAGACAAAATTAGAACATCTCTGGGTATAAGACTGCAATAAGAGGATGCATTTATTTTATTGCACACACCCATCAATCAGAAGAAATATATTGATGACTAGGGCAATAATAAACTCGTAAATGCCTGTAGCAATACTTCAATTATAGCATCAGCTTATTCACAAATGAGGCCAGGACAAACTTGGGTAAAGAAGGGGAGGTTCATAATCTTTTCAGGGCAAATATGAGACCCATTTTCACGAAATCAGTCGGAAGTCGCAAAATGTTATTAAGCAGAAGAGGCCAATAACGATGCCAATCGTCATTGACATTAATGCAAAAACAATTAAAAGAATCTATATTTAATACAAATCACATATCCAGTTTTTTTTCAGACATATCTAAATGTGTAAAAAATTTTTTACTAAAAGCCCTAAATCCGTTTCGAGATGGAAAATCAGAATTTAAGCCTAAATTTCGCTGTCTTAACTGTGACATTTAACTAGGTTAAAGTCCGAGTTTTCTGACGTGCTTGATCTCATCTTGGACTTTCTCGGACCTGGTCTCGAAGTTTACTGTCTTGAATACAAGTCTGCGTAGATACACAACAAAATAAGGCATTTCCTATTATTCTTAAAATTAGAAATAGAAATAGCCTAACCTTTGGGTAATATGGCAAACAGTACTTTGAGACCATTGGAAATAAGAGATCTGCTGTGTACAGCATGAAAAGAAGGGGTCCCAAGACAGAGTCCTGCGATACTCCTAGAAGGACATGGACCCAGACAGACAGTAAGGTATCAAAGTGCAATTTTTGACATATAAATACCAAAACTGTAAGCTCATATAATGGTGTTTAGCACTTAAATCATCTTCATTTGCATGGTTAAAGAAGTTGCAAGCTGAAAATGTAGCATCATTTTAATTGGATTAGGATGCTTATTTGAAGGACTCCAAAAAGTCAACTCTTTTAATATACTAGGTTTAAACTTAGTTTTACATTCTTGAATTTAGCAATAGCCAACAAATTCAAACAACCAATTAAGCGCTTACCTGGTGAATTAGGGCAATGGGATTTAACGATTTTTTAAATCCGTTTCCTATTCCTGTGGACAGTTGTACTGGATCAACTCTAGATTGTAGCACACCAGTTGATTTTACCATGTACTGACTGATGGTCTGTGCACCAATAGAGTGGAGCTGCAGAAGTTGTTTTGAGTTATAGGCCAGGGGTTTTCAAACTGTGGTACGCGTACCTCTGGGGGTATGCCAGGTGTCGCTAAGGGGTACGCAAAAAATTTCAAAGAATTTAAATTTTCTATAAGGTTATGGACTTCATGTCTATCTTTCTTTCATTATAATTATCTATTCTACATCCACCGTTCGCTTAGTTTTCTGTACATTTTATGCCATCGGATGTAGGCCTAGTGTTGCCGGCTGATTTTTCAGTCCAGGAAAGAGACCAGTTTGTTGAACTACGGTATCATGTTATAAATGGTGGATTGAAGAACGAATTCAAGAAAGACATGTTGTGTGATATTTGGTTGAAACGAAGAGCTGAATATGGATTAATTTCTGACCGAGCTTCAAAATTTTTCATTCCTTTCAGCACGTCATATCTGTGTGAAAAAGATATTTCAGCAAGGCTTGCGATAAAAACACCAAATACAGAACAAAGCTTCAATTCGAACCAGAGTTGCGTTTAAAAACTGACAAATATTAAACCAGATAGGCCTATTGTAAATCTGTGCTTGTCAAAACAAGCCCACTGCTCACATTAACACTTTCTAATAGTGATTTTATTTTTCCTTTTTGTTGATATGACTACATTCTTAAGTTAAAATTATATTACTTTTAAAATTTTCTACCTATGACTAAAACCCGGTTTGCACCAATGATTAAAAGGAGTTGTTAATTGCATGGGGACTTCACGCTCGCATGTTGTTTTTGATCTGACCTTGTTGGCAGTACGCCAAACTCAATTTTTTTTACCTGGGGGTACAATAAAAATAAAGTTTGAAAACCGCTGTTATAGGCCATCTTTCTCTTGTCTTACCAGTGGTTCTTGCTCTTTGCAGCTATTTGGAATGGGACCATGGACACTGAAGCCATAGACACCATCTAACAGGGCTGGTGAATTATTCTTCATAGCCGGATCAATTGGTCGATCAAATCCAGAGCCATTTGCAACAGAAGGACTTCGTGTGGATGAGGCTTTGTCAAACATTCCTCAAAGTAAGAAAAGACATCTGCAATTACCAACTGAAGTAATCCAGATGCAATGCTATATGACATAGACATTGTACACTAACTTTGGCAAATTACAACTTACTAATCATAAATTAGAAAATATTTTCAAGAAAATTATTAAAATGATCAGAACTACTTGTGATTCAAATAGCCTGCACTTTTCTAATACATTTCTTTCTTCTTTCTTTGTAAATGGCGTACGGTGAGTCAGCAATGAGCTCATTAAATGAATAAATGATGCATTTCTTCAGATAAAACCATAGTTGTAAAAAAGGTTTTTTTCGTTTTTTATTATTTTCCCAAAAACGTCGTTTTTTTCGTTTTTTATTTCGAGTCTCGTTTTTTTCCGTTTTTTATTTTTTGTATGTAACTTTATTTATTAACTCTCTGTTACTATTTGTTTAATTTTATTTTTGTCTGATATCCCTTACGTTGTCTTCGTCCTTTCAAGGATTCATCTTATTTACGTCACTATTTAGTGTCATCAGTTGAGAAATCTGTTTATTTCTCAGTGTTATTTGCTGATTAAAATTAAATTGTTTTCACTGTACATGAAATAAAATTTATAAAAGTTATTTGAATTTCTAAGCTATCCAAAATGTTGTCTTTGTACTCAGTAATCTCTGATTGACTGATAAACTGACGGATATTACTCCATATCAAGTTCTTATATAAGTCACAATTGTTAGTAGACCTACAATTTTTAATTAATTACACTCTATACCTACGAAGTTTAGTTTTTAATTGCTTATAAAATTATCAGCTTGGATTTATATGGACTTATATATACAATTTAAATTTGAAAATATTTCAATATTTTTAATTTCTCAATTTCTTTTTAAACCAAACTTAGGAAAAAGAAAATAATTGTTGTAGATTACTGTTACTTGGTGTTTACTAATAAAGTTATCTTATTTGCTGATTAAAATTAAATTGTTTAATCAAGGTTTTTAATTTTAAAATGCAGTAAAAGATGTAGAAAAATCAAATTATCATCTTTTTCGTTTTTTTCTCGTTTTTTTCCGTTTTTTATTTTTTTCAATAAAACGACGTTTTTTTCCGTTTTTTATTTTGATTTGACCGTTTTTAACAACTATGGATAAAACACACTACCGGTAGAAAATAGGCGGAGACGAACATTTATACCCCAGCAAATGTGTTTTTCCAGTGTACAACTTTTTCCAAAATTCCGATCACTGGTTGAATTCCAGGCCTCCCGCTTTCTTTAAGTTGTTGTTAAAAGTTGGTGGCAATGTGGACAGGTGCATTCATCTATCAGGAACTTCAACTTGTCGAGAACTTCCACGAACTTTGTAGGGGCCTTTTGGCCGTTGCTTTACTTATCTAGTTCTATAATTACCTTACTTACCAAAATAAACAGTCTGATTCAAAATTATAAACTTAGTATACAGGTTTGTTAGATTTGGGAGAAATGGCATAACTTGTAATGTATTTTGTAAATCCAAACCATGTATTGAATGCAGAGGAAAATTTATTCTGTGGCATATTACAACTGACTAATCATAAATTATAAGAAAAAATTAAAAAAGAATTATTAAAATGATCCTAACTACTTGTAATTCAAACCTTTAGATAGCCTGCGATGGTCACATATCTTATGGTTGAGCTGAGTTGGCTGAAGTTCAGTAAGATGTGAGTCCTCTGCAAATGTTTTGCCAATTACAGTTACATCAGATGTAAGATTGCTGCGGAATGTGACTTCTCGTAGTGGATTGTACTCTACTAATTCGGAACTCTGCTTAGTCTTTGAATGTAAAGAACTGCTTTTCAAGGTGGTAGCGGTCTTTGCCTCAGGACGCTCTGTCCTTTCCCTAAATTTAGAAGAGCATCAACATTAACATAAGAAGCAGCTGATTGACATTCCAGTTCTGACACTTTAAATAATACTTTTGGGAAAGACACATCATGAATCAAATTCGATATGCCAAACCCTTGCAGCCTTGCACTTTTCACAGACCAGAATGCCATTTTCAGTTTAGATTTATAATTGCTGAGGAATGTGTATGTTTTAGACCCATAGACCCCTTAAAATAAATTCAAGGGGTCTATGGTTTCAATAAGCATATGTCCACATCATCTAAACAGCAGACTTGGTATCTTTTTATTATCATCACTAGAGGTTTGCCCATCCTAAGATGGCAAAGTTTAGCGAGCTCGGGTGGGCCACTTAAAAACAGCCTTCCCCTCCTTTTCCACCTCTTCCCCTCCACTTCCACTTCTCCTTTCCCTTCCCGCCTCTTTCCCCTCCCTTGCCATTCCTGTTCCATCCCCTCCCCTCACTCTCCCCTCCCCATCCCCACCCTTCCAACTACCCTTCCTTCCCATCCTACTCGCCCTCCCTCTTCATCCCCTGCCTTTCCCTGCCCTCCTCCTCCTCCCTATTTCCCTCCACCTCCTACTCCTACCCCCCTCTCCTGCCCTCCTCTCCCCCACTTCCCAGACCCCTCCCATTCCCTCCCATTTCCCTTCCCCTACCACTAGTATGTGAATTAGCATTTGACAGTAGGAATAAAATATACAGAATGTTTTATTTACATAAATGACAGTCATGTTTGAAATTTAAAAATTTTTCTTAAAGTTTTACGTTAGAAGTAAAAAGTTTTACACACTGCTGAAAAGTGTTATCCACACTAAATTGCTTATAAATAATTAATAAAAATTAAAAAGAACTAATTATTTGCTTAGTCTTAAATATCACCCAGTTTTTGTCTGGCATCAATTTTAAATGCTTGAAATTCGTGTCCACGAAGTAAAATATGCTTTAAAGTGGTCGTTCAATGTCAGGAATCCGATAATAAAACTATGAAAGATCCAAACAATTCGAACAGCGGTTTCTGGTTTACACAAACGGGAGAACAGATATGTTGATCTGAACGTTTGCTGGTGTCTGCTACCGGATCTTCTTCGGCTACTTCGGTAACTGTCGATATTGGATCTTTCGGCGACAGTGTATTTATTATTATTATTAAATAAATTTGCAACGCGCGCAAGGTCACACCGAAATGTATTATAACTAAGTGTTGATTTATGCTATTGTGTGTTTTTAGTTAAGTTTTAAATCAAAGGCACAAGTTTGAACTTCGATCACATCATGTCTAAAGTGTTATTTGATGCTAATTTAAAATTCATTTATAACTAAACTGTTGGTAAAAGAGTTAAGCAATATTCAGCTCAACCAAACCATCCACCCATCTAAGGTTTTGTGACGTTTTCAAGGATTGGAGCGTTACATAATTATGCAATGACCCCTTAGTTCTTGGCAAATATCTGGAAACTGAAGTTTGTCTCTGTGATTGTTTGCTGAAACTAACATAGAAAAATGCCAATGCCTTCTTTTGATTCACTTGAACTAGGAGAACCTAGGCAACCGGTCCCTCCACTTTGGATTTAGTTATAGATAAGTTAACTGAGATCAAAGATAGCCAAACTGAATTGGTACGCAACCAGTCAGAACTTCTACAGCACGTTGTTCGAATAGAAGAGACAACTGGATGCAACCATTTCCTTAAGAAACCTCGAACCCAGACAAAGAAGATCCCTTAGCTTCAGCCACCCAAGCTGATGTGCCAACCACTCGCCACCTATCGGTCAAATGTGTACAAGGTAAGGCAGGTTTTCCTCTTTCAATGGAAGATGGGCTATATAAATTCATTCCAAGAATTTATATAGTGCCCCTTCAAGCAACCTCTCAGAGGCCCTCGAGTCAAATCATAACGATACTCGGTGTTGTCAAATGAGGTCTCCTGCTGTAGAACCAAAACACATCAGGCTAGACAAGACGAAGGGACTGTCTGTCGTGAGAGTCAAACTACCCGCTCCTGGTCTATTAGATTGAATTTGGTATTTAATGCGAAGGACAATCAGTTGTTATAGAGTGAGGTTGTAAAGGAATTAGTTCTATGTGAATGTCTGAACAGCTGAAATACCTAGAAAATACAACAAACTTACCTAGTTGCAGTGTGCTGGAATTAGTCGTCAATCCAAGAGAGATCGAACATTGTCTGCGAGTTGCGAACTTCAAAGAACTGTTTGGTTAGTTAACTACTGACAGTCAAATAACTGCGACAGAAGCTGAACTTTCGAAAGGGCTTTGAAGATATTTTTACAAAGACTCAAAGAACGCCAATAATGCGAGATCCTGTATCTGCACAAGATGGAAGCTGCAGTCATTCAACAGTGACTTTGGAGGTGAATACGAGTACAAGGACGAACAATCTACATCTACTGAAATCTGTGTTGAGGGAGGTCATACTAGGCATCAAAACACATAAAACTTAGACCAGAATAAATAGATGTTGGTTTAGGTAGCCTACCTAGAACTAAATAGTATTCTATTGATAATTTGCATTGTAGACATTGAACTGATTGTTTGACATGCAAGACTTCAGTGGACATTCATTTTATTAAACTATTAACTTGAATCTTGGGGGCTCTTTAATTAAAAGTGCAGTGAGTAATTGTAATGGTAAGTGCAATTACAGATTTCTGAAGTGCCTCTCACAGTACAACCTGATCAGAGGCGCTCCACTCCCAGTGCGAAAAGTCCACGAGAAAAGAAAAGTCTTAAGAGTATGGGCAGAGACAGAAGTAACCCCAGTTAAGATCATAGAGAAAGTCATAGAGGGAAGATCATTTCAGAACAAAGGGCCAACAGACGCATAAGCGCCGTATTGGGCAGTAGCAGTCCGAGTCTCAGGCACCACGAAGCCATGTCGGTCTAACGAATGGAGAGGGTAACTAGAGGCAGCTGAAAGAGGACGACGGATAAGATCCCAAAGACAACATGGAGCCTGACCCAAAAACGCTCTGGAAATAAGGAAAAATAACTTTAAACCGAATACAGGCAATGAGCGGAAGCCAGTGTCAATGATCGATCATGAAGGCTGAGATATGTGAGGACAGTGAGGAGCAAGGAAGGCAGGCAATCAGGCGACCGATTGAAGAGATGACAGGCGAGATTTCGGAAGACCAACAAGTAGTGAGTTGCAGAAATCAATACATGAGCAGATGAAAGCATGGACCATCAAGGTAGAAATAGAGGAGGATACAGATCGCCTGACAGCTCGAAGACGTCTCAGGTGACTAGACCGAGAGAGGCTAGAGATGTGTTCAGCAAACGAAAGAGTGCTGTCAAAAGTAACACCTAAGTAACGAACAGTAGTCGAGAAGGCGATCAACCACTTAGACACGCTACAGGCCCATCACTGGAATGGCTTCATGCATTATTATCATCATTATTATTAGTTAAATTTGTAACGCGCACACGGTCACACTGAAATGTGAATCTGAGATGCGGATAGTCAGCCGCCAGGGGAAGACGCAGATCCACGTGTTTGAAAGCCAAGGAGAAATAGTGAGTTTTGAGACACTTCTGAAGGAAGGAAGTGAATTTGAGCTACAAAGAGAGAGCAAAAGTCGATTCCATTCCCTGGGTGTAGAGGCATGGAATGCAGTCCATAACTTTTCTGCTTCGGGGCTCAGCTAACAGACCCATATTTGATGATCGTAAGCAACTACGAGGAATGTAAAGATGGTAAGAATGGGTTCAGACGGCTCATTCTGAGCGCCCGTCCTGCTTGGTGTCCCTCAAGACTCCATCATGGGGCCGCTCCTCTCCATCTTATACACAGCTGATCTGGCCCGTCATCACAACACTCAGATCCCATGTCGATCAACACCAGACGACGTCCAACTCTACTCCAGCTGTCATGAGCCAAAGGATTCGGTCGCCTGTCTTTCGTCAGTGCTGAATACAGTGACTGAAATACAAAGGTGGATGTCATGTTCAAATCAGCTCCGACTTAACCCAGCCAAAGCGCAATACATATGGATCAGAGCTCGACAGATGCAGTCTTATATTGATGAAGAAGAGCTCGTGTCATCATTTCTGGATTGGGTTTCGTAATGTCTTGTCCAAGACCTGGGACAGTGGAGAGACATCTATGGCTAATCAAGCGAGTTCAGGTGTGCAGATCATGCTTCTACCAGCTTCATCAGAGTCGATCAATACGGTGTAACCTTTTGCTTAATGCTGCAACGACATTCCTTCATCCTGATGCACCAGGACTTTTGTAATTCCATCTTTACAGGCTTCCTAAAATCCAGTCCGTCATAAACTGTGCCGCTCGGCTAGTGGCCAATCGACCAAAAGCCTCTCATATCACGGCATAGCCTATATGAGAGATACACTCCACTGGCTTTCTATCGAGGACTGAATCAAATTCAAGATCCTCTCCTTGGTCAGGCTTTCATGGTTGGCTGTGGTCCAGCATACATACAAGAGCTGTTTGTGCTGGTTTAAGCTCAGTCAGGTGGAGGGTCACTTCATTTTATCCACTTGTGAAGATCTTCTGATCCTTCGCTGCTGTATGTCAACACAAGTGCACCACTGCACCGTGCACTCTCGTGCACTGGTCCATCCATTTGGAACAATCTTCCGGCTGACATTCGAGCTGTCCCTTTAAACTCTGCTGAAATTACTTTTTCTAGCTATGTTAAGACCCATCTGTTCAGATCCCTTGTTCAGCAATGTATGCGCTTTTGAGGAGTTCCTAAAATGTGCTTTATAAAAGTCCATATACAAACATACATGCTGCTAAACAGCAAACAGCAAAAAGCTGAAGTTCTTTATTTCTGGACACTGACACCTCAAGTTAGCCAGCAAGTTTGCTCTCAACAGGTTGTTCAGAGCATTTTCCTGGGCTAGTCTTCTTTAAGTGGTATGTAAGTGATCAGTCCAGTCTCACGCCCAGTTATGCAAAGGTCTTACTATGGTCAAAGCATTGGCCGTTCAGTTTATTGTTAAATTTCAGATCAGCCGTTGCATTGTGCAAGTGAAAGACACTAGAAACAGTTTTGGTCATACTTGGCTGGTTTCTTAATGTCTTGCATTACTCAGCAAAGATCTTTATGACCCCGTTCAGGTTCTACAAATGAGTGACTCTAAGACCGTAAGATGCATCAGTCATGGGAGTAAATGAATTTCTGTGACTGTGTTTGTGGGAGGTCTTTGATGTAGATATTAAAGAGACTTGAATAAAGTATAGAGCCCTGAGCTAGGCCATCTCCAGGGACTGCATTGGTCTCTCATAAGCGCTCAGATATGCCTGTTCTGAAGACTTCAGTAAAAAAACTCCACCACCCATCCACAGGTCCACATGCCAGATGTAAGTTGCATACTGCTGTTAGGTCAAGAAAAACAGTTAATGATTTTAGATGCCTCTGAAATCCATTTTCAATAAATATTAAAGCAAGACCTCGATCACACCTTGTGCTCAACTGTAATTGACAGTTGAGCACAAAGGCTAAGACCAGACATTTTAAAATTCCTGCAAGATGTTATCACAGACTGTAGCAGTTCCCAATGCACAGGTGTAGCCACATGGAGGCAAGAGGAGGCAGTTGCCTACTCTTAATTTTTTAAATACTAGAACTTCGATTGATCAATGACCAGGATTTTGCCAATGGTTTGAAGTACAAGAACTCCTGCGCACATGACAGCCATGGTGGCCGCATGTTAAGTTTGACCACTTGGACGGTTGAACTCGATTTTTGCTCGACTAGTTTTGTTATTCGATTTTCAAAATTGCCTAGTATACATCCATGGAGATACTTCTCTGTTTCGTTGCTGTTTCTGGTGTGTTTTGGACGATTTTCGGACACTTACCATCGAAGCCCTGAGCTCGTCACTGACCGACAGAATGGTTTCGCCCACTGAGGGTTTTCAGGTTCTTACCTGTACAACAAAGCCTTCGGTTATGGCGCCCACTGTTCTACATCAGTGACACTATTTGACCATTTGCCGGCTACTAAGAATGTCGTCCTCTGCAGATCCAGTGCCAGAGGGATGCCCAGATTAGGGCTTTCAAAATGTTAGAAAAACGTGACCCGGGTACCCGAGCTCATTTTCAACGGGGGCCCGAAGGCCCGTCAGTCCGTCATTGGTAAAACGCTTGAGGCAAGCCAAAAATAGTTGAGTCACAGTGTAACGAAGTTACAAAATTTGATTTAATTAATTACATTGAAAGACCTGTGGCGTGTGTCTAACGGCGATTTTGGGTACTAATACCTCGATCACAGTCCACTTAGTTCGTCGCCTCGTATCGCCGATCGACAAGAAAGCGTGGGATAGAAATTGTCGCTTCGATTACATCCGTCGTCCAAAAGCTACAAATAGCACGGTTTTCGTCTTTTTCTCACGCTTTGCCCGAGTCACCGAAAGTCGCTAAATTGGGAAGGGAGAGCGATACCTAACAGCAGGGGTGCGCAACCTGCGGCCGTACGGCCGCATGCGGCCGTAAGAGGGAGATTTGGCGGCCGTGGACGTAAGGTCCAATTGTAATGTATTGGGGACCGTGTGTATATTAATTCATAAATATTCTTAATCCATTGTATTAAAATTGAGATGATGTGAATCATTTAGTAATCTTTGCTTCTGTGTTAGTGCATGCATATATCAACAAGTATATGTATTATGCTCACACATGCACACTCCACACATACAAACCCTCGCACACTGACACCCTTTGAGCATGCACCATCTGAGTAGGCCTATGCATCCTTGCAGATGTAGCTCAAAGAGACAGGCAGACAAATAATAACCATATCAAACAGTGGGCAGCCAGCCACTGCATAAATTGTACGAGCACAGGTGCAGAGAGAGAGAGAGAGAGAGAGTGGTCAATGAAAGTTACAGTGTACAATTGCAACGGGACGGTACTCCTACTGCGTCCTTTACCATCGTCCTTGATGCCCTGCTGCAAGAATTCACTGAACGATTCAATGACTAAAGATTGTGCCAGCACTGCGATTTGTTACTACTCCTAATCTGGTGGAGACAGAGAATGCTCCCCTGGACCTACAAAAGGAATTGGTAGAGTTGTAGAATGACGAACAACTCCTAAACAAGTTCGAGGATAAAACCGATTTACTAGAGGTGTGAAAGTTGGTGGTGAAATACCATAGACTTCGAGAACTGCCATTGCAAGAAATACTCTGGTCCTCTTTAGAGGCATGGGCGTATTTAGGGGGTTGTTTTCTGGGTTCAACCCCCGAAATAAATGTATTACTGACTTACTGTTATTAAAAACTAAAAATGTAGAAAAATAAACAATTTCAAATGGGAACCCCGAAAACTTAAAACCTTTCTGAATTTTTTTCCTGGCTACGCCACTGTAAAAATCAGAGGCCCTACGTGTGTGAGGCAGACTTCTCTCCAATGAATTGTTTCAAAAATAAGTACAGAACTCGATTGGTGGACAACTTGGAGTCTGGAATACGTCTTAAGGTCTCCCGCCTTCTCATGCCTCTCGGTCAATATCCAAGAAAGTGATTAATTTGGAATATTGTTAGCTACAAATTTGAATAGGATTGAAGATGTAGATAAAATTTATCGTGTTTCTTATTACTCTTTTATTAATTTTTGTGATGGAAAAGACTTGGAAGGCATACTGAAGTTCGTGGAGAAGGAAAAGACGTCAGTAAACATAGTTGTAAGAGCGTATACACAGTAAACGTCCCCACACGTGTCTTTTTTTACATAACCTTATAATAGCAGATATTTATCTTGGCGGCCGTGGTGAGAACATGAGCCTTTAATGCGGCCGACATTAACGAAAAGGTTGCGCACCCCTGCCTAATAGGATTTAGACACGGAGACACACAGACAGATACACTGACCGTAGAGTCGTTGGTCGTCGCCTTTGTTCAAAGGACGCCGCCGTGGAATGTGTACATGACACAGCTCCAGAAATAGGTCTCTCTTGGTGGTCTTCCCACGAAAACCGACGGCAGAAGGGACGAATTTCTGGCGGGAATTTTAACTTCGGTGTGGTAGGCCTCCTGGAAACTGGGACGCCTTGTTAAAATCTTTGACTGCAATGACGGATTGGCGGCAAATAACGAGATCTCGATATCTCAAAAGACCGAGTCAACAAGTGACTAATGTTAGAACCGAAAATTATGTTGCGCAAAGACCGTAGTTTATTCAATAGGACCTATATGCATCACTTTATATATATAAGTTATATATTGGGGTGCGGTGGTATAGGGGTATGTTCGGTGCCTTGCAGCTGGAGGGTTGCGGGTTCGAATCCACCTCAAAGCCGCCGCATAGGGACCCTGGGCAAGTCCTTCACTCGCAATTGCTCATGCGCTACGGCGTGAAACTCCGATTCAGCGTCCGCGCAGTAGTCGGGAGCGCCTCTGAATGGGCAATCTGGTAGGGGCGCTATAACAAGTGTTCAAATACAATACAATACAATACAATACAATACAATAAGAGGTCATTAAGCTCAACCTAGGACCAGTTGTAAAGTTTATTTAACGACACTTCATAACGTTGGAAGCTCTGTCTAGTTATATATGTTATATATATATATGTATATATATATATATAAGCGGTCGTTGCACTAATTAAAGACCTAATTCAAAGTTTGTCATCATTGGCTTGCGCGTCCTGGTAGGTTGTCCTTGCATAATAACCCTTATTAAATAGGAGCCCATGGCTCGTCTTATGATAGCCGGCAATCAGGCAGGTGCCAACCGCCCTCCGCCGATGACTAATCGGCCACTTTAGCTGGCTCATTCATGCTGAACTCCACAGCTTCCCACGCGATAGACAGCCGGTTATTCAACCGCGGAACGACACAGCTTTTAAAACTTACACCTGCATACCGTTATTATGCTTCTTTGGTCGGGTTTTCGGGTATTGACTTGACGGCCCGGGCTTGACCCTACGAACG
This sequence comes from Aporrectodea caliginosa, assembly GCA_020284085.1. NCBI lineage: Eukaryota > Metazoa > Annelida > Clitellata > Crassiclitellata > Lumbricidae > Aporrectodea > Aporrectodea caliginosa. The sequence goes on from JACEVL010000781.1 coordinate 951,253, forward strand.
GGGGCCCGGGTGTGCGGGGGCCCGTTGACAGCCCTAGCCCGGATGCAACGTCTTCTACTGCCTAAGAGGAACTGCCATGGTGTTGAGGTGCGTGTGTTCTGACCCTCGTCGCCTGTCATCATTTCTCTTCTTTGACGCTACTGCAACCAGGAACTTCGAATAACATGCCAACCATCAGCTCTGGATGAGAATCCATTGATTGGGCTCTTCGTGTTTGCGGGACCTTGCCAGTGGTGACTCTTCTAGTCATCTGTTATTCGAGCTGTGTTCGTTTTCGACTGTCTGGTCATATTGACTCTAACGTCATTTAGAATAGTGCAGGGAGTACCTCTGAGTAGGAATTAGGGAACAACCGGGTAGACATTTTCTACCGGGTAGCAAATCCGAGTATTTGGATGTACTATTTGCCGGATCCGGGTACGAACCGAGTACCGTTTTTTACATGTAATAAAAAAAGATTAGCATAAACATTATTTTTTTTACCTGTAATAATGAACCAATTAGATATATATACAAATACGACAGCGACTGTAAGTCTCTATTAGTGTATTGTGTGACTTTTTGTCAATAAAAAAATAATTTATTAAATAATAAATATTAATACTATCATCATTCATCATATCACAATTGTAGGTATTTGCGTGGGTATTATTTGCCGAGGCGAATAGTTCCGAAAAACCCGATATCCGGCCGGGCAAATGGCCGAAGCGATTTCCGGTTGTTCCCTAGTAGGAATGTTGAAGGGGCGAATGAATGAATGAAAAAGACATGCTCAGACTCTGCTACCTATGCCGGTAGGTTCTTGCTGCTGTGAAAGATCCTTCAGTGCGCTGAGAAGGCTCAAAACTTCTGAGAACAACAACCGAAGAACGACTGAATGGATTGGCACTTGCCTACATACGCAGAGACATTGATGTAGATTTTGACAGAGTGCTTCAGAAGTGGGATGGATCTTGGCACAGGAGAATTCATTTTGCTTTTTCATCAACCAAAAACTATTGAACACAGTTATAGAAGAGCAGTTGAACAATGCACATAAGCAGCAGACTAAAATTAACATCACTTGTCAATTTAATAGTCAAGAGATATAACTTGTCAAAAATTGGCAAAGGCTGTAATGAAAGACAAATGAACTGGTAATTTATGTGAATTTCTCACAATTCACTGCTCATAAAATCCATATGTGCACATATCATTGATGTTCTCAACGCTTAAAAACCGTTGGTGACTGGGGCTTCACCACTGCTAGTATTAGGCGGGCTGAAAAAGTAAGTGACACAGACATGAATGATGAAACACATGGATTTAGACAGCAATTACAGGGCTTCATACTACACCAAAATATACGTATGAGCGATCGAGATTTCAAAACTTTTCTGTGGGCTATACCCCGCATCCCAAACAGGGGCGGATCCAAAGGGGCCAATCCGGCCATGGCCCCCCATTTAACATTTACACAGGACATGACCCCATCACGAATTAGACGACGATCAATACATGATCTTTCATGAAGAAAATAAAATGACGAAATATAAATAAAACGATTAAATAAAATCTGTCAATTTGATTTATTAGTTTATTATTAGTTCATTGCAGAGTTGAAAGTGTACAGTGGGCTACAGTTGTCAAGCATAAGTCATGTCATTCAAGCATTCAATTTTAATATATACGATTATCACATAATTATTGTAAAACTAACAACTATGTAAATGCTGTCACCATTGAAGAGGCTTTGCCCCTCTAGCCACTGACCATCGACTTTCACATGGACCAATTTAGGCACCTCTGGGGAATGTTTCCCCAGGATGTATTCCCCAGAGAAATATAACAAAATAATAATAGTTTTAAGCTGTTGTTAACATTATAACATCATATGAACTGCTATAATATATATAACGATATTATTTACTATTATAATAATATATGATACTATCATATTATAATTAGTATAAGCTACTATTAACATAATATATTTTACAAATATTGCATTTGTACAACTAAATGGTTTCTCTTGAGTGTTACCTTTCAAATTTAAAAATATCAAATTTTAAAATGTTTGTTCCCTGAAAATTTAGTAAATCGACATCGTTACTGCATGGCTTCCCAATTCTGTAGTTGAATCCTTCTTTCTTGGCCTGTGTACCATATGTAAACTATTTCTGCCAACTGTGTCAAGGTCAGCAATTCATTTACCTCAAGGCTTATGGCGTTCTTGGAAACTGAACATATTTTCTAGTTTTTATACTAATTTCAATAAATGTCTGGTTTGCTAGCATTGTCTGCAGTCAAACCCAAACACGACTCAAACTACATCTTAGCTACGAGTGACAGCTGATTAGTAGCAGCACTGAAATATAAGAGCCATTTGTAACCTCTCCCACTGGTCTTCGGTGTGTGCCTCGGCAAAATGTCCTTCCGACACTCGTTCATCTCCCTTATCTAGTCCCCCAGAAGAGGGAGACTAGATAAAACACTGCCCATGGACCTCACTGGGGTTTGGCCCCCATAAACCTTCTGGATCCGCCCCAAGTACCCCTTTCCAAACCCCAGTACACGTGATGTCTTCCGGAGTTGCCTCCCCTTGAATTTAAGTCTGGCTACTCCACTGTCAGTTTTTGAGTCTATGTGTTAAGTTAAGCAACCAAAAATGGCATGGCTATTGCTTTTCAGGTGGTGCTTTTAGCCACAACAATGAACTATTGGGTCATACAAGATGGTAATTTGGGAGCAGTGGTTCTGAGCAGCTCCAGGTGGAGGATGAGATCTCAGCATTTCCAACTTGATTTTGTAAAGCTCATGTTTTCTGTTATCTTCATACAATATGCATGCCTTGCAGCATTCAGGGATTGAATAAGTAAAACCTGGGTCACCTGGCACCCATGTTGTTCCACAGGTCCCTGGCTCTCAGCATTCCTGCATAGTATGTAGACAGGGTTACAGCCACGAGGAATAGACTGCTTGGAAGATTGTTCCTAGAAAACATTGTTATGCCTTATCTGAATAATGTTGAAATTGGAACGCTATGGTCTAATGCATGCTTCTAGAAAATCCCAACATGTTTTTGATAACCCATATAGAACTGGCAGCAGAATTTCGAAGTAGATGACCATTGATCTATGCTGTATGTGTGAGAAGTTATCAATACTGTTTGACTTGGGAACTGTGAGTTCTGGGCTATCCCATTAAAGTATGATGAGTAATCTCTTAAGTGTAAAGTGGTGTCTTATCAAAATGTACAGATGACAGGCAACTGCATTGCATTACAAGAGGGTGATTTGGGAGCAATGGTTTCTGAGCAGCCCCCCCCCCAGTGGATTGAGATCGCAAGTTGCTTGACATCATGGGTTCGAGTAAGGTCCTCGCCAACCACCCATTCCGTGAGGCACACATTGAGCACACAAAACCTACATTATATGTGAAAATAAAAATTGCAATAAGATCTGAATAAACAGAAATGATAGAAACCAGTGCAGTGCTTTTGAATTCACCAGTGATCTTTTGTACTTACAGACACTTGTTCCATGTTATGTAACCACTTTCTCCATTTTCTGACATTTCATTCGCATCCAATTCGACTACATTTATCTGTTGATGACTGGATGATTTCTGTCCTTCTCTTTTCTTTAGCTTTTCAAAAATCTTGTCCACTCTGCGTTTGCTTGCACTGTTTCCAGTTCTTCTGGTGGATCTAAACTGATATATCAACAAGTGAAAACTTTACGTTTCATAAAAGACATGACACTGACAGGCACCAGAAAAAAGACCTGAAGAATGGCAGTAATGAAGTAGAAGAATACTTTAAAAACAACAAGTGCAGAGGATTTGTTCGATAGCTAGGCTAAATTGTTTTGATAGCTAGTTCGCTTGTGCTCATTACCTAATCACTGTATATCCACAAATTGTTCTTGAAAATAGTTTAAAACAAAAACAGAGTATTGGAAAAATCCTTTAGTGCATCGGTCATTACTGCTGGACCTTTTCTCTGTTCACTGTTACACAGACATGCTCACGCATTCATATGTAAAATGGTCCACTGTGGTAACGACACTTAATTAGGCCTTTCATCACTTTCCCACATTAGCCAGCTTCAATGTGATTTAAATGCTGCAGCTTGGTTATTCAGTACGATTCCAAACTTCAGTTATATTTCTACTTAAATAGGGGATGAGCTGCATTGGTTGCTCATGTCAAGGTACATTAAGTTTAAGATTCTCCGGCTTATATGTAACTGCTTGGCTGGGTGCCATGCATTTCAGTGTTATCTCTGGCTGTAGATCTCTTCACTCTGCATCAGAAGGTGTTCTCTACTTCCACAGTGCGAAATGGAAGCTTTTGCTGTGGTTGGAATTTACACAAAACAAACTGCTCATCGTAATCGTAATCTTGAAACTTCTACACAGTGGTGGCGCTAGAGCAGGGCAAGCCAGAGCAAATGCCCTGGTAAAAAGCCTTTGCCCTGGTCATGGCCCTGCCACAAGGCTGCCGGAATTTTTACCCTGCCAAGAATTTAAATTGCCTCTGCACTGGTCACTTATATGACTGCCCTAGCTATGCCCTGGTTACAAAAACTGCCTGGCGCCGCCTCTGCTTCTACAGCGCCCACAAAAGCCACTCACAAAAGCGAAGTCGTGGGAACTAGCTCATTCACAGGTGCTCAATCAAAACAAAATTGATAGGCAGTGGGTAAAAACCAAGTGAGTCAGATGTGCAGACGGCTAAGGTGGGTGGTGTGTTGAAACGGCGAGGTAGGTAGGGGGAAGTGGAGGATTCAGGATAGGATTTGTGAAAAAAGCAACTTTTTTCAGTTCGAATGAAATACCTGTGGAGAGATAGCAAGAGGTGGGGCTTTGGTGAGTTCGTAGGATGGGTCAGATATTTGTTGTAGTACTGGTGGACGTTTGTTCCAAAGACGTGGAACAGCAATGGCTATAGAGCTATTTGCAAATTTGAGTGATGAGGTGATGGAAGGGCAGAGCAGTGTTAGGAAAGAGGAGTGGGTTGAGTGAAGTAGCTGAACTGTGAACAAGTGATGGAGACAGGAGGGCTGGGAGGACTGAAGTGTGTTGTAGGTGAGTGACATGACTTTATATTCTATTCATTCAGGTATTTTGAGCCAGTGGAGTGATTTCAGGATGTGGTGGTGTTTGGGTGTTTTGGTGACAGCACAGGCAAGGGCATTCTGAATAGCTTGAAGATGGTTTATTTGGGTGATGTCTATGTTCAGGAAAGAGAATTGCAGTAGTCTAATTTAGTGTGTACTATAGATGTGGTGATCGTAGATGCAGTTTTGAAGTCATAGGGCGGATTCTGCAAAGGTCATGGATATGCATGAAGTAAGAGCGGGAAAGATGGATGATGTGATCGGAGAAGCTAAGGTTTTGGTAGAAAATCACACCTAGGTTGCGGACAGGAGAATTTGCAGCGAATGTGTGGGTGGGTGCAGTCAAGGTTGATGGAAATAGACTCATTTTGAGTCATATTTGTCTGATCACATTACCATTATTGCTCTGGTTTCTTTCGATTGTAAGCTGCCTTCCACTCTTCCACTTGTTCTTTCAATATTAGTAATTGCCCCTTGAAAATGCTCCACATTGCAAACTTCAAAGCTGACATCCTTGCTTCACCCCTATGGTCAACATTGACAGCTCATGAGCTTGTTATCCAAGTAAATTCCACTCTCTCTCTCTCTCTGAAACCCTGGTTTGGTCTTTCTGGCCCCTCTGTTCATTGTATTGTATTTAAAAACTTATAAAGTATCTGTTTTACATCTTACATGCACCTTCGTATCAATCAGTTCATATCAATTAATTCATCCCTGTCTTCCACACGGTATTAAGTAAGTAAGTATATTCTTTATTAAACCAATTGCATATCCGCACTTTGGTGTTCATACATTCATGGGCTGAGTTTGGTTTTAGCATACCTTCACCTCCCTCCCCGGCACCCCCTTTAAAATGGAAGGGCTTGGGGGCGGTTTGAGCCCCCAGTTGGGGTCCGGGGCAAAGCTCCGGGGCAAAGCTCCGGACCCCAATGCATTTTGAGCATACTACTTTCGTCCTTCTGATGAGATTTCGAAGGATTTTAGGCCTACTGCTTAAAAATACACAATGGTCTTACATCGAAGACTGCGACTAGTCGACTACGCTAAAGCATTAATTGATTAATTAATGTACTAAGTGTGAATGTGTCTAAACAGCTGGACGGTCGACTTGAGTTTTATCGAAGACCAGTACAAACCTAATTTCTACTCAAACTCAACAGTTGACAATTGTAATTGTATGGCAATTATAAGTTTATGAGAACTGTCATCATAGAACTCGAACTTTAGATGTTACAGAGTTATACGCAGTGTTACTCTCAAGAGGCCTACTCAGTCACTCCATAACAAAGTAACGTTATAGCCATACATCGAAGACTGCGACTAATTAGTCGACTAAGCTAACACATCAGTAAGCGTCGAGTTCCACCGTTTGCATACATGAGAACCAGGTCTTCGGGGACTGAAGCAGACGTCAGATCACAGTCATTCTTCAGATGAGCCAGAAAAGCTTCGGCGTTCCTCACCAATGGTTGATTACAAATTACAAATTATTATAAGAGATCCTGAGTGGCCGAGTGGGTTGGTACCCTGCTCGCCACGCCGGCGGCCCGGGTTCGATTCCGGGTCGGTCGGTTTATCAGAGATTAATTTCTCGGATCTTTACTGCGGGTGGCTCGGTCGCATTATAAACGTGGAGTACAATACAATACAATACAACACAATACAACTGGGGGCGCGGTGGTATAGGGGTATGTTCGGTGCCTTGCAGCTGGAGGGTTGCGGGTTCGAATCCACCTCAAAGCCGCCGCGTAGGGACCCTGGGCAAGTCCTTCACTCGCAATTGCTCATGCGCTTCGGCGTGAAACTCCGATTCAGCGTCCGCGCAGTAGTCGGGAGCGCCTCTGAATGGGCAATCTGGTAGGGGCGCTATAACAAGTGTTCAAATACAATACAATACAATACAAAGGTTTCTTATGTGTCGCATCGCTGAAAAGTTTCTCTCGGCGGTTGCTGAACCCACGGGCAATGTTAGTACTAACTGCACTATTATGTAATAATAAGGATAGACATTAGACATCTTTGGTCAGTTCCCTCTGAACTACATCAAGGTAATTTCATTTTCCGTGCTTAAAACAGTTCCATGTCGGATGCCAGAACTTGTGGATTGATGTTAAGGACGTCGGCGTATTTGCCAACGAGCGCCTTGATTCCATCCTTATCACAATGCAATACGGCATCAACGGATTTGGCCATGATCAAACTGTCCTTGTCGAAACGGAACTCCAACTGGCCAATTAATGTATCACAAACAGGCATATACAGCTGATTATACCAGGGTGATTGCACTGAGTATACCGAACTCTATAGTAAAGTGTTAGGATATTCCGTGGTTTAAACTATGTATACCTTAATTACGCACGGTCAAGTCTGTGGGTTCATGGGGGCTTAGCCCCCCCCCCTCTGATAAACTCTGCCCATGCATACATTTATACAGAGTATAACATTCTTATTATAAACGATCTGAGTGTGAGATTGTCCGCTTATGGAATAAAACGGTCATGTAATCTCGTGCGCAGGGATTAGGCGAGAAGTCCTGCTCCTGTTTACACTATTTGCCACTCCACTAGTTTCTCAAGTGACTGATAGCCCTCTAGACTACGATTTGTACGCTGATCCAGCTGTTCCTATCATCTGACGGTTCCTCATGTGAATCCCACTCTCCAAATATCTGCTTCTGTTGAAGGCAATATTCTTCGAATCCTTGTAAGACTGAATCTTTGTTTGATACAAGGCAAAACAACCATAAATTTGATTAGCTGTTCAGTTGGATCAACTGCTTACAATCACACTGTATCTGCAGAAGCACAATTTTTAACTCAAACATATCTTCTTACCATTTTTGGGTCACAGGCAATTAAATTCACTTTCCCAAAGAGGATCTTTGCAAACTCAGATCTCAAAATGTCTCAATTGTCTAACTCACTAGCCAATACCCTTGTTTCTAGCTGACTTGACTGTTGCAACTCACTTCTCATTGGTGTCAATAACACAGATTTACAGAAACTACAAATAGTTCAAAACTGTGGCCAGAGCCACAACATAGGCATAAATATCAGCATCTTACACCCATTCACTGCATTCACTGCACTGACTGTCCGTTGAGGAGAGAATCCAGTTTAAAATCTCTCTTTTAGTTTACATTTTAAATCAGCAGACCTACCTCTGCTCCCTGCTCAAAACTCAACCCACCAGATACCGCACTCAAATGGATAGTTTGACTCTTAGTAACTGAGCACTGCACTAGAACAGTTCTGGGCTCATGGCCATTCTTGGTAGCTGATCCAAGCTTCGGAATTCAGTGTCCAGTTGCTTGCAAAATGAATCAGCTTTGGGCTAACTCATGCTGTTGTTTACTGCTGCCATTTGAGATCTTTTGGTTGACCAGATAAACCTACCTGGTACTATTTACAGTCTGTAAGTACAAAATCTTCATCCAGAAATAATTCAGAAATAATGCAGTATCTGATGGCTAAGGAAGATTGCAGGGATTTCAAGACTGCAGAAAATAAGGAATGATGACATTAGACAAGCATTAGGTGTCCAAACAACCCTGCTAGACACAGTCATTCAAAAAGACTCCAATGGTTTGGACATGTAGAAAGAATGCCAGTTGATCAGATTCTGCACAATGCACTACACGCACGATTCGAAGGAAAAAGAAACAAAGGCAGACCAAGACTGTGCTGGATAGACAATATAAATGAAGACATAACATCACTTGGACTGACACTAAGGGGAACAATGGACTTGACAAAGGACCAAGGACAATGGAGGTCATTTATTCGTACCCATCGCCGACATATGGCTGGCATCAGGAACTGATGATGAATTCTTCAGTTTTGTTCATATTTTAAATGGTGCTGGTCACATATGTACAGGGCCTAGGACAGGATTTGGAGGCCCAGGGCCACAACTAATTTTCAAGGTCTTTTTTAAATATCTTTTAAAAACTCAAAAGAAATTTAAAATTGTTTGGCTTGCTGAAGCAGCTTCCTTTTGTCGAGCCAATTTCCTACGTTTCTCATGTCCACTTTCGAATGATCTCTTCATCTTTCTGTAAGAAGTTAAATTAAAATAATATTTATTTTATATATAATATAATAGACTAATAGTTAGGGGAATATTTGCTATTTTTTCAATAAAATTGACAATGTGGTCAATTTTGTAAAATTGACTGATATTGTATGTTAAAACTATTTTAATGTAGATTAAATATCAATTTCATAAGTTAAAAACAAACCCCCTAATCGTGCACTCGTCGGCCTCGTCCCGCTCGAATTCGTCCACCACCCGATTCATTTTCTACACTGCCCCAAACTCCAAATCCTAGCTACACCACCGCTCTAAGAGACTAAGAAAGTAAGAATATATATATATAGTATAGTGTACTGTGTAGGTTACACTATCCACTGCGAATCGGATGATAAGAACAATATATTCATATATATATTAAAACATTATTCAGGTTTCATTGTTTGACTTGCGACTTACGAGTAACGAGTTACGATAGAGTTTAGACTGTTCAGTGTTGACAACTTTTCAATTTTATAATTCCTCATTTCAAAGAAATAACTCCTTAATTCTGAAATTCCGAGGCCCTTTATCAAGTGAGGCCTGGGTCCAAATGGCCCCGGTGGCCCCCCTGTCCTAGGCCCTGCATATGTAATGTAATTGTAATTGAACATTTATATAGCGCTGCTCAAAAATCAGCAGCACTCTCGACCTGCTTCAGTGCCTGCGTCAGGGAACAAAAATGTCTTAAGGCGTCTACGGAACTGGGAAGGTGATAGGGCTAGTAACTCAAGGCGAAGAGATTGGGGAAGAGAGTTCCAAGCTGATGGGCCAACACGTGCAAAGCACGTAATTAGCAACTTCTATTGCGCCGGTGTCTAATGCACAAGGCATCAACCGATGGCACACCAAAACCAAGCCGTAATCAGGTTAACATCCAAAAGATCAGTCCGTAAGAGACAGAGAGACAGCCTACGGTGGAAAAGCAATTTCAAAGAGGTAAGTTTTCAGCCGCAAACGAAATGACCCAAGCAACTGAGCACAGCGTACAGACACAGGAAGAGAGTTCCAAAAAGTAGGTCCAGATACTGAAAAAGCTCGTTTGCCAAGAACAGTTCTTGATTTTGGTATGACCAGACAAAGATGATCAGATGACCTCATTGAATAATGATAAGTCTGGGGAATAAGAACTGATTTTAAATATTGTGGTTGGCCAGAATTTACAGTTTTATATACTATGAGCCCCAGATTGAAACAAATTCTCTGCTGAAAAGGAAGCCAATGCAAAGATTTAAGCACAGGGGTTATATGTTCATATTTGGATGTATTAGTTATGGCTCTAGCCAGAGAGTTCTGAACCCTTTGCAGTTTAAGCAAGTTAGACTTATTGATACCAGTAAGAAGTGAATTACAATAATCTAGGCAACTGGAAACCAATGCATTTGCCAGAGATATTCTTGCAGACATTGGCACATAACGCCTAATTCTGCGTATGTCACGAATGAACATAGTTCACATACATCAATTATAAGCCAGCCACAAAGTATCAATGAACTTTTAGAAGCATGACTTGGAAACTTAAGGTCAAATTTCAGGAAAAAAATTCTATTCCAAATATTTTCTGATAGAAGAAGAAAAGCTATGTTGTTCATATACACAGTAAATTCAATTAGAAACTCTCATATTCAGGACTGTTTTCTTAAAATTAAGCATTCTGAATTCTCATTAAGTGCTCTCTTGATTCACGGCTTGAGGCTGATTCAATGTTCCTGCTGCAGTGTCTGAATCTCTGAACGAGGTCTGAAAAACCAACATAACAAGATGTTCATTCCAAGTACCTCAATTATTGAAGACTCATCTGCACCACTTGCTGTACCAGGAAACCAGCAGCTCTTGGACATCGCAACATAAGGGCTTTCTCGTTGATCAGTCCGGCTTCGAATTGCAGGAATTGCAGAGCATGACGAAATCCTCTTTACAGATCCAGATCTCACAAGACGAGGATATGTTGGCAGAGGACAAACACTTGCTTGCCAGTCTCCTCCTGAAATACAAGACTATTTAGTGGCAAATAATAGTCATTATGGCCATTAGTTCATAATTTTCTTGGTATTACATTTGAAATATCTCCTAACTGTACTAGGAAAGATCCACCAGACGTCAACAGTGGTGTCTAGATCTATACCTACATATACATCACTAATCCTACCAAAGCTCTGATACTGAAGGTATAAAACTACTGAGCATGTACAAGTGTCTTTTCTGTGTTTTTATCATGGTTTTCTATATGTTGCAGAAGCATCATTATGACAGAAAGTTTTCATATTAATAATGTTAGCCATAGTTCTGCCCCTTGAGTAAAATTTTTTCACTTAATTATCATCATACCTCTAAGCCGCTGTCGTTAGCCACCGAGCTGGAAAATTTTTGCAAATTGATGGATAAACCACCATAAATTTTGCAGATTAGCCGAAAAACCACAGAGAGTTATTTCATGGCTAGCTGCTGGACAAAAGTTCAGCTAGAACATGCACAAAGTTGTGATTATGACTTTTGTAGATTAGCTCACAAATTCGAACTTACTGAAACTGTACCGTTTCGTATGACCTTCTCTGTGCCGCTCATCATAGTTCATTTGTTCATGGCATTGTTTTACAGTTGTTCTAATGTCCAATTAATTGGCTTATTGAAACTCTCTATGGTCAATACACTTTTTAAATGAACGATGTTTCAAGCCATCATTTTTTTGCCCCGATGAACCTATAGCCAAAAAAAGATAGTTTACACGCTTTTATGGCTAGCTGTAAATTTTCTCAAGCCAGTCGTTAACCAAAAAAGTTAGTTTTAGTTAGAGTTGTTATGGTTATCATTAATGTAAACCCTACATATTCCTCAATAATGATAACGTTAACCAAAACTTATTATAGACCTTTCATTACCAGTGCTTTTAGTGTTCAGCAGCTACTTTCATATTTTCATACTTCTCATAACAAAAATGCAAACAACATGAAAGTCAAGCTAAAATTACAGATGCAGACACAGCACACAAATAATATTGAGCTTTCTAGTGTTCTTTTTGGCCACCTTTTTTTCAAAATCAAAACTGTTTTATTGAAGCCGCATCAAATCACAGAACATTCCAACATGAAATAACAAGATTGGCCACAAGAGGAGTCTCAAAAGGGGTCAAGATCCTGCTAACTAGGGACACCTAGAATAACATTTCAAAAACATAAAAAATCAGTGGTGGCCAAATGCACCAACTGGGGATTGGGGGTCTAAAAAAACTCTACCTTAGTCTCAAGCATAGGTCAGCAGGTGGTCAAAGGTTATTGATACTGATATTTACAGTGCCATCGATAGGTCCCAGGTTACCTTGTCTGCCCTATATGATCAGTGCTGCCTAGCCTGCCTTTGACTCGGTGGACCACGACCTCCTCCTAAGTCGTCTCTCCCTTACTTTTGGGATCAAGAACTTACCACTTCTCCGGATCAGTAGTAGTTGGAACAAGAGTTTGAGCACAGCGCTACATAAGTTATCAATTTGCTCCAGGTCGTTTGGACACAGCGCTATAAAAGTTATCCGTTTGTGCTCAAACTCTTGTTCCAACTACTACTGGATCTCTTCCTATCTTTCGGAGAGCTTTACTTCTACTATTTTTCACTCCTCTTGCGCGCCTTGGCGCCCTACCCCCAGGGTTCTGTTCTTGGACTCCTTCTCTACATTCTCTTCACAGTCGACGCCGAGTCTCTACTTGCATCTTGCTCTCTCTCATGAGTCATTCTTATGCCGATGATGTTCAATCTTACACTCAATGCTCAGCATCCCAATCTTATGCTTCTGATTGGTGTGCACTGCGAGAGGCGATATATAAATTGATAGATACAATACAATCTACTTCTGCAGTCTGAATGATGTCTTGTGCCACTGACACCTTTCTGCCTGGATGTCTTCTAATCAACTGCGACTAAATCGTCTGAAAACTCAATATATCTGACTTGGCTGTCAGCAGCTGGACTTGGGTCCCTTTCTGCTCAGTTCCCTTCCTTTGCCTTTCCACCTCTGTCCACAACCTACAGGTTATCCTGAACCAAGAACTGTCTTTTGCCGTGCATGGTACGGCTTTGACTCACTCATGCTATTATCACATGCATCAGTTGCGGTTTATTTCTCGCTCTCTTTCTCCCTCTTCCGCTTCCACCCTGGTCCATGCCTTTATAGTTAATCGATTGGACTACTGCTCTTCACTCTACTGCAGACTTCTGCAGGTCCGTCTGCATCCCTTGGAGGGGTTCTGTGGGCTGCTGCTCGCCTGATTGGCAGGATCCCTTGGCTCGACCACATCTCTACCTTCACGCGGGGTGTACTCCACTGGCTTCCGGTCCAGCAACACATCCATTAGAGGGTTTCCTCTATCGTCTGGCATTATGTCTTGGGCAGAGCACCCATTTATCTTCAGTAGCTCTTTACCTTACCTCATCCTGTTCTGGTTGGACTGATACAACATAGATCTTTCTTTGCATTTGGAGTAGTCAAGATGGCTGCATATTTCTCTAGCATGTCATTTTGATCAATTAGTTGGTCACACTCAATAATTTGCACAATAATATTTATTTGTTCAGACTTCTAATGTGACATAGTATGTGTTCATGAAGTTATTTCCATTTGTGGCTGGTATTTCTAAGTGCTTTGGATGGTGTTTGGATGGTTGATGTTGGAGTCTCATGAACCACCATGGACTCGTCCTTACTAAGAGGTTTCAGGCTGTTAAGTGGACAGTAAAGGCTAAGAGAGTACCGTATTTTTCAGACTATACGTAGCGTTTTTTACATGAGGTCCACGTGTGGCGTCTTATATAAAGGAGTGAACTAATTAATGTGTTTAATATCTAACGGCAGTTCTATCAGTCAATATATTATCCATGGATCCTTTCAGCTACGTCAGGAATAGAATGAAGTACTTACCATTTTAAAATTCATAGCAAACGGCAAAGATTTTAATCTCTAATTTCAAATAACTAAAACTACCATAAAACCACAACCAAATGTTAAAAAAATATTATTTCAAAAGTGCATAAATTGAATTTTAACAAAAAGGTTATTTTTTAGCAATTAAGTGCTAGTAATAATGGCCGCATATTTCCCACCGCCGTCACCGCCAGCCAAGGCTTTAATCTTTAATTTCAAAATACTAAAACTACTATACAGCCACAACATACACCAAATGTTGAAAAAATTTATTTCAACAGTGCATAAAATTGTATTTGAACAAAAAGAAGGTTATTTTTTAGCAAGTTTTGGCTAATAATGGCCATATATTTACGGTCGCCGATAGCACACGTGCTTATACACGGCTGACTATATGTGTATGGGTGAACCGTCTCTGCCTGCTAGCGCTATTTATGTTGATTTTTACAAAAATTGCCGTTTTGCATCACTACGTCTTATACAAAAGAGCGACACATAGTCCAAAAAATATGGTACTTGGACTGGTGTGACAGTACTACAGTGAAAATGCTCTACAACCAATTGCTGGCTGGGAAGAATGTCATTCTCCACAGACCTGGTGGCAAAGGGATGCCCAGAGACAGCATCTTCTACCATCTGGGACCGTTTGATGTTGGAGGTCATGTATTTTGGCACTTATCACCAGTTGTCACTTCTCTTCACTGCCAGTCTAGCTTAGCTGCTGTCTCAGCCAAGGTGACAACAGCTGTGGCAATCAATCGAAGTACTTTCACAGTTTAACTCTTTGACTCCTATCCGCTCACCTGCAGTTGCAGTCTGCAGATAGCATTTATGTTCTGAGCACAGGTATACCGCCACTGCATAAAATTTATTAGATACATGTTACATACTCACTTGCATTTATGGGCTTTAGTTAGACCTGAAGTTTGGGTTGGTGTGACTGTTTATATTAGGTAACAAAGGTAAAAGTTAGTGTAATGTTTCCCATTGATTACTATCTGAGAAGATCTATAAGTTTACACCTTGCAAAAGAGTGGAATTGTTTAGGCGTGGATGCGCATAAGTTCTATGGAATGCGGAACTCATCGTATAGGCTATGCACCACTTATGTTTTATAGAGTCACGTGACCTACCAGAGGTTGGTAACAGAAGCAATATTGAAGGTGATGATGACACTGAAACTTCTGGTGATCACAGAAACACTGTCTTAATATTGTAACAGAATATAACAAGTACATGGAGACATCAGTGTCCTTGATCAGCTCAAATGCTACTACAGCTACAATCGCAAATAAAAAAGATAGTGGTTTCATCTATTGTTTTCACCTGCATGACTTATGTGTTATCAATGTACTTCTTTATCAACACTGTTGTCAGATAAACGTTCACACACCAATGTTCTATCGACCCACGAACCAGATTCGCGTTAAGTTGATCGACAGCTGGCAAACCGCTTTACAGGTCGTAAGCGGACAATTCCTATTATATCATTTATTCCAACTTGACATAAAGTTGACATATGCCCTCATAGAATTCATCCAGGTAGCTGTGAAATGTGTTCCACTGGACCATATGGAAAGCCAAAGAAATTTACTGAAGCGAAGTACCAAAGTGCATGAAATGTTTATGTCCAGTGGTGGGTATCCGGAGATTTCCCCCCAGACATTCCTTCCCCAAACAGTAAGTAGGTAACTCTACCATTGTCCACGATAACTGTCATTAATCCAACTTCTATTGAAGCAAAGACCTTCTTTCATCAATCCAACTTCTATTTAAGCAAAGAAATTCTTTCATCAATCCAATTTCTATTTAAGCAAAGAATTTTCTTCATAAATCCAGCCTCTATTTAAGCATAGAATTTCTTTCGTCCATCCAACTTCTATTTAAGCATAGAATTATTTTCCTTAAATAGAAGCTGGATTTAAGGAAAATAATTTCTTTCATTAATCCAACTTCTATTAAAGCAAAGAATTATTTTCTACAGTCCAACTTCGGGGGAATTGTCCACGGGGAAATGTCTGGGAGCGAATGTCCTAGACCCGAATTTCTATAAGTTTTGTTGCTTTCTGATACATTCTATGTCTGGTAGTACTGCTGAACAAAAGCGTATCAAAGTTAATGGATTTAATGTCATTTTTATGAAACAATGCTGGAAGTCAAGGAGTTAAAATAATGCATGAAAACAGCATATATTAATATGACCAGAAAAAAAATTGTCTGGTGTTAAATCACAATCACTTTTGCCCATAACCAGGCATCAATACAGTTTTTCACAGTAACTGGACAATATTGTCCAATAGAGGCTAGCGTGCAAGTACCTTCACATTAGAGTCTTCTAGCCACACTGAGATTTATATAAATTATATGCTGCCATATATTAATATGGTCTTCTTAACCCACGGTCCATGAACACTTGAACATGGTGACGTCAAGATGACTTTTGCTACCGACCACATGTAAATGGATCTGCACTATTAAATCCATACACACACAGACGTACAACAGTGATGGTGATATAGTGCACAAACTACGCACTGCCTTCTCTGTCAATGTGTCTTCCATCACAAATACAGTATGAATGGTTAAATGCCCAACTTCACTTGGCTTACGAGTGAGACATGACCCTGAAAGTGGGTAAATACATGGATATTGTTAGAAAGCCAAAGTGTTGATTTTTTCTTTGGCAACAGTGTTCACAGTCTTATACTAAAAACACATAAAGAAGCAAGTGCAATAGTGCAGACATCCACTGTGACCAAAGAAAATCAAATGCTTCCTGACAACATCAACATACTTACCTACCTACACTGTCATCTGTAGTACTTTAAACTAATCTAAAAATGTTAACAAACCAACATGACACTAACTTGCCAAATGCGCATCATTTGGTGACTGCTGATTGCTCTGAAAGGCCTTCAATCTACTGACATCACCAGAAGAAACATTTCGCCTCATGACCTGCTTGATCTGAAACTGCCAGAAAACATTTATCACAAGAAAATATCTCAATCATATCATTAATAAATTACAAATTTTCCAAAGCATTACAACAAGTACAAATGCAGGCTAAAATTTACTTCAGGTATCAGAAATCACTGATTCAAGTTTCACTTATACTGCACCAATTTTTGCAATTTGGTAATTGTAAAGATGTGCGGCATTTCGCAGAGAAGACACACAGGGACTGTTTTGTCTGTGGTAGGATACATATAATCACTTGAAATATGTCATTATAAGTGGTTTCCAAACAATGTCATATTCTTGTTGATATTTTTAGGCTACTGGTCGGGGTATGTAACTCTCCATGCCCTCTTTGATCCTACTGTGGCCTTAATGCTTAAGAGGTGCTTGGAACCCATAGGCAAATTTCTGAAATCAAATTTCCTTGTCTGCAGCACTGCTTCCCTGATGTTTTTTCTCCATTACTAAGTGTGACCTTGGACCATATAATGACCTTTTCTCAGCATGTGAGAAATGTATGCTTCTACCATCTGCACCAGTTCTCACTATTTGTCACTTGCTCACTACTACTCAAGCTCCACAACCCTGAAGAACACATTCATATGTACTAGAGTCAACTACAATAACGTAGGCCGAACTCTTTCTCACATTAATCAGCTACAATCTGTGACATTTGACTAGTTGGAATGCCTATGCAAAGCAGAGATGGGTACGATTAGCTAGAATTGCTAATCGATTAGAATTAGAATTAGCTCCTGAAATTTGCTAATCGATTAGAATTAGAATTAGCAACAGCTTCTAGCTAATTGATTAGAATTAGAATTATCAGCAGCTAATCGATTAGCAATTAGAATTAGATATCGATAGTTTGATACAGTGTATATATTTCCTTCATGAATTTGTCAAATTTTAATCAAAGCACAACAAGTTACTACAGCTAGTTGCTGTAGCCTATTAAAATACATAAAGCTGCAGCCTATTACAATGCCTAAATCTGTAGCTTATTACAATACCTAAGTAAGTAAGTAAGTAAGTATATTCTTTATTCAACCAATTGCATATCCGCACTTTGGTGTACATACATTTATACAGAGTATAACATTCTTATTATAAACGATTTGCGTGAAAGATTGTCAGCTTGTGGAATAATACGGTCATGTAATCTCGGGCGCAGGGTGTAGGGGAGCGACTTTTTTGGGGGAAGTAGTCCATGGAGTACATGCCCCGGGTTTCCTAGGACCGCAGAGAAAAGGCGTGAGTCGGCAGTGTTGCAAAGATGCTCAAACGAAGGACTGTCCTCTGGCAGGTACCGCAGACGAGTCAGACGCCGCATCGCCGACTGAAGGCGGTTCTTTTCTTGCTGCCCTGCAAATCCCCACCAAGCCGGAGCAGCATAGAGCATTCGGGCCACCGTTGTAGCACGAACCACGTCGTATAGCATAGGGCCTGAAAGACCATGCGCCACGAGGATGCGCAAGGCATACAGCGATTGTCTGGCCTGACAACATATACGGGTGATGTGTGACTCGAAACTCAAAGTTTCATTCATTGTAACGCCCAAGATGACCATGCTGGAGACCCTTGTCAGTCCCGGAGTAGTAATCGGAACCGCGTCTCGCCCAGCACGCCCCCGTGGCCGACGAATCACCATTTCAAAGGTCTTTTTTGAGTTCAGTTTTAAGTTACAGGTTGCAGCCCAATCTGTGACGTGGTCTAGTTCTGCTGAGATCGTTGCACTGTGTGAGGCGGGTATCAGGAGATAAGTGTCATCAGCATATTTGATTAACCTGTTTGAAGGGTGGACCGTCTTGAGTTTTGAAATAGCTGTTATAAAGTTAGCTGGTCCCAAACCTATCAAACCTATCAAACCTATGTTGCACAACTGCTATAGGCCAATGTGAGAACAGTCCACATACCGGCAGGCAACACCACATCGTTCAATACATAATAATAATAATAATAATCTTTTCTTTAATTTAGCGCCTGACAAACGCACCGCGCTGTACATTTACATGTTATGCAATTGAAACAATCTTAACTAGTTAACTACTAACAGAACAGACAGCTTGTAATACAACGGCGCTAATAGCAGCCTACAGAGCAAATCCGCCCTAACGGGGCTCGAACTCGGTACCTCTCGCACTCTTCGCCAGATGTTATCCAACGCGCCACCGGACCCCCCATGACATGCTGCAGTTATTGACATTGCTACTGCATAAGCTCACTATTGCATTCTGCAATTATCATATCTTGAATCAGTGCATCACTTAGCCTATTGCGCCTAGCTTTTACGACGTAGCCAGCAGAACTAAATACAAGTTCCATGGCAGCTGAGGCTGCACAAAAACAGTGATGATTGAGACGAAGAACATGAAAACGTGAAACATTTTCAGTGTTACATGAGCAGAATGGACATAGAGCCATGACCAGATAATTGAAGTTTGAAACAGCCTTCAGATAAGTAAGTAAGGAAGTATATTCTTCAAACTCAATATTACTAAACTCATTCTTAATGAACGCTTAATTTTCAGACAGCTAATCGATCAGCTAATCGATTTTCGATTAGCAATTAGCTGCAATTGCTAATCAATTAGAATTAGAATTAGCTTCAGATGACAGCTAATCGATTAGAATTAGAATTAGCTGTTTGTCTAATCGATTAGCTAATCGATTAGCATCTAATCGATTAGTTACCCATCTCTGATGCAAAGTAGCTCCTGTGGTAGTCAGGAAGTATAACATCTTTTGTACATAACAACCGCATTACAGTTTAAAAGAAAATTACATTATATCTCTAAAGAAAACTTGACAATAATTATGGTTCAGTCCAAAGACCAATAGTATATGGGGCAGGTAACTCCTGATTAAATGTTGTGATACCGGTTTAATATTTCTAGAAAATTCTTCAATAGTCAAATACTGAATGCTGGAAACAGGAGCCAGAGGAAAATTCCTCAAAAATCCCACATTCTCAGTTCCTCCACAATATCGTCAATCACCCACCATCATCGGTCTCTAGTTCCTCCATCTATCACACCTCAGGCTTTCCACCCAAAATTAAAGTCTCACTTCTTCAAGAATTCCTGCCATAATCCATCCACTTCTTTACCTTTCCAATCTTTTTCATTCTAAACGAAAATGCCTTAGCAGCTCCTCTGCTCTTCTCCCTGATATTAGACTTTGATCTTTATTTGGTATCTCTCGACACTAGAGATGTGATGACGTGATGCAATTCACGTGAATACCTCTGTGCTCCTTGGTTATAATGACCGGCTTATGTGATCACATGTGATCTTCTATTGGATGGAATATACAAGCTTCTAAGTCCAATTGATACTAATTCTATGCAAATTCTTTATGAGAATAAAAATATATGGAGTCTACAACAACGTAATAATAGTACACAGGTACTTGCAGAAATTCACTAAACGAGCCAGCCGGAGATCACATGTACAACTGTGTAGATGAAATGGCATATTCTTATCGAACAGCAAATTATTTCAGGAGCAGCGCCAAAAAGAAAACGATTTTTTACGCAAAGAAGAACACAGTTGATTAGTTTGTACTGTGTGGTAAATTATATGCAACATGCAATTAGAAGCTTTCATTTCCAGATATGCGCTAAATACCAAGAATCAGTGGCATCAATAGGGTTGGTGTCACCCGGTGCGGAAACTCATGGTGTCACCCCATTTTCCAGACCATGCAGAATCCTTAATAATGATTTTGGTACCCATAAATTTTAATTCCGGTATATAACAGAATGTAATGGTAATAATGGTGATATTAACAACTAGCAGAATTAAAATTACAAATGCATATTTTAAAATTCTTATTTTAATAATTTACCATCAGCTCAGCAGTTGCATCATTATAAATCAAATTAGCAAATATTAATAGACTGTGGAGGGCAATGAAGGTTCCTGCAGCTTATACATGCCTCCTTATAAAATAATGTTCAAAGAATACAGAAAATTATATAATAACTACAGGACTGTAGAGTAGTGTCAAGACGAAAATTTTATATAATATGGAAAAATAATTGGAAATTTTTGCTGATTATTTATTAAAACATTGTAATATAGCAATATTATCAATTAAAATCAGGTTAGCAATTAAAAATATAAATATATAGAAATAGTCATAAATGAAGTGATACATAACAAAACAGGAACAAATAAGTAAGCATTTTAACACTTAGTGAAAATCTCGACTAGATTAGAACTTGGGGAGGGGGTTTAGGATAATGGTAACACTGGTGCGTAGATGCATCGGACTCGGGATCGCTTCCCGGTACCCTCCCTAAAGTCGACTCAGTCTTTTCATTCGCTAGGTGGCGTTGAAAAAAATGAATGGTTGGACGTAATGGGTGCCTTGCATGGCTGCCAAACAGTTAAATTCGACCTAATGTAATAACTTGTGATCATCCATTCATACTATAATTTGTAATCATCCTACATACTTGTCAGTCTGAAAAATTAAACGAAGATTATTATTATTATTCCTTTCCCAACTTTCAAAACTGAGAACTTGTGAATCACTTCATCGAAATCAATGCCTTTCGGCAGCTCACTTTCAATTAATAATAAAATTGCAAGATCGGAAGGCCTTAAATTGACTGTCCCATCGTAGATCATAAAAGTTCTTTAAACATTTCAGCTTTGAAAAGCTTCTCTCACATAAAGCTAAAGAAACACAGATCGTCAGAAATAATTTTAGGCCTAGTGAAAGGGCTGGGAGAGATTCCGCAAAGTCCCATTCAGCTATGAATGTCAAAACGTCTAGTATTGCCCAATCTTTGACTTCTTCCAGATTAATCTCTGCTGCTTTCAGATGCCTTCTCAGCCTTGGTATTTCTATTAAAAGTGCACTCTCAGACACTTCATCATAGAAATTGGTCAAGCTTGGTGTCCATTAAAAGTTTGGAATGGACACCTTCAACTCTTCTTCAGTGGCAGATATCAGACTATTCACTTGAGCAGTCTCAAACATGGCTGCTACTTCTTTAATGGCTTGTTCAATTGAATGCTCCACTAGGTGACTGTGCTCCTCGTTTAGAGAAAGTCCTAGTACCTCTAGCTTTTCCACCACATTGCAGCGTTATTGTAATTGGGTAGCATTGACAGCACTGACCGGAGCGCATTAGAAGACTCTAACAAGTAAATAAGTATAGAATTTCAGCATTAGATAAATCGATACAAAACGTGTAAGCTGCGTTTACGAAAATGTTTCTGTTGCTATGTTATCGCTAATTTAAAAATAATAAATTTCTGCTGAAACTCTGCACAAATTGTTTTTAGACGTCATTTTGTCATTTAGGTGTCACCCCTACGAGGGTGACACCCGGTGCGGTCCGCACCCCTAGCGACACCACTGCCAAGAATTTGAACAATATGGCTTAGGCCTATCTCTGTTTCTACAAAACGCTACTTTCTGTTCAAGTGCAAACTTCCTGTCTCACAAAATACGGTATAATTTTATTCCATCTAAAGTCCTTGCTGACCATTTTTAAGTAGAATAAACTTACCAAATATCAATTCCAGTTTGCAGCTTGTCATAATCATAATACACATGTGCATATATGCCATTTGCTGCTGGTAAGTCAAGCAGCCATAACACTTTTCTGACTGGGTGGTTGCAGTGGCGTTACAAAGGGTTTCAGTGCTCAGGGGCATGAGTTGATGACTGCACCCTTGTTAATTTTCTTGTTGACTTTCAATCGTTCTTGTCATAGTACTGTGTACCACTGAAAGCTAATTTTGCGCACCCATTGTGCTGCGCCCAGGGGCGGTTGCCCCTCTGCCCCTTCGTTACGCCACTGCTAGGTTGCTGTGTTTATTGTTGCCTAATGGAACGGTTAATAAAAAATTTGGTCAAAACTAAATTTTTACTCTGGTTTCCTGTCTTTCATCTTAACTAATTTGCATTTTACAAGCAAGTGCCAAGGAACCAAGACTAAAGGACAGATGATAGAGGACACTGATACATGGAGATGGTGCTCAATTAAAAACACCACGAAGAAGGCAATGCGGAACCACCTTTCCAAGTATCCTGATTGGAAATGACATCATGGATTCAGCTTTACGTGAAAGACTCGATTCAGTGCTTGACAAAAAAAGCCATGTATGCAGGGCCGGCCTTAGGCACAGGCAAAGCAGGCAGTTGCCTGGGGCGCCAAGATCTAGGGGGCGCCATTTTCACAAAAAAGTGTGTTTTAAAAGTTGTATGTTTTTCATTTTTTATTCATTTTTCAAATAAAATGATTATTTTCATTTGAATTCAAAACTTTCGAATACGGAACAAGTTTAAAAACAGTTGTTGATTTCACTGCAAGTTTTCAAGTAATTCAATTTCAACACCGCACAAATTTTATTTTAACCAATAAAATTCAATTATTCGCGCTTATCTGTACTCTGTAGTTTGTGTCTGCAATAGTCCTGTCGATAAATCTGTTGCTGACATAGTAACAGGCAGCTATCGACTGAAAATGCCAACAAGTAAAGGAATAATTATTGTAGTATAATATATTTAATCTATGTAGCCTTACTTGCTGACTGCTAAGCAGACATCGCAGTTCCATTCATTAAGATAATTAGGCCTACCTGTAAAAATCTATGCATTTACATTTTAATAGCAGTTTTCTTAATTTATGTCGAAATCAATTTATAGAATTTATCGCATAAAATTAAAATTTTAATTTAAAAAATTGGGTAAACCCTATGAAGCGTCAGAAGTTATCGGGTGCTCAAAATTGGAAGAAAAAAGAAAAACAAGTTAGTATCAAAAATTAAAAAGGATGCCTTTCCAACTATTACAACAAAACTGAAACTACTTTAGCCATTAGTGTAAGTGCGCCGTCATCAGCTAGTAGCCTAATTCGTTTGTAATATTAGGCCTACTAATATTGCAAGTATTTCCTTAAATTGCTTTCAGCTTTATCATGTTTTGATAAACTTAAACCTGATGGTGAAAAACTAGGCCTAGACTACATGCAGAAAAAGATTTCTGATTACTTCAACAAATGATTTTTTAATAAATATTTTGTTTCTGTTTTCGGTAATTCGAATTTTTCGGTAATTCTAAGTGTTTTTGCTTGTTACCATCCCCAAAATTCAAAATTATCCAGCGATGAGTGTACTAATAAAAAAATTAATAAATGACAGTTGAACGTAATATTTTGGCTGGTTCATCATTGACCTGTGCCGTGGGGTGGGGATCAGAGGGCGCCAAATGTATGCTTTGCCTGGGGCGCCATTTGAGCTAGGGCCGGCCCTGCATGTATGGCAATCAGTCAAAACCTTGCAAAGAGAACGATTTCACTGTTTGGAAATGGACGTCAGAACAATATTGACATCAACAAAGAATGCTAATGACAGCCAAGAAATAATGCAAGCAGGTCCGAATATATTGGGTCAATCACAGGTGAGGGTAGTGATGAGTGCTGGAATTAGGGTAATAAACACTGTAGGACAGGAGTCAATCAATCAATCAGAATTTATATAGCGCCCCTTCAAGATCCCTACTCAGAGGAGTGCCAGAATGCACTGGCCATTCTGACGGAGGAGAAAGTCATCAAATGTGCTGCCAGAATAGTACAACATGAAGACAGAATGCTATGGAGAAAACAAGAGCTCATTCACTGATGCCAGTTCACATGCCCACCAGCCACCACAGTGCACGAAAAGGAGGTATTGAACATTATTATTATTATTTAATATTAACATTGTTAACACAAGTAGAAGTCGCACAGAAATGTGATTTCTGAGGTGAGGTTAGTCAGCCACCAAGTGAAGAGCAGTTAGATATCCAGATGTTTGACAGTCATTGAGAAATAGTGAGTTTAGAGGCATCTCTTCCAAGAAGAAACAGAGTTCAAGCTTAGGACAGTTATTGGTATGTACTTGGTTCCATTCCTTGAAGGCAACAACATGGAATGCACAAGAACCCATCACAATTCTGCATCGTGGCTCAGCCACAAGACCCAAGCCCATAAATCACAAGCTGCATGGAGGGATTTATCAAGAGACAAGTGCATTGAAGGTACTGTAGGCACGAGTGTTCTCAGAACTCTTTGACTAGAGCCATTACTAATATTTCAAATAAGAAGATATAATCTCTGTGCTTATATATTTCCATTACACTACTGTATATTCAGTGACTCATATTAAATGGCAAATGCTATGTCAAATCACCATCGATGAAGTTGTGGCTCTGATGTTCAATCAGGATGGAACATTATTGTTTTCACTAAAATCACTTATAATTCTTAGATACATGGCAGCATTATGTTGATATAAAATTTATTGCAACTTTAAAGTTAAAGATTTGTTTTAAAACTTCTCTGTTTGCTATTTTGGATATGCTGTTATAGCATTTATTGACCTCATGTAAAGCAGCAGAAGATACTGAACATAGGAAGATATTACTATATATAGCACCACACTCAACAAGCAATTTATTATAACACAGTTTTTATGGATCTGTTTTAATTTAAATAGAATGCTTTGCTTCATATAAGTAAACTGGTCAATTAAGTAGATGAAGAGTGCCTAATTATTATACAACATATACTAAGGCAGCTGTTTAATTACAGCTGATATTCAGTAACACTGTCCAATAGGTGAAAGTTACTGACTATAAGCAGCTCTGCCTGGCTGCAACCAGAAATTTTGATATTAGTAATATCAACACCAATGCCTAATAACCGTCATGCATCATGTGACATAACTGTAACAAGTCACAAACCTCAGGATTTGTTTCTGAATCCCAGGGCATCTTTGCAAGACTTTTTCGTATGCTTGGTCGTGATCTTGTCATCAGTGACTGTAATGGGATTTTCTCCAGTCGTACAGAGGACGGGCTGTTCTTGTCAGAAGTTTCAATTGATTCAAGGAAAACAGAATCTGATATAGCTGACCTTGCTGAAGATCCATGGCCACTTGACGCAGCAAGAATCCAGTCAACATCAGCAGTATTTCCATTACCAACATTGTGATAAGCACAGGTCACATACTCCACTAAACCACAGGCATCTTTTTTTGGCAGCTGACGATTGGCTAGGCGTGCCTGCATTGCAGCAACAGCACCCAAACTATCTGTGCCTTTTTCCACATTTCTGACAGCATTCATCAAGATACTATGCTGATGAGGTCCAAGGGCTTGTCCAAGAACTGCCAAGCATTCCAGTGCAGCCTGACGCACCTGTCTTTTAGGGTCAATAAGTGCACATGCAACTTTCTGACAAAGAAAGTCCAGATCAAAGTCAGAACTTGGAAATGTTAGCAAAGCAATGATTATGACATTTATTGACTCATGGCGAATACGAGAATTCCGATGACTTAGGTTTTCACATACAACTGACAATGAACTTTTTGGTGAATATATCTGCATAATTTGGGTAACAATCTTCATTATTCCTTCACGAATAAATGGTATGTTATCTCCTAAATGTTTAGTTAAACCTAGAATCAGATGTCGAAGATCTGGCTTTAATGTTAGAAAGTAAAATTTGTCAAGAAGAAGTCCAAAAATTTCTAAAGTGAGTTTATTGACCTTAGTGTTTGAATCATCCAAAAGCATCATCAGAAATTCAATGAATTCCTGTAAACTGGGAACTAGATAGATATTATCACAAGCTGCCACAGCCGTTCTCAGGGCCCCAACTGCTTGGGTACGGGACTGAGGATCAGAATCATCCATTATGCTATCCAGATTCTGATCAAGAACGAAGCCAAACTGCAAAGAATTTGGGGATTGTGCCTGACTATGAGGAGTACTGCTTACATTCAAATTTGGAAATGACTCTGTAAAAGCATTTTTGCCGCTGAAAGACTCAAGATGTTTGTCACTATATCGCCTTTTGGTTTCCAGATCACAAAAGGCACTAATGTTGGCATTCTCATTCGATTTCTCTTCTGCCATAAGCAAAAAATACAAGTCTTTCAATCTCAATGGCATAGCATTCACATAACCAGTAAATTTCTCCTTTCCAAGCAAATTAGACAATTCTCGAATAGTTCTGATTACATCAGACTGCAGATATTTCTGTGAAAGACTTGAGAACAATGAATATATGAGGTCAGTAAAGTTCTTGTTCTTTAATTCATTTGTGAACAGCATTGGCAAGTATGATATAACAAGTTTGCTAATATCAATATCATCATTTTCTACTCCTTGACTAATAATGGCCTGCATTGTAGCTTGAAAATTAAGATTCTTCAAAGAAGAAGATAAAATTTGGACAACACAGAGATGGACTGCACTTCTGGTATCATCAAAACATCTTAAAACAGATGGTAAAACAGTAGTTGTCCAGGTGCCTGCATCTGAAGCAAGACATGGCACCAAACTGAGCATCATTCTCAAGCATGGCATTCTTGCATCGTGCTTTGTATCTTCTAGCGCTGTTGATAGTGCTAAGAAAATCTTTTGGCAATCGGCAAAAGGCAAATGACGGCCTGAACTCTTATTTATAGCCACCTCTAACATTTCAATGGCGCCCAACCTCTGGTCTACATCATGACCACTGAGCATTGAGATTACTTGACTTTCCTGCATGTGTAAAAGGTTGCTGTGATGGAAGATAAATGACTTATGCTGCAGCTCATCATATGCAGCACAGTTTATAGCTTATTCTGCATTCCCACTGAAACATATAAACAAAAGTCACAACAGTTAATTTCTAACATGAAGCAAAAATTTGAATCAATAGCTTTAAATGCACCTTAAAAAATTGACATGCCACATTGACATTGCCAAATTGGCAGACTCTAAGTTGCTGCTTTAAGCAAACATCCGGTTCTGTTCAGAAGACTTTAATTTCGTTACTTTGACAATGCGTAGCCTATGGTAGGTTGTGACGTCACTGATTTGGGACTCTTAGTTTTGATATAGTGCTTGTTTTCATGGTGTTCGCTTTCGTAGTCACGTTGCTGAATTCTTCTTAATAAATCTTAAAAAACTATCGAATCGTATGGACCTATCGAACAATTTCTGGTAGCAGAGCGTGGTTCTTATAAAAGAAATAGATCGAATCGTTAGAATCGTAGTGAATTCGAAAATTGTAGCAGAAACTTTGACTTTAATCGAAGCAAAATGGCGGACGGTTCAGAATCCGAAACGCAAGTACTAGAAGATACGAACGTTGAACTGGTTAAACTATCGAAATCCAGATCAAAAGCGACATTTACACGTTGTCGGCATAGTCTGTTAAAATTGTTGGACGATGCGGTTGTCGAACGGAAGGAAATTCGAGAAAAACAGCAACAGTTGGCAGATAGCATGGAAAAGGCTATGGAGCTGATGGAACAATTGGTGACCATCTACAACGTGACTGGTGACAGACAGAACATTGAAAAAACGAGCACTGAAATGGAAACACTAGAATTTGAATTCTCATCAGCTATGAAACTCGCTCAACGTCAGTTAGATGAGGAAGCAAGTGGTGCATCTGTCGCTGGAAGTCCACAACGTGCAACCCAGGTAACAGACTTTGTTCAGTCAGCATCTATCGTTCAAGCTCGTACAAGCGACCCATTTATTGATCATCAAAGCATAAGAATGTTTGACACTTCGGATGTGCTAGATCAGCGACAGCGTGAAAGTCGAAACTATGCAGCGGATGAAAATACTGGCAGTGCACATATCGGACAAGATCTGTGGAAACAGTTGAAACGCGTATCAATTCCAGTCTTCTCGGGTGATAAAAGAAATTATGAATCGTGGAAAGCTTCTTTCATGGCTTGTGTCGATCGAGCACCAACGTCATCTGAGTACAAACTTCTACAGTTGCGGCAGTATCTGTCTGGTGAAGCTCTGAAGGTCATTGAGAATTTGGGTCATTCAGCAGCAAGCTATGAAGCAGCGAAGCAACGGTTGGAGCGAAAGTATGGTGGAGTGCGACGACACATTGCAATCCAGATGGAGGAGATTGACAGTTTCAAGCCTGTAAGGAACGGCAATGCTCAAGATTTAGAAAGATTTTCTGACTTACTAGATGTTACAGTGATCAATTTGAAGGATTCTGGTCGGTTAGAGGAACTGTGCTATGGATCATTGTATCTGAAGCTTCTTAAGAAAATGAACGAGAGCATGCTTGCTAGTTACCAACGTTGGGTATTTGAGCATCAAAGGACTGAGGATGTTGAAACGCTGAGAGAATGGATTCTAAAAGAAGCAGAATTCCAGACTGTTGCCAATGAAACTGTGCAGGGTATTTCCGAAGTGAAAGTTCATCCCAACAGAAGAATGCATTCATCATCACAATCTTATTTTGGTCAGAATCTGAACCAGAGACGGTATAAGAAAGAATCGGTCACTTGTGCTTTCTGTCAAGGTCAACATGGAATCTGGAGATGCAAACAGTATGAGCAGCTGGATGTGTCTGATAGGTGGAATGTAGCAAAGGATGCGAAATTGTGTTATCGATGTTTGGAAGGAACACACCTTGGTCAAGATTGTGTTCGCAGTCGACCATGTGGTCTGGGGAATTGTAGTAAACTTCATCACAGACTACTGCACAAGGATAAAAGCAGTTATCGGAACGTAAGCATGAATCCCAGAGTCGTTGCAACATCGAGGTCATCACATGAAGATCGTCCTATCGGAATGCCTGTGACCTCTCGATCGCCAGAAGCTGCAGAAAGGGGAGGCAGCAGTGATACAACGTTAGTCTCCAATGATGCCTGTGTCAACATGTGCTCGCTACGTACTGTTCCAGTTATTCTGAAAAACGGTCACAAGACGATTCAAGTGAATGCGTTGTTGGATGATGGAAGTACAAAGACCTATTTGAATGCTGATGTAGCTGCTGAACTTGGTCTCGTCGCTGAAGCACAACAGATAACAGTGAACGTTTTGAATGGACAACGTGAGGTATTCAAAACAATGCAAGTGGATGTACAACTCCAAAGTTTGGATAGAACAGTGAATATGATGATCTGTGCTTATACTACGAAGAATGTGACTGGAAGTATGGAGATTGTGAATTGGAAAAAACATTCTGCAAAATGGCCACACCTTAGTGGCATAAACTTTCCAGTATTTCAATCACGTCGTGTTGACATGTTGATCGGTTTGGATTATGCTGATTTGCACTTTGCTCAAAGGGAAGTCCGAGGCAAGCCTGGTCAGCCAATAGCCCGACTTACACCGCTGGGATGGACTTGTGTTGGAAAGACATCGCCAGTCGAATCTGCATTTCATACGAACTTTAATTATACTTACTTTCTTCGAGAAGATGTGGATGAAGTAAATGCAACACTTCGTAAGTTCTGGGAGGTTGAAGAAGTTACAGCATCGAACAACAACGACTTATCGCAGGATGATCGAATGTTATTGCAAGAAGCAAGAAGAACATTGTGTTATGCTGATGGAAGGTATCAAGTGCAGATCCCTTGGAAAGATGGCCATCCAGACTTGCCAAACAATTACGACATGGCTGTTAGGCGTTTAGAATGTACTGAAAAGAGACTCCAAAAAGATCAAACAGTCAAGAGTGCTTACTGCAAAACTATCGAACAGTATTTGGGTAAGGGGTACATTCATAAAGTGGAACAGAGCAATAGAGATGACAAATGCTGGTATTTACCTCACTTTCCAGTAATTCGAACTGATAAGGTGACAACAAAGACAAGAATCGTGTTTGATGCATCGGCTACTTATAAAGGTGAATCGTTGAATCAGACCATTAATCAAGGTCCAAAGTTGCAACAGCAGTTGACAAACGTCTTGCTCAGATTTCGTAAGAATCCAATAGCACTGGTTTGTGACGTTGCCGAGATGTACCTTCGGGTTGAGATAGCCAAGAAAGACAGGCCTTATTTCCGATTCTTGTGGCGCGATATGGATAGAAACAAAGTTCCAGCCATATATGAATTCTCACGTGTTGTGTTTGGTGTGAATTGTTCACCATTTCTGGCACAGCTTGTTGCCCAAGAGCATGCAAGACGACTAAGTGAACAGTTTCCATTAGCTGCAGAGACTATATTGAAGTCAACGTATATGGATGACAGTATGGATTCTGTGGAATCTGTTTTTGATGGAGTGGAACTGTACAGACAAATGTCAGAGTTGCTTGGACAGGCAGATATGCATGCTCGCAAATGGTTGTCAAATTCGGATGAAGTGTTGAAGAATGTACCACCAGAAGATCAAGTTACTGAGATGGAAATTGAAGGTGATCAAATGTATGGAGCAAAGACCCTTGGTGTGATATGGTTAGCACATGAAGACGTTTTCACTTTTCGATTCAAACCAGTGGAAGATGGATTTGTTTGCAGCAAGCGAAATGTACTTAAAAAGGTAGCATCGCTCTTCGATCCACTGGGATTTTTGGCACCATATATTGTCCGTGCCAAGATTCTGTTGCAAAAGATGTGGTCATGTGGTTTGGATTGGGATCAACCACTGAACATGGAACTAAAAGCTGAAGTTATGGATTGGTTTTCGGAGCTTGTTGATGTCAGTAGAATTCAAGTTCCAAGATGCCTTCGTCAACAGAATGAGAAGCTGTTGTCAATGTCGTTACATGTATTTGCTGATGCATCCACATATGCGTATGCTGCGGTTTCATATGCAAGATGTGTCTATGAAAGTGGTTGCATCTCAAGCCAGTTTGTATGTTCGAAGACAAAGGTAGCTCCATTGACTTCAACGAGTGTTCCACGACTGGAATTAATGGCAGCAGTATTAGCACTTCGTCTGGGAACAAACATTGCAATTCCACTTGATATCAAACTGTCCAGTATTACCTTCTGGAGTGATAGCATGAATGTCCTACACTGGATAAGAGGTCGGAGTAGAGCATACAAACCGTTTGTAGCAAACAGAATTGGAGAAATTCAAATGTCAACCAATCCAGATCAATGGAGGCATATTCGATCCGAGCAGAATCCAGCAGACTTGGCTTCACGAGGGTTGACAGCTTCACGTCTCGTCAGTGAAACCCTCTGGTGGAATGGTCCAGAGTTCTTACAAACCTCTGTTGACAACTGGCCTATTTGTCCAATGGAACCAGTCAATGATATAGTGTGTGAAAGAAGAAAAGCAGATCGACATCAAGATTTAACATCGACCTTCCTAACCATCAACAATTCAATAGTTAATCTGGAGGACAGATTAAAACCAGATCGATACTCGGATTGGAGATGATTGATACGGGTGCAGTCATGGGTTCTTCGATTCATCAATAACTGTAGACTGGAAAAGCAGGAGAGGAGTCATGGAGAACTACAATGTGAAGAAATCAAAGATTCTGAAATCCTTTTGATAAAAGCTTGTCAGCAGGAAGCTTTCAATGAAGAGTATCGAGCCTTGCTTCAAAAGAAAGTCTTGCCAGCCAGCAGCAAACTATTAGTTCTGAATCCTCAGCTGGATGAAGATGGTTTAATGCGAAGTAACAGCAGATTGGTTAATGCTGAAGTCCTGCCATATGATGCACGTTATCCAATTATCCTGCCTCGAAGACATGGAATCACAAGATTGATTGTAAAATGTGAGCATGAAAGGGGAGCTCATGTCTGTGGCACAAATCACGTACTTTCAGAGCTATCAAAGAGATATTGGATTCTTTCTGCACGCGAAGCTATTCGAGAATGGGAAAATATGTGTATGACATGTAAGCGTCGAACCACAAAGTCAGCAACTCAGATTATGGCGCCATTACCTACTGGTAGACTGAAGTTACCGAGTCCTTTGAGAAGCTTCGTTCACACTGCTCTTGATTTTGCAGGACCATTCCTTACAATTCGAGGTCGAGGTAGATGCAGAGAAAAACGTTATCTGTGTCTGTTCACTTGCATGACGACTAGAGCAGTACATTTAGAGATGGCATATGGACTGGATACGGATTCCTTCTTAAAAGCATTCTTCCGTTTTGTTAATCGTCGAGGATGGCCGGAAGAGTTGACATCTGATAATGGACGCAACTTTGTTGGGGCAAATCGAGAGTTGCAAGAACTGATGACGAACTTGGATCAACATAAAATTCGCAAGTCCACAGTATCGCATAACTTAAAGTGGAATTTCAACCCACCAGCTGCACCGCACTTCGGAGGAGTATTCGAAATCATGATAAAAGCAGCTAAACGTGCAATCAATGCAATTCTTGGGAACGCTGAAGTTGGTGATGAAGAGTTGACGAGTGCTTTCATCGGAGCTGAAGCACTTATGAATTCAAGACCATTGACATACCAGTCAGCAAAACCGCACGATATAACACCACTTACGCCAAGACATTTCCTGCATGGTGAACTGGGAAGACGAGCGGCTCCAGTTCCGGTTGATGAAATTCACCATCCAAGACAGCGTTGGAGACGTGTTCAAGAACTTATTCGTCACTTTTGGCATCGCTGGATGCAAGAGTGGTTACCTGGTCTGGGATCAAGAAAGAAATGGTGCTCAGCCAAAAGAGAATTTCACGTTGGAGATGTGGTTCTGGTTGTGAGTTCTGATACAGCCAGAGGAAGTTGGCCTTTGGGAAGAATCGTCTCCGTTCATCCTGGGTGGTCAAGGTCCGCATCGGAGAAACTGTTTTCACACGACCAATTAACTCTTTGTGCCCACTAGAATTTTCTGATGATAGAAATTCTGATAATTGATTTGTTACTGTTGACATGACATGAATCAGTTGAATAGTTTAGAATTGTGTGATAGGTTTACAGACACTTACAGATACTTACATAGTTTAATTGGTGAAAATAACAGTTACTGTTTAGGTGATGTTTACACATCACAAAGGGGAGGATGTTCAGAAGACTTTAATTTCGTTACTTTGACAATGCGTAGCCTATGGTAGGTTGTGACGTCACTGATTTGGGACTCTTAGTTTTGATATAGTGCTTGTTTTCATGGTGTTCGCTTTCGTGAGCTGATACCAGGCACGGTCTGCATTATTTCATGATTATTTCAGCCTGGTATCAGCTTGCGAATGCTTAAAACACTACTATAATGGAGACAACTACATCAATTGAACTACAAGAGTCTCAAAAACAATTTTTGTTGTTGTATATAGTATTTGAGCTGCTCTTTCCAATGGTGCTAATTTCACAGCTGTATAACCTGTCCCACATGCCCATATAAGGGCTTGAAAATGGTCGTCAAAACACAAAAATTAGGATTTTATCAATTTCAGATGGCAATAATGCAAAAGGTAAAAAAGATAGAGACAATCTAATTGCTTATTTGTGCACACAATGTGGACTATTACTGCAAGTGGTTCACAATTTCTCTGTTAATCAGCCCTTTTAGGTCATAGTGGAGCAGTAAAGTGCTGGCACCTGATATCAGGTCGCGAATGCTAAAAACACTACTATAATGGAGACAACTACATCAATTGAACTACAAGAGTCTCAAAAATAATTTTTGTTGTTTTATATAGTATTTGAGCTGCTCTTTCCAATGGTGCTAATTTCACAGCTGTATCACCTGTCCCACATGCCCATATAAGGCCTTGAAAATGGTCGTCAAAACACAAAAATTAGGTTTTTGTCAATTTCAGATGGCCATAATACAAAAGGTACAGATGATAAAGCCAACCTAATTGCTTATTTGTGCACACAATGTGGACTATTACTGCAAGTGGTTCACAATTTCTCTGTTAATCAACCCATTTGGTCATAGTGAAGCAGTAAACTACTGGCGCCAGACAGGGTCGTTGTTTTTTTCCAATTTTCAATCCGCAGCTAGAAAAAAACTATCCATCAGATATCTAGTTCCTCAACAGATGTTGATTAGAACCACATAAGCTATGTGTCCTGAAAATTTCATCGATTTATCTGCGCAAATAATGGACTTACGGCTTACTGAATATGGCAGCAAATTAGGACACGATTTTCAAATCGCGAAAAACAGGGTCACCCCAGTCGTCCTTAAAATTCTGTAAAAAATAAAATACTAGGAATATTGCTGTAAATTTGTGCACACCATGTTCCAATACATCAATGCACATTCTGTGCAAATTTCATCAAAATCTGAGACAGTCGAGTGGGAAACTTGCAAAAAATTTGTTGATTTCAGACGGAATGACCCAGTTTCACATGAATCTATTTTCATCAATCCAACTTCTACTTTCACAACAGATTATTTTCATCAATCCAGCTTCTATTTAAAAAAGAATTCTTTTCATCAATCCAGCTTCTATTTACGAAAGACCCTTATTATAATTGCTAAACAACATAAAGTACAGGATTCAAACCATCGTATTAATTTAGCAACGTAACTACGGGATTGAAAAAATGGTATTAATTTAGAACGTAAACCATGGTTTAACTGAAAGCAAGATCTTCCGCCCCAGAAGTAAAACATTCGTTAAAATTACTAAGACGGAAGCTTCCGCCACATCAGTAATTTCTGCATACGTTGTGTGGCAGAATTCCTAAGAGGATAAATCTTCCACGGCGGAATCTTCCACTGCAGAAATAATATTTTCGACACAATCCCGCAGCCAAAGACCTTTGTGCATGCGCAAATGTTCAGTCCAAGCGCATTGTTCAAAATGGCTTTTCCTGTCAATATTGGTGTCGTCACGGCTGGTTAGGGTCAGGGTTAGGTTAGGGTTAGTGCCATCATTAGATAACATGCTACAAACCTTCCGCCACAGAAGTAATTTCCTCGTGCTTTGTGTGGCCGAATCTTCCTCCGCAGAAGCACCATGCACTAAGCACCTAAAGTATGCTTTGTAAAAGTCCACATACATACATACAAACATACATACACAAATGTGGATCGAGGACGATATTTTCACAGTCTAACAAATAGTCGTTCACGGATTCCACTAATGAACGTGTATTCTAAAAATTCAAATGTGAATATGACTTCCAACTTGACAGACGTTATCTAATAACAATTAATATAAACATAAAATTAACGGTAAATTTAAGTTGGTAAATTATTTTATATCGTCAAATTCAAATGGAAGTTGGATTAAGGAAAAAAATTCTTTCACTAACTGGAAGTGGGATTGATGAAACCATTTCTGTCTTTAAAAAGAAGTTGGATTGATCGAAATAATTTTTACCGTACATAGAAGCTGGATTGATGAAACTAAGTTTCTGATGCAACAGAAACTGGAATGATGAAAATAATGGTTACCTTAAGTAGAAGCTGGGCCATGAGAATAGTTCTTTGCTTAAATAAAAGTTCCATTGATGAAAAATATTTTTTGGTTAAATAGAAGTTGGATAATTTTTTTTCAAGAAATGGAAGCTGGATTGATGAAAAATATTTCACGATGAAATGAAAGCGGGATTGATGATAGTTATCATGGACATAGGTAGAGTGCTCATAGGCGCTGACTTTTAGTAAAAGGTACTGGGGCAAGAATTTCGCTCCCATGATTCTTCCGTGATCGGACGATCCCTTCGCCTATCCTGCTCAAGGGCCGTTTTATCCTATAGGCACAGTAAGCACTGTTCCTAGGGCCTACGAACCTTTCAGGGGCCTACGAAAGTCTGAAAATGAGATATTGAAAAATAAGCTTAACGATTGAATTTGAAAATGAAAAAAAGGAGATTGCAATTTCTAAATTAATATTTTTAACTGTACTGAAACAGTTTAACTTTAAGATAGGCCTATTAACTTAAAGTTAAGTTGAGTTGTGCAACAGCCTAGACTATGTGAACTTTACAGCTCTTTGCATTATCAAAATCACTTATATTACAGGGGTGTCAAAGAGCAGGCCCAAGGGCAATTTCTGGCCCACCGATGAGTTATTTTTGGACCTCGGAAAATTGCCTAAAGACTACGCAATTTAAGAATAAAGATTAAATTTGTCATTTTTAGCGCTTTCGTGAGTTTTATTTGATGTTCGTACTGATAATGAAGGTCAAAATTAAGATTTTTAACCCTAATGTGATTGCTTGTATGGTAAAAAAAAACCAACCGCACCGTTTAAGATTTAGTTTTGCAAAAAAAATTCTATGAACGGGCTCACCGAGCTCCCTCCCAGACCCTGCCCCACTTTGCTCAGGCGCCGTCGGCACCCTGTCCCGCCACTTGCTGGAAAAATATTGCCACTGGCTCGCTATTAAAAAATATCAATTTCAGAGCAGGCAGTTGAGTTGGGGCCTATGAAAGCAAGAGTGCCTAGGGTCTACGACGACCTTAAAAACGACCCTGTCCTGCCATGTCTTCCCTCTCCCGAGTCCCCCTTTTCTCCAGCCCTTTCAACTGGACCAACTATGCAACATGCAGTGCTTCCTCTTTGCTCAATCATAAAGACGAGCAAACAATAACCATGAGTATTACTTACAACACAATTTCAGTTTTCTGTAACTACTAACTAATACTAACAAACTACTTTCTCTAACAAATCTCATGTTATCGCAGTTAGGCTACAGATACACCCATAAAGTTTGACAGTTAAGACACTTGAGTTACAGTCTTACTTCAACTTCATGGCGAATGTATTTTGCCGAACAGTGCATTTACGTATGAATTCTTACAGAACTGTGTCAATGTCCACTGCTTCCAGGTGTGCTCGATGACAGTTCAAAAGTGCAATGTTGTTTAATCTTGTCTGTGTCATAGTGTTTCGCAGATACGTTTACAGTCGCTAGCTAAGACCAGAAAATGCCTTTTCAGTAGTACATGTAGTGACAGGTACAGTTAGCCACGGATAGTCGTGAGTCATTTATTATTGAATGGTCGCTTACCAGTACTCCGTTTTCGCGCTACCCAATAATTTTCCGATAGGTCTACGTTCAACTGAGCTTCCTTAACTTTTGCTGTTCTGTCTATCTTAACGTATGTAAGTATGGAGGGACGGAGGGGTTAGAGAGACAGATAGCATTGGCATGCCATGCAAGATTGACCTTAAATTGACCCTCACAGTCCTCACTGCGATGGGTGTCTTACTCTCAGGATGTATAGTTAAACGTTCCCAAGTGCAACCGATCGAGTCATCCCCATACAAAACGCATTCACAGTGAATGATTCAACCTCGATTTGATACTCTACCCAACAGCGCTCAGACAGATGAAACATGTCCATCAACGAATTATCACACATGCGGCCTGCCATTTTCTAAGGGTCTCTGGTATGTAGGCATATCAAATTTCGAATGCAGGCTGAAGTTAAACCCGAGTCACACAGCGTTTTATAAGCGGCTTTTGATATGACATTTTTCTGAACATGGAGGCCGCAGAGGCGCTCCTTAATTGTTCTTTAACTAAAATGAATAAGTTTTATTAAGCATTTTGAATTTTCAATGGCCAAAAAGTACTGGGGCGAAACTATACTCTCGCCCCAGAACCTTGGCGAGTACTGGGGCGAAAGTCCCTGTTGCCCCTGTGGAGTCGGCGCCTATGAGAGTGCTTACTTACCAACGTTAAGTACGACATTGAAGACATTCAAATAATTTACCAACCTAAACTACGGGATAACCAAATTAACATAAACAGCTGATGGTTGGTTGCTGTTTAACGACACTGTGTCATAACAAAGATGATTTTTGAGTCGCCTCCTCCTTTCCCTTTGCACTACCACAGGTAGGGTAGTGGCGGAGTATAAACAGCTGATGATTAAGGCTAACATAATAAGCAAAGTGAACTCCTGCGAGCTAATTGAGTCTCTAGTTCTAAGAAAATTTAGTTTCCCTCGTCTTTTATTTGCCTTACTCAATTACTTTGCTGTATTAACTGTATTAACTAACCGTGCGTATTGACGAACCACTGACTTTTTCCTTTGGCGTCATTGGCATCTGACCAAAATGGCGCCAACCACAACAACTACAGTTTACATCACGTGGCCTAATTGCCCGGATGTAGCAGCAGCTTTTAGTGAGTAAGTAAGTTCAAACTCATTGCGACTTCGTAATTTGCTGCATTGGCTACGAGTAACTTAATAGAAATGCTACCTAAACGCAGATATAATGGTATTTACAAGTAGATTAAATATTTCGATATCAGTGAGATAAAAGTAGGCTAATAATATGGACATTTATGATTTTCCAAGTTACAGTAAAACAGGGCGAAGATTTATGCCAAGATTCTATGGCTACCAGGCAGTGTTGGGCATGAGTTAACTCAGATGAGTTTAAGCTCACGAGTTAACTCACTTGCTGTGATTTATGAGTTGAGTTAACTCATCTTAAAGAGTGTGAGTTTAAGTTATGAGTTTGAGTTAACTCATATTTTCTGTGAGTTTGAGTTATAACTCAATTATTTCAAACTCAACTCACTCGGCACATATTATGTTGAAACAAGCCGGTTTTTTAAATATCGGAACAGGCTGTCACACACCAACTTTTAAAAACTTCTGCTTAAAGCTAATACCAGTCATGTTTGAGATGTGAAACATGTGGACTGTGGTGTTTACTTTGACTCAGTAATAATAACCTGATTTATCCATTATCCCATTAATAATAATAACAGTTATACTAGTAATAATAAACTGATGATACCATTTCCTGGTAACTGTGTATTTGTACAACGTTCGATTAGAACGTGCTGGTATGAGACAAGTGAGTTGATGAGTTAACTCGTTTAACAACTGAGTTTGAGTTAACTCATTTAACTTAGGATGAGTTGAGTTTGAGTTTAAACTCATTTTGAGGTGCATGAGTTGAGTTTTGATTTAACTCATTTCTTGTGTGAGTTTACCAACACTGCTACCAGGTAACATTTTCGCAGTCCCATATAGGTTCGGCGAATTGGCAGCCATGTGCAAACCTCACCTCGTGATTAGCTCTGGATTTAGGCCTAATAGGCCTACAATTCATTCACTCATTCAGATGACTTATGTAGCGCCTTTCCGGAGACGCTCCCAGCCCAGCTCCGGCGATGAAGTAGTTTTCAGATTCTGGTAAAAGGTGTGTGCTGAATCTCTAGCTAAAACAACACGCAGATCTAAAGGCCGATTATTTCACTTGGTCGACCCATCCACTGAGAAGGCACGACGTTGCAACTTTGAAGTGCGCGCAAAGGGAACAACAAGTTCATCTCGAGATGTAGAACGAAGCTTTCTGCGGTCAGCCAAACCTGAGGTGGGGCAACAAAACTCGGGTGTGTAGGTTGGGGCACTACCTGACTGCAGTGACTGGCACCGCCACACCCAGACCGAATCCCTGAATTGAACGCGCTGGGAAACATGAAGCCATGCAGACATGGCAGTGGCGTCTACCAATGGGGGGGTTTGGAGACCGATCCCCATCGAACTTCAAAAGTGGGAGTTGACCGATTTTGGCCGAAAGTGGGGGGTTTCACTTTTTCATGTTACCTCTTTTCTTCTGTATGGTTGTGATAATATTAACCTACATTAAACCATTATCGTTTGATCGAAATTCTCTTATGTTTCCATTACAGTAGCAAACGGCTTGTACAACAGAACAATTACTGCACAGTCTGCAGTTTCTGCACTGCCAAGGGGCGGGAGGCGGTGGAGGCCCCGTCATATCAAGGCGTGGACTCCGGGTATACCAGGCGTGAGGCGTCCCTGTATCAAGGCAGCCCTACCCTTACGAGTCTACGACCAACGGGCCAACGGCTTACGCGATATACCGGCCAAATATTTGGAGCGGGTTGAGGCATGGACCTCTGGTATAAGGGCAAAGCCCAGGACACACAGCTGTCTTTTGCCGTACACAAGAGTATGTCCTGCATGCAGGTCATTGCAGGAAGTATTTGCCAAGTTGATACTCTCACGTGTACAGCATTTAAGGAGCTTGGAAAAATCGACTATTAAGCATTTGTAGTCATTTTGCACTGCTTGCAACACAGATTACATGTTTTATTATCATCTTTTATTATTCCAGCAAGGCAGAAAACTAAATAAAGCAATACAGCCAAAGGCAAAAACTTGTTATAAAGTTGAAGAATGGCATCTTGTTTATTCATGCATACCAAAGCAGAGCAATCATCCTTGTTGTAATTATCGATTATAGGTCGGTAGGTTAGCCAGTAAACCAGTTAGTCGGTAGGTCAGTCAGTAGGTAAACCAGTATGGCCCAGTCAGTCAGCCAGCCGGTCGATAGGTCAGCCAGTCACTGACAGTCAGTGGGTCAGTTAGTCGGTCGGTCAGCCAGTTAGTTGGTAGGCCAGTGACCCGGTCAGTCAGTTGGTAGTTGCCCTTATACCCGGGGTCCACGGTTGAGGACCCTGAGGTTGCTGCGCTAATGACACGGCCGCCCAGACTGGCAGCGTTCTCCGCTGCTAGCCTGCAACCTGCATCATGTGTGTCATCACTTCGGCGGTTCTCTGGCTCAACTTTCGAAATGGCCCATCTTTAGCCTATCTCTGACCTGTCCACTGTGTCCAGTCAGTGTGTGGCGGACATTTCAAATGAATATATGCATGGGAGTCATATGTTATAGATTACGTTGGACTCGCGAATATATGAACGTGTTGCGAGTTGATTAATTTAGCCTACTTTATTTCTTCTGACTTCTGAAGTCCTGAGTGAGTAGGCCTATTGGTTATGAAATGATACACAATGATATACAGGGACGCGGTGGTGTAGGCCTAGTGGTATGTTCTGTGCCTTGTAACCGGAAGGTCGCAGTTTTGAACAGGGCCGATGAGAGGGGGGTCAGGTGGGGTTGCTGCCCCGGGGCCCGGTTCTATGGCAGGGGCCCTGGCAGGGGCCCGGAAATGTCTAAAACTTCTTTCAAACTGAAGAAACCTGTGGGTTTTGGCCTAATGCAGTCTAATTGCTTCAATTTAATAGCTAGGTAATGAAGTAAATTAAATGTCTCTATTGAATTTCTTTACCAAAATGTAAGCCAATAACGAATGTGACAGTGGAAATTGGACTGAAAAGGTTAGCATTGTTGTTAACGAAAACGATTTAATAACTGTGAAATGGGCCATTTCTCAGTTGCTCAGTCAGAGGATTTAGGAGTGAGCACAGTAACAGAAGTTGGTCATCACTCATCAGAATGGTTTTGGACTATCTGCTGATGCAAAGTTAACTGATGCAGACAAATTTCGATTTCTGACCGAATTCTATGCTCCACCAGAATCGTATGCGTGGCCAAGAACTTTGCATTACGGGGTGCGTAGGCCTAATGCAAAGTTCTAGGCCACGTTATAGGTGAATAATTTGAATTTGAAAACACTGCTTATCAGTGGGCCTATTTTGAGATTTATTTGCAGTAGGCCTAGAATTGATTAGGCCTATTCGTTTTGGGAGGCATAATTTGTACTGGATGTAAATT
This sequence comes from Aporrectodea caliginosa, assembly GCA_020284085.1. Classification (NCBI taxonomy): domain Eukaryota; kingdom Metazoa; phylum Annelida; class Clitellata; order Crassiclitellata; family Lumbricidae; genus Aporrectodea; species Aporrectodea caliginosa. Next base: position 993,444 of record JACEVL010000781.1, read on the forward strand.
TCTGAATTGAAATTTGAGTTATTGTCTAAATAAATAATGCTTTAACTTACAGTCGGATGTAGGCCCTAATTTATCACAATAAATAATTGATATCAAATTACCAATATTTGATATTATAATAATTATAATTCCATTAAGTTGATAACGAATTACAAGATGAATTACCATCAGAAATCTGGAGCTCAGTAAAGGAAAGAAAGATTGGTGAAAGTCAGGAATGCAAACGAGAGACAAACAATCCTTCGAAGCCTTGCATTTTCAATTTCATCAAAAGCGAATCATGCAGCAAATGCAGCTGACAATATCGTTGCTAGTATGATTATTATTATTATGATTATTATGATTATTATGATTATTATTATTATTATTATTATTATTATTATTATTATTATTATTATTATTATTATTATTATTATTATTATTATTATTATTATTATTATTATAGCAAAGTGAGTAATTTAGCATGGTAAGGTCGAGGAAAAACAGATGGCGTTCCCGCGTTGGACAGCTACCGAGAGTCTTTGGAATAGGTAGTTTTTTGTTTTATTATTATTATTATTATTATTATTATTATTATTATTATTATTATTATTATTATTATTATTATTATTATTATATTCGTTTATTGGCACACAAAAAACAGCTGACACACCGCAACTGATTACAGATAATTCAAAAAAATAATAAAGATAGAATCAAAATATAAAACTAATGTTAACAGGAAGGTTCAAAAGATGGAATTTATTTATGATAAATTTATTTATTTATGATAGTAGCCTAGATGTACGTGGAGTTGATCATGGTAGGCTACTGAGCGAGTTGTTGACGTAGTCCATGACATTGTAGACAATGCAACACAGCAATATTATTGACGTGCACCTCTTGAAATTGGATATCATAATGCGATAAATGTCATTTAAAAGGAATTTTTAGAACTGCACGACCCCTTAAAAAGCCATAGTGATTTAGCCTATTCCAAATCGGATGACAATGAACATTTTAAAACTAGTTTTAACTGCATAAAAATGCTTATACAGCTGCACAACACTTCATTTAGAACTGCCCTTTTTGTGTAGAACTGCACACTAAAAAAAGCCCTGTTATTAATGTTAGGCTATTACCCTTATTACTATTCGTTAAAATGTAGTTTGATGGCGTTTTTTCAGGCTTACACCAGACATGGGCTTAATAATGAAAACGAGGGGCCCTGATGGATGTCTACCCCGGGGCCCGATTTGGCTCTCGACGCCCATGGTTTTGAATCTACCTCAAGCAAGTTGAAGCAACTGTGTAGCGACCCTGGACAAGTTGCTCACCCTTAGTTGTCTGCGAGGAAGCAGGAAGGCAATGAGAAACCACCTTTACTTAATATCGTTTATTTAACGACACCGTCATATCGACGATGATAGGCGTCATTACAAGGATAATATATACAGAGTACATAAATGGTCGTCTTCGACTGTTCTAACAGTTTTGTGCCTGAGAAACCACCTCAATCATATAATCGTTTTATGTCACCCCGGGTGGCATAAAAAAGCTCATCATCATCTTCATCATCATCAGCAGCAGCAGCATCATCATCAGCAGCATCATCATCATCATCATCATCATCATCATCATCATCATCATCATCATCATCATCATCATCATAGGCGTAGCTACATTGAGGCACGAGGAGGCAGTTGCCTCCTCTTGCTTTTTTATATACTGGAACTTCCATTGACCAATGACCCCAATGACCAGGATTTTGTCAATGGTCTGTGATGTTGCCTCCTCTTGAATTTAAGTCTCGCTACGTGCCTGATCATCATCATCATCATCACCATCATCCATTCCTATAGCAGTGCAGCTACATTGCAAATAGCTAATAACAGATTTATCGATTGTGCGCAAATCAGAGGCAGTGTCCTTACCAGGCACCTTCGTCTGTATAGCCAGATGGCGTATTAAAGCTTTGAACACTTAAAGTCATTCTAACTAACCAAGTAGCCAGATTGACTCCAGACTTCAACTTGGTATATAGATAAACCCCATAAGAGGTCCTTAAATACACTTATGTAGAAAATTTCTCTCTACATTTATTTCGCCAGCCGGAGGTCAAAGGAAAATGTTTTAAATGTCATGTCTTAAATTCTTAAACAGTTTTAGTCCGATTGACTTCAAACTTGACCTAGATAAGGTCATAAGGAGTGAAGGGTTCCAAATAACATGGTATCAACAGACGTAAAATTCATCCCAATGATTATTTTATATCTTTTTTGCCCAGACCCATGTTGTGTCAGGGTTAGAAGGATCATTTCTTGCTGACTTTCTTCACAAAGAAAAAGTCCAGGAAAATGGATATGTGTTTGTTGGTATTCATTATTATAACTCGACAAATTAAGAACAATTATAGTTATAGGCATATTTGATGTTAATATTTATTATATATATATATATATATATATATATATATATATATATATATATATATATATATATATATATATATATATATATATATATATATATATATACACACACACACACACACACACACACTGAAAGCACTGAAATCAAATTAAAGTATCTAAATAATTTAAAATATTTTTTTTGTGAAAATTTAAATTAACTAAATTATTTTTAATGGCTGAAAAAGGTCCCGGAATGCCGCTCCGGACCGTTCCGGCCGAAAAAAGCACTGCACCGAAATGCGTATTTCAGAGGTCAAATTTTTGTGGGGCCCAGTTGGGGGGGTTAGTTCTCCAATGACTACTGGGGGGGTTAGACGCCACTGAGACATGGTCGAATTTTTAGAAACCAACAAAGAGCAGCTGCACGAAGCACGCGCTTAGGCTGTGCAATGCGCCCCAAGGGGAGGCCAACATAGATGGCACTGCAGTCAGTTCTAGGCTACTACAAACAAACGCATGAACAAGAGTAAGACTGCAGCATTAGGTGAAAGTGAACGGAAATGACCCGCAACAGACGGAGCTGAAAAATGCAGGCCCAACAAAAGATTTAGATGTTCAGATAAGGTAGGTTCCTGATCAAGAACAACAGTGTGATTCTCCTTACAGATTTTATGTTAGTTATAGTATGTATGTATGTATGTATGTATCATGTATGTATGTATGTATGTATGTATGTATGTATGTATGTATGTATGACTATGAGCACTTGTTATAGCGCCCCTTCAAGATTTCTACTCAGAGGCGCTCCCGACTACAGCGCGGACACTGAATCGGAATTTCACGCCGAAGCGCATGAGCAATTGCGAGTGAAGGACTTGCCCAGGGTCCCTACGCGATGGCTTCAGGTGGACTCGAACCCGCAACCCTCCGGCTGCAAGGCACCGAACTTACCCCTACACCACCGCGCCCCACAATAGTAATAGTTATAGTTAATGGTTTTTCATTTTAGTTATAGTTACAGTTGTAGTTAGTAGGTCTACTATTTTATAGTTAGCCTATAGTCATATTTACTGGATATTTATTTTTGTTACTATTTAGTTACAATCCGGTTAAGCGAAATTGTATTCAGACTCAGCAGCTGTGCATTAGGGTGTCCCAAAAAGGTAGACACTTTTCAAAAGTTTATATATCTTGAGGGCCAATTTCTACAAAGTTTCTATAGAATTAGTTATTATATTGTACGAAGTTACAGCTAATTAACATTAAACATTTAGGCGTGGCTCAAGCGACTCTAAGTTAAGCATTGTATAGCTGAATCATACACATTAATTTACCATTGAGAAATTTTATCCCAGAGTATCTCAGGAACTAAAAGCAATCGAGAAGTGATTTTTGTGTCTATGACCGGGTTTTCCTTAGCCTATATGCTATTTCTAACATTGTAGGACAATCGGATTAGCTTCATTTTCAAGGTCATTTGACATCTATTGTCATAATATTTCGTTATCGGTGAAGACTAAAAAGAAGCTGCAGTCCAAGATAGGCCCACTGGGCTCCAGAAAATAAAACAGAGTTATAAACAACCTGGTACGACCATCGCATGACTTTTAGTTCAAGGTCACTCGACCTGTTATGGTCAATCTTTGGCCTCACTGGAACTACAAGTTATTTTTTAAAAATTCATGGCGTATATATGATGTTTTTCAGAGTCTTGGATTCCAAAGAAGTATACTCGACAGAGTTATGATGAACATCATAATTATACTGAGTGCATGACTGTAGTTCAGGGTCCATTGACCTGCACTGTTTAACCTACCTTTGGTTCTCCGAAACTACAAGTGCTATAATGGTTTTCTTGATGTCTACTGATTTTTATGATTTTAAGGGACGCCAAAAAAACTTTACACTCAACATTATAGGTTTCGATCGCTTTCCTCATTCTGCAGCTTCTCTCCAACCTTTCCTCTCTTTGGGTCAGCATGATCTCTTTGTCCCACGAACAAGGACCATTTTGGCGCAAGCTACAGTAGGTCACTGCTCACCATTGGGCCTGCCCTTTGGAATTCCCTCCCCTCCTCTTTACGCGTTTCCATTCCTTCTAGATCTATTCCTACTTCTCTCTTCCTTCAAAACCTATTTCTTCTCTCGGGGTACTCGCACTGGGAGCACTACTGAATAGTCACTGCTGTGAACGGCGCTATATAAGTTACTAATTACATTACACTACATCTGAGCTTCAAGGTCGCTTGACGACCCGGCGTGGTTGCCCTTCGTTTCTCGGCAATTGCAAGCAATAGAATTGTGATTGTGGTTTATCTTCAGTGAAGGCATTAAAGCACTTTCCTAAACATGAGATTTGTTATTGTACGTTGTGATTCACAGAAAATTGTTACAGGAAACTGTCTACGACTTTTTAAGGTCATATGAACTGTTACAAACCAACCAACGTGTTACTTGATATTATAGATCATGGAATGTAATTAGCCTACCGCATGCAGAGTGGTGTCTTCAGGATTTCTTGTAGCCAAAATCTAACAGTTGACACCAAGATCACCTTTCTAAGACCTGTGGGTGACTATGGATATAATTATATAAGGTCACTGTGAACGTCACGGTGAGTGAGGTCACGTGGTCTGTGAAATATAATATTATTATCAAATTCCTTGTAGTCGATAACCCTAGTCTGCAGACACCGAGATCTCCTTTCCAAGACTTCTGGCTTTGGAGATAGGAGCGGTTACTTCAAAAGTTGAGTGACGTTATGCCACATGTTCTGGAAGAAGAAACTGCTAAGGGGTTTCAAAAATATTTTAGGCAAATCCTTCTTTCCCAAAACCATAACTTGATAAAAGTTGATAGGCTACCTAAACATAAACCTTTTAAGAACAACACGTTAAGAGGAACCATTGATCCAACGCAATGTCAACTCTGACGTCAAAGTTTGACGTCATGTCACAAGGCGTCATGCAAGAGTAGGCCTAACCTTATGAGACAAAACCTATGTTGTGAGCAAACATTTCCAGGAAACCTCACCAAATGAATTTTGAATACCTCTTCCCGTTTGAAAGTTATGCATTGAAAACCGATATGTTGGTAAAATGTCCACACAGGCTATTGCATATAGGGTATACGAAATTTGAAAAGGCTTTGAGCCACGTCTAAATGATCTTCAATCTTGCTGAAACCCATCCTCTGCACCAAACTTTGCATTTTTTTAATCAGAATAGCCAAGAGAAACTTTTTAGAGGTTGGCCACTGAAATTTGAGAACTTTGGTTTTCCTGGGACACCCTACTGTGCATATTAAGACGCGTTAAGGCAAGGCTTCGCAAGGCTTTGAATGTGAACTTGCAGAAACGGAGAAGCAAATTGATATTGAAACACAATTTCTCAAATGCGTTGGTGTATGCATGCAATACAGGAATACAGGATATGTATATAATTGTATATACATATATTATATATATAGGCTATATATATACATTGTTGCTGTCTTCGTTTACGGCAGCTATCTCCTTTAAATCTGCCTAAGTATCATCAGTACAGAAGTTAATGATTATAGGCTACTCATCACTTCTGTACAGAATCATGGTATAAGGTCGAAACGCTCGATAGCCTTTGCCTGTTGCAAGATGCCTGAGAAATAGATCATTCTAACAGATTGATCGCCAGTCAGTTTTTCCGGCATCATCACTGTCACCATCATCATCATGATCAACATCACCGCCATCATCATCTTCTTCATTTACTTATAGACGTTAGTTATTTGTTGCGGCTAGTCCCGTTAATGACTGCTTTTTCTTTTAATTGTTTTCATAAATTCAATGGTCGCCTCGTGATTGATTAGCCTGAACATTGTTGCTGTCTTCGTTTACGGCAGCTATATATCTCCTTTAAATCTGCCTTTAAATCACTCAATCGTTTGACATCTTTACATAGGCTCATATGGCAACTAGATTTCTGCTTAAAGTTGAGTCTCTAGCCACTTTTATATCGCATATTTATGCTTATAATTTATAAAGCGAAAGGTTTTGGTTTAATGAAGGCAAGATTACGTTCTTCAGGTTTGCGATAGGGCCAAGATCAAGTGATCTCCATTCTCAGAATGTCTTTTTCCAAACTCATCAGCATGAACACATCCGTGCCACAAAACGATCTTCTGTATACTGATTAATGAATGCCCGTTCACAAGACATTTAAGAGAAGGACGAAATATAATTAGTTGACATTGAAATGACAAGCACAGATAGGTGAATGCTGAAGAGACCGAATCATGGTATAAGGTCGAAACACTTCGATAACTATATATATATATATATATATATATATATATATATATATATATATATATATATATATATATATATATATCATGCCTTCAAAAAAAACTTCTCTGAACTCATTAAGTCATTTATTGTCTCTATTGTGAGTCCTGCATATTGTATTCAACCGGAGCTACAGGAACCTTTACGGAAGATTAATTCGGCTGTTCTCAAATGCCGTTAGGTAACACTGTACAAATGATATTAATCTTCAGCCTGCGTTACACTCTGCTTCACGTCCGTAACCTACACACTATAGCCTACTCCCTCCTCTCGACTACAAAGCCGGCGCTTTCTGTCGAGGCGCTTGCACGGTTAAGGGTCTTCATCCGGATCTGCCTCTTTATTCCCATCGTCGACCCATCGACCCATCCCATCAGCATGCATCAGCTGCAGCAGTCGAAGAGGCGTGACTTCACTAAGGCCCCAACCGACAGCGACCCATTCAGGTGACGTATAGATCGCATAATTAATGATCGGTCTTATAGGCTGCAAAATGAAGCGTTGCTGGTGGTGGTTGTGATGATCGCAGCTGCAGTACTTCATAGGTACGGATGCTATATATATATAGGGGCATGTAAAAGGTCGTCGTTAGGCGCTTAACCTTTGTCTGAGGTCAAATAGAGGTCGTGAACTGCAGCGGTAACTCGTCGTTTTATATCAACGTGTAGATGCTGCAATGTTGCGTATCTAATAGCTTCCTTTCTATTGTAGATGACGACGACGACGGTGCTTTGAATGATGCTGCAGGCTCTATATCTTGTCACGCACCCGTCAAGCAACAAAGGCGCATCTGTCGTCATCATTCTGTCAACCGGTCTGCTGCTGTCTATAGGGGGCAGATTCTGATGCAATCGGAATTTCTCATGCGGAAACAGAATAGTCACTTTCATGTCGAACTGGCTTGAAGAGCTTCTTGCTTTCATTGACATAGTCAAACTGCAACGGTAGACTCGAGGTATAGTGTGCATGGTGCACTTTGAAGGTTTTGCTCAAGGTCCCGCAACGCTAAAGCATCTTAGACTTTCCATCCATAGACAAGTGCTCAACCATTTAACCATTAAACCACAGCGTGCTATAGCATATATCAGGTTGAGTTAAATTTTAGTAATGCTACTTCTAAAAGTGAAGGATCCTTATAAACTTCTAAAAGGTAATTAGACTGAATCCCTCTTAATAATTTAATTAATATGAATGTACCGTACTGTAAACTACTTGCAAAGCTAAAATGCTGTGTGATTTTACTTTTATGGATCAATGAGGAGCCTTCACGCAACGCAATAATGTTATAAAGTATCCTGCATTGCTATTGTTAAAGACTATGCTACAATTTCAGTCTATAGTAGGCCTATAGCGACATGTGCTTGCTTCAGCGCCTGCCAGCTAACTGAGAAACTCGATCAATGTGAGCAAAACATAAGCCCCTAGCTATAATTAAACAAAGTTAAACAACAGTTAAACTAAGATGGTAAAATTTTAAATTTACGTATACGATCAAAAGCTGCTGTTGATGCCATTTTGTTGGACGATGCTGCCTTGTAACGATAAGTAAGCCAGGTCATTGTATAGGAAGCATAATATTGTAATGAAGCATAATTATGAAGCTGAGGTCAAAATAGAATTTGGCTGAAGTGCAGACGTCCCGTCATCACAGCAATTAATCTAATTCAGGATATATGTTAACTTACTTCTCAACTCTGTTGGTATAGTGCAATATGGATAAAGGATCGAATGGTAAATTACTAGGCCTATATCTATAGGCCTAAGGGTAAATTATAACATACTAGGTGGTACGTTATCACTTCATGAGTGACCATTCTGGGAATGAATGTCCACTGATGAAGAACTAGCCAGACTCATCATCATCATCATCATCATCATCATCATCATCATCATCATCATCATCATCATCATCATCATCATCATCAGGGATCCATGGGCCGAAGGCCCGTAGGTGTCCAACGCTTGCATCATATCCATAGGCCGAGGTCCGTTGGAGTCCAATGCTTGCATTGGATTTCATTCGTATTTTTTATTTACGAACGGAGTATCTGCACCCATCCGTTCGACCTTCGCACTTCTCCCTTAAACAGAGTTCCAGGCTTAGGACTGGCTCTGATATCCACTATCTTGTGGTATCAAAGGCGGCGATGCCGCCCACGTTTCAGGCCCGTGTTAAGGGGCCCTGGGGCCCTGGAGCACTCTGTCATGTTGGGGCCCCTCCGACTTTCCTCGGCACCTCCCTCCCTTCCTTTCTCCTCCTCCCTTCCCTTTCTCCTCCTTTCCCTCCCCTCCCTTCTTCCTCTTCCCTTATATTTAGTAATATTCAAATCTGCTCAGAATCCAATCAGGAACAAATTCAATAATAATATTAATAATGGTAAGCATATTAATTTTACTCAGGCATATTATAGCTTCATGACAATTTCCGTTGTGTTGAGAACCGATCGTTCGTTGTCGCCTCTAAAAGGTAGGCCTCTCTCACAAAGAAATGACACGGGTGACAGATATACTTTGAAATACAATATTACAATACTTATTAAAAGAATCAGAAAATTACAAAATAACATTGTAGGGCGACTATTTTAATAACATTGTAGGGCGACTATTTTACAGAATGAAACCTTACCTTGTATTTACACAGCAGAGCAATCCCTTTGCATAGTATAATTAGCATTATAGAACTAGTAGTGTAATTGCAGAAAACTGATATACTTTCTCCGACTGCTTTGTCTATAGCCTGCTCGGATGAGTAGGCCTAACTTTGAGACTGATAACCTGCCATCACTTCTGATTCTGCGGCATCATAAGGAATAGACATTGTTTCACAATTAGGCCTTATTGTCGTTGTTGATATATAGACTGAATTGTACTTGAAGTTGCAGACATTTCCATGTACCCTGTCTTTAGAACTCAAATTATCATCGTGAAGTTCGTCTGCCGAGTATTTCCGGCTCACTGTCATCACTAGCCTGTCCAATCACCCTAGACTCCCTATACTAATAATAGCCTCACCCAAAGTAACTCCAGAGTCATATCTAAGAAGTTTAAGGCTGACTGCAAAGCAATGTGACTTGTCGCCGTACTTTAACCAAAATGAATTCTATTTTTTTCTCCAAAAGTGAATTCAATTAGCCTTCTGAGACGCAGAAGAAAAGACTCATATTTGGGATTTGGGGGCCCCTTTCTCGTCGGGGGCCCCGAAGCACGTGCTCCGTGTGCACCAATGGTTAACCCGGGCCTTCCACGTTTGCCAGCTTTTTCAGGGTTCCTGCTGACGGGTGTCCATCCTATGGGGGGGAATGAAGCAGAGATCTTCATTGGCTTTTCAGGGGGAACACATTTTTTTACATTAAACGTCTGCTCAGTTTTTTCGTTTAAGAAATTAATCGATGTGTTCTTGAGTTGAAAAGTGCTTTTCTTTGTTTAAAAAAATAAAATCATTGAGCTGTTCTCGGACCGAGCTCACGATTAGTCTTCAATTTCATAATTTTGGCGTATCGTACATGCACCTACTCAAGAGATTAGACTTCGAGGTGATTGTAGGCTTGTATAGGCCTACCTTACCTTGCAGCGCTCGTGAATAAGCTGGTGCCCTGCGCTTGGCTTTCGAGTGGCGCTTTAGAAGTTTGAGATTAGATTACGATTACGGATTAGGCCTACAGAAAATGTTTTAGTTTACTGGTCCCTTTCAAGAACCTCTGCAGTTACCTGCTCAGCTGATGCGTCAGTGCAGTCAGAACCTGAAACTGCTCAGAGTAAATGAACATTCATGGCAGTCTAGTTACAGAAGCACAACGATTTGCAACGGTCTACGATGTTGATGTAAACTTTCCGGTTCATCGAGCAAGACGACCAGTGACCACCCAGGCATTATGGCGAGAAAACTGAGAAAAGGACAGTAAATGTGGTCCTCAGTAGCACAAACATCTTATTAGTTATTGAATTCGATAAAGAATCCAACAGTAAAATCGTGATTAAAATTTTGATAATCGAAATTTTCTCTTTCAATCGCCTGAGGAGGTCGTCGTTGGGGGGGGGGAATCTGATGACAATGAGGGGAATGCTTCGTAGGCGTATGGGGGATGGACGCCCCTGCCTGCTGAGCCTGTCCACCTCGCGTAGCGCCCCAAGGTGGTACTTCAGCCAAGACCTTCACCACTGATGGCATAGCCTCAGCAGGCACTCCCTATAGGTCCCCTACTGACTGTTGCCAGACTCAGTGGTGCTTAAATTTGCTGTTCCTGCGTCAATATCGCCACGCCACTCAACCATCAAGATACTACATATTGGTTGGAACCAGTACTTGAATATAAACGCTTTTCCCATTACCTGGGAAGTCATATTAAGTCATACTATGTTATGCCAAGGTTACGTTATATTGAGAGTGTTAAACCTTAATTAAATTTTTATTCCTCATTTCAGAAGTTGATATAATGAGGTTCCCGTATAGTTCAAGGGCTAATGAGTTAAATGAGGTTCTGGTCAATCAATCAAATCTGCTGATTTATAAATAGACTACTTCATGCATGCTGCCTATAGACCATTTGCTTTTTAAAGAATACTTCTTCATCTTATTCACATGCAAAATAATTTCCTTTCCTATTACGTGGGCGCCTTCAGAAGGAAGCTCCATCGGGCCTGTCAAAGGATCAACAGCTCAAGCCTTGTGTGCGATATGCCTATGCACTAAAGAGGCAAAACTGGCAAGGTGGAATGGTGGATTAACATAAGGATTCATTGCTCAGACTCACATTTCATATTTAGAAGCAATGATTCCACTAGGGCCATCGCAGAGTAGCCCCGGTCTCATCGGTCGGCCATTTTCCAAAATGGCCGACGAAAATTGAGATTTTCAATATCTCTGCTTCTAGTTCACTTAGAATCGTTATTTTGATGTCCAAACATGCACATTTCAGGACTGTGTTTCGACTAAGGCCTTCGCAGATTAACCCATGGTCTCATTGGAAAATGACCGACCGAAATTGAGATTTCTATTTTCCAAATAACACGAATCTATAGGGTCAAAATTCACATAAGCCATCAAAATGAAGTCAAAGAAGGTCAATTTATTGCAAAACGGCGAAATTGTTTTTAAAAAGAAACAAATAAATACTTTCTGCATTCAGTGCTTGTTTTCCAATTTCTTTGTGGCATCTTCCCTCATTACTGTGGCTGGTATCTAAAAGTTTTAATAATAAGAGTCTTCCATAGATTTATAAAACATTCTATTAGTCCTAGTTTATCTATCTTTCTTTCGTGAAATGTAAGAAATTACTTCCTTAGCTAGGATTCGAACATTTCCCTCTACAGTAACTGTTGGAACACTTCAGTGTGCATGGGACACCGGCACATTTACAAGAGCATCTATTTGACGTACAACCCTCCTTGCACCCACATTTCAATAGTTCTCTGCATACCTGCCAAACTGCTAGTTGTGTAGTCCATTGTGAAGTCCACACCTCACCTCGCTTTGTCCATCCCCAATGAGCTGGAGATGGCGTATCAGTTATGATACTCTCTGGCTGACCACACACATGCCCACCTTGGTATATGGCTCGAAGAGTGTGTAGGACTAGCGCATCACATTTGGGAGGAAGACTTGGCAATGGTGTCACTTTGGTCGCGTACAGATATAAATGTTCGCGTTTTTCTATAGCGACCTTAATATGGCCTCGACCGTGCTCATTTTTCAATGAATTGATCGGGTGAGATCCTTCACCACCGCTCGCCCATTTGAATGGACGCCACGCCATTTAAGGTCCCCGTGCAAGGACCATTCTAACCCGAGATTTAAATCTCTGAAAATAAGCTGGCATCGGGGAAGCGAGCCACGGTCCGCATGCGCCTCTTTCTCAGAGGTGCATGAGACGCGCAGCCAACGCTCTTACCAATCTAGCTAACTGGGCCAGTTAGGCGAGCCCCATGCCGCAACAAACTGTCCTGTCACAATATACTCCAAATGTTTTTTAACAACGTGGCTTCATGCCATTATTATATGAGGTCTACACCGTCATAAACAAAAGCACCTGAACTTCCACAAAATTCAGCTGGATTATCAATTCAGCTAGGATATTGCCAAGTCTTCCTTGATGACGTCGCCTATGGAAAGGCTCTGGACGATGTCGCCTATACAGAGGCTGTGCATAATGACGTCGCGCTATGAGAGGCGATTTTTAACCCCCTCCCCCTCGTCACACTTCGTCACAAAACGTAAGATCACCCTCCCTCTGAAAATGACGTCACAAAGCTCTGACCCCCCTAAAACCTAATTTCCATGGCGAAGCAAAATGCTCCTTCATGGAACAAATAGCGAAAACATGAATATTTTAAAATCTAACGGTGACCAAATATTGAAATAATTAGAAAATTATTAATAATGGTGCCCGTATACATTAAAATAATTTAAAAAATAATGAAAATTTAATCCTCAAAATTAGGTCTGTTATTATTAAAGTTAAATTGTTGTTAATTGTTAAATTTAATAACATAGACCTGGTGTGACGTCACACTACTCTGACCCCCCCACCCCCATGTCACACATCGGATTTCCGGACCCCCCTCCCCCCTTAGGTGCGTGACGTCATTTTATGGACGGCTCCCCTATACAGAGGCTGTGCATAATGTCGCCTATGAGAGGCACTGTATGCTGTCGCCTATGTAAAGGCTCTGGATGACGTCGCCTATGGAGAGGCTCTGGATGATGTCGCCTGGAGTGGAGAGGGGCTGTATGCTGTCGATTGAGAGGTTCTTGGATGATGTCGCCTATGAAGAGGCTCTGGATGATGTCGCCTATGGAGAGGCTCTGTATGATGTCACCTATAGAGAGGTTCTTGATGATGTCACCTATGGAGAGAGGTGCTGTATGCTGTCGCCTATGGAAAAGCTCTGAAAAACATTTGGAGAATATTGTGAGAGAGATTTTCAGGACTGTTTGTTGCGGCATGGCGCTCGCCTATCTGTCCGCTACTAAAGTGACCCCATTGCTAAGTCTTCCACCCACATGTGATGCGCTAGTCTTACACACTCTTCGAGCCATATACCAAGGTGGGCATGTGTGTGGTCAGGCAGACAGTATCATAACTGATATGCCATCTTCAGCTCATTGGGGATGGACAAAGACCTTAGATTCGTGTTATTTGGAAAATAGAAATCTCAATTTCGGTTGGCCATTTTGAAAAATGGCCGACCGATGAGACCATGGGTTAATCTGCGAAGGCCCTAGTCAAAACATTGCCCTTAAATGTGCATGTTTGGACATCAAAATAACGATTCTAAGTGAACTAGAAGCAGAGATATTGAAAATCTTAATTTTCGTCGGCCATTTTGGAAAATGGCCGACCGATGAGACCTAGGGCTAATCTGCGATGGCCCTAGTGGAATCATTGCTTCTAAATATGTATGTTTAGACACCAAAATAACGATTTTTTTCTAAGTTTAGAAACCGAGAAATTTAGAAAAATTCAATCTTTGTCGGCCATTTTGAAAAATGGCCGACCGATGAGACCGGGGCTACTCTGCGATGGCCCTAGTGGAATCATTACCCCTAAATATGTATGTTTAGACACCAAAATAACGATTCTAAGTGAACTAGAAGCCGAGATATTGAAAATCTCAATTTTCGTCGGCCATTTTAAAAAATGGCCGACCGATGAGACCGGGGCTAATCTGCGATGGCCCTATTAGAATCATTGCCCCAAAATATGTATGTTTAGACACCAAGATAATGATTCTAAGTGAACTAGAAGCCGAGATATTTAAAAATCTCAATTTCGGTCGGCCATTTTGAAAAAGCCGCCATCTTGAATTCTAAGGAAAATTTCGAATGCCTCCCCTTCCTAAAATGTTCTCTTAGGTGTCAACTATAACTGTGCAAAGCGGCAATCCGTGTTCAAAAAATGCAGTATAAATTCGTGTACCGCCTGGACTAATACTGCTGGCTGCCCTTCAAGTGTTGTTGATGAATTTGATGATAGTGATGATGGAATGGATCAATTAATTCCATTAGACATTAACACAATAATTTTGTCCTCTTCAGATAATACCATTGACATATTCTTGCCAAAAATATGTGCTGTGCAATTCATAGGCTACATTGAATCTGATATATAGTGACAAATGATTTCCAGAAGATTTAGACTGGTGACATTTGGTACCTAGGCTACAACAGAGGCGCGTTTACCAGTAGGCGAACTAGGCGCGCGCCTAGGGCCCCATATATACCCCCAAGCCGCCGCCATAGCCGCCGAGCCGCCGAATTTTTGTCCAAGCCGATTAGCCGCCGGAAATTTTACGGCTTAGCCGTAAAACCGCCGAGAATTTATTTACGGCTAGCCGCCGGAAAAAAGTTCAGCTAATTCAGCTAGAGCACGCACACAGTTCTGATTTATGAAGTTTTCCCGCTGGATTCGTAGTTTGTAGACTACTTACCTAGAGCGCAATAAGCGATGAATGCTGTTCATGGCCGTCTATTGTAACTAGGGTTGCCACCCGTCCCGACTTTGTCGGGACAGTCCCGATTTCGAGGCAAATGTCCCGTGTCCCGACTTGACCTAGTCGGGACAGCGAAATGTCCCGACTTTCAGATGTGTGACCAAAACTAACAAAACGTTGTGACTTAAAACACAATACCCGTATTAACTACGTATTAACTACTGCTAATATTGTTCTTCGATTAGTGACGGAGATGATATCTTTACAACGAGTTTACTTACTTTCGAGCAGTTTTCGAGCAGTTTTGCCTTTTAAATGAGCTGTAAAAGCAAAAAAAAAAGGTCATCCGGAAAAATTGCATGATTGTAACTCGTGAGCATCGACGTCGATGATTACGAGAAAGTTGCGTCCCGACTTCCTAGTTCGAAAAGGTGGCAACCCTAATTGTAACGGACTTATTGAAACTATACTGAATACTGTTTCGTATGACTTTCTGTGTGCCACTAATAATTGTTAAGTTTTATGGCATTGTAACAGTTGTACTAATGTCTAATTAATAGGCTTTTGGAACTCCCTATACTCGTTACACTTTTTGAACGAACTATGTTTCAAGCCGTAATTTTTTTACGGCTAGCCGAAAAAGGTAGTTGACGTCATTTTACAGCTAGCCGAAAAGCCGCCGTAAATTTTTCCAAGCCAGCCGTTAGCCCAAAAAATTGCGGCTTGGGGTATGCCCCCATATCTTGGAGAGGCCCCCAAACGAATTAAAATATTTTTTCAATAATAAAAATAACATTTTAAAATTTAGAATTATTTTCATTTTTTAATATTCTTTACAGCTTGGCATTCACATAAAAGAATAATATACTTTTCATTGTAATTGTAAAAGAATATATTTTTTCTAATTTATAATTGCTTTGTTCATTTGGGTTAATAATTCATTTTTGTGTAAAATAACATCAAACTTGTTAGCAACAATTAGCAGCAACGGGCGTCTGCTGCAGTTTAGGCCTATGTGTCCAGAGGTTTCGAAACTGGGGTGCACGCACCCCCGTTTTGAAATGCGACATGTCATTTCAGGGTGCGACAAAAAGGGAAAGTATGAATTATAAGAATGCACTGATAATGCATTATAATTTTAGCTATCATAGGATAAGCATGGGTAATTTCTCACGGTCTTACCCATGCTTATCCTATGATAGCTAAAAAATTATAATGTATTATCAACAACGCAACTTATACGAAGAATAAATACTGAAAAGAGTAAATGCCACTAGCAAATCTCTGCAGGATCATAGACTATGTTTGTTTGAATTATTTAATTCTTGAATTTGTTAAAAAATTTGCTCAAAACGTCAGAGAAAATTTCCCCAAAATAGAGACAGAGGTGAAGCTTAAACTTGGTTTTGAAAGCGATTTTGACATTGCATGCGAAGACGAACAGACTGTAAAAGAAAAAGTACTTTGTTTTTTTGAAAAAACTGCCAATAATGAGGTCATGTTAAGGACGAGAAAAATTCATCGTTGGCACCTTAAACGTCGTGTGTGACAAAAACGACTTCAAGTTCAACTTTATAGGTTTTTTGCACATGATAGGCTAAACACCACCAGAGTTTCAGACTATTCGAAGTTCTGAATGGCCCCAAAAATGTTTGCGCCTAGGGCCCCGTTTTCTGTAAACGCGCCTCTGACCTACAAGCATATGAAAAGAAGTTCCTGGCAAAATGCTCAAAACTGGAACAATGTCAGCAGAAGCACAAAGTCTTCGAATACCGTTGAAAAAAATCATAAATGCTAATAATTAAGGCCAATTCCTAAGTGCCATATAATGAATGCTGAACTGGAGAAATAGTTTTTGCTGGTGTTCAAAATTCTATATTTAAGAGTTTGAGTATCAATTTTATATGACTTTCTTATCTGTGATAAACTTCGGCACAAAGTATTTGTACTTAGTATTTAAAATACTTTTCCCAGACAAGTATTTTATACTTGTATTTTAAATACTTTTGTGATAAAGTATTTATACTTGTATTTTAAATACTTATGTGATCAAGATCATCAAGTATTTATACTCATACTCAAAACACTTTTAAGAAGTACTTTCCCCATCACTGGTGTCCTGTAATGTAGCGTGTGTAGCGCTGTGTTACGACGCCATAGAAATTGTCGCTATTGCTCAATTGTTGTTGTTGTTGTTAATATTATTATTATTATTATTATTATTATTATTATTATTATTATTATTATTATTATTATTATTATTATTATTATTATTATTATTATTTGGATACTCGTTAGATTACGTTAAGAATTGTATGAGGTCTTCCAACCTGATTCAATCTCAATAATTATACTGCCCTAATTGGAATGTATACGGTTAATATGGCATACGAAGCATCTTGCCAAAATAGCGGAATCGCATACATAACTAACTTACACATACATAGGGCCTACACAGCTATACGATCTTGCGATGCTGCATGGCAATCAATTCCTTTTGCAGTCTGCACAACGTGTGTTGTGTGCGTGTATAGAGTCGCCATTATTGAACCTTAAGTATCAACGTCTTTGAAGCTGTGGCTGCAGATGCCGACCGAGTCGACACTGTACTTTGATACAAGTACAGTGGTTTTTCAGACTCTCAGACATAGAAGCCGATAATTCGTTGATGCGTGAAGCCGTTTGATGGATGCAGTTGTGGAGTGCGCCTGCATATAAATGATAATGCGGGCAGCTAAGACCCAACAGCTGCAGCAACTTAAGGAGGGCGGTCTTTGTTTGAAGAGATGGCTACAATGTCTTTCTATATCTATAGTGTCTGGAACGATCTCGCAGCAGCAGCAGCTGTTGTCTGTCAGGATCATAATTATATTCACGAATGCGTTGCTACAGTTTATAGCAATCCTGTCAGCATTAAAAGTCTGAGTGTTTTAAATTTGTCAAAACTATACACCGTGTCTCAAAATCAAAAATTGTTTCTGTCAGAACTCGTCAACTTTCCATCAATTTTAATAATTTTAGATGGGTACTTGGCGTGAAATTTCATGTTATAAATCAATTCCTCACCTGATTCATATCACCGCACGTCCAGTTAACACAGATGTACCAATTTTGTAACGCTTAAATTTTTAGTAGGCCTACATGCAACAAACTGCGACGCTAATTAAGTCGTCAGATAGTTTGTTGCATGTAATAAAATTTAAGCGTTATATACAAAATTCGTACATCTGTGTTTAGCAGGGTAGTGCGGTGATATGAGTCAGGTGAGGTGGAAAATTTATATACAGCATGAAATCTCATCCATTTTGCCATCTACCTACCAAAAATTATTAAAATTGGTGGAAAGTTCTGACAGAAACAATTTAGCACAGTTTATTTTGAGACACGGTGTATATGTATGTATGTAGGCCTACATGACATTGTTCAGTGTCTATCTTCTGCTAGAGTCTGCGAGACTGCGACTACTTCTTCTCTTTCTACACGAACTGACTGTTTTGCCCAAAGAAGGCCAACCCATTTGTGACTTTACTCAAGATAACCAAGAAACCTTAAATCACGTGACTATATACCTCAAATCAGGGCCGGATTAACAAATGTGGTGGCCCTGTTCGGTAAAAACTGTGGGGGCCCAGCCCCATAGAATCACAATAAACGTACACATAAAACATGTTATATTCAACGAATCAACATTTTTCTATTATTAATTCGTGCCTTCTTTCTCTTTGTACAATATCAGTAATGTATAAAGACTTTAACTTTTAAAGTATACATCTTTTACGGTTTAACAATATTAGAGTGACTCATGGTAAAAGAATATTACAATTGCAGGCTTACCACAATACAGAAAATAAAAATAGGCCTAATGGGCCATGGCTAGCAATATAGTTTAACTGATTGGTCACAGTGCTTGCGGCTTACATTTTGTAGCAAAACTAACAGAGAGTTAAGAGCAACAACAACAAATTTAATTATGAATCGACAATGACCATCAATATCGCTCAAATTATCATGGAATTTACACACATAGCCTACTTTGCGAGCCTTTTGGCTTGCAAATTCATCAGTTAGGCGATGTTGTCAAAATGTAGTTCACGTTCAGGAGCAAACGACAGCTTTGCTCTACTTCTGACTCAGCATAACTGAAAACACTGATACACTGCCTTATTCTGACGCGACTTGACTATTAGTCTCGGTACTGAAAAGTGACACGCGACTGACGGTCTACTATTTGGTCTCCCTGAATGCACACTGCTTCCTCTAACTAGAATACTGCATCTGACTGCATCAGGCTGCAAGGTTGTGTCTTGGACTCTCTTCCCGAAACCATTTCACACCTGCTCTTCGTTCTCTACATTGGCTTCCTGTCTGTGAGCTTGTCCGCTTCAAGATGGCACTCCTCATGTACAGAGCACGGACTGCCTTCCTACTTATCTTCCATGATCACACCTTGAAATTCTGTTAAAGGCCGCTCCTCTCTTCGATCAGCATCTGCTGGAAAGTAGGCCTATGTTGTTCCTGGTACACGTCAGTTGTCGGCAGGGGCGGCGCCAGTTGTCGGCTAAGCCCCTAACTGCGGCTCAGCCCCCAAAAAGTGGGAAAACTCAAATCACTTCCGAAGGTTTTGAGCTTTAGCCCTAAACCTGAAACCTGGCGTCGGCACTGGTTGTCGAAAGTGTCTGGAACTCTACTTCCCATGTTCGCTCTACTCTTCCAGTCTACCTACGGCTATTAATGGTTGCCCGGCTTCAATGTGCATTTCTGAATTTTTTAAGTATCATACTGTATTGTATTGTATGTCACTTTCTATGCTCAACAATGTCAAACTAACGAGTCTGTCTTCCGACATTGATGTTCTCTGTCTGCTTTTTAATTAATCTCAGTTTTGAAAACGAACGTTCACTGCTGTAGTTTGTCATAATCAGAACAAGATGTATTCGCAGTGCTATCTTAACATTTGGAAAGGTGTCCCTGAGTCTCTTTTTTGCGATTAACTGGCAAAGGAACAGTTCTGGTGATGTTTCATTTGTCTGTTCATGAGCAAATGACTTTCCTAGGTCAGCAAATTGAATCATTTCATTTTCGGCTGATTTTGAGACGAATCTGCCTGATAATGAAATTTAATTACATGTATGTGCAAAAGTTGTGTTTTTGTATATGTTAAAATGAACAGTTTCGAATAATTTATTCTGAGTTTTTTGCTCATTTTTACTATTAGACTTAACAAATAATAATTATAAAATATTATAAAATTTCTGTTGAATGTGTGGGGGCCCCGGAAGTGTGGGGCCCCTGTTCGGCCGAACATGTTGAACATGCCTTAATCCGCCTCTGATGCCAGTTGACCGAATTCCACACAGTGCACTATACAAAGTATACATGTAAGATTCGAAGGAAAAAGGAACAAAGGCAGACCAAGACTATACGCTGGAATCCTGCTGGATAGACAATATAAATGAGGACATAACATCACTTGGACTGACACCAAGGGAGGGAGCAATGGACTTGACAAATGACCGAGGACAATGGAGGTCATTTATTCGTACCCATCGCCGCCAATGGCTGGCGTCAGCAACTGATGATGATGATGATGATGATGATGATGATGATGATGATGATGATGATGATGATGATGATGATGATGATGATGATGATGATGATGGCTACCAGGGCCGTTGACGTCGCCGTCCTACTTTTTACAAGCTTACGAATGGCGCGATTATCACTACGGATAGTGACGGAGTTCGTGCCATGCCATCATCCGTAAAGATGGCTTAGATTGGGCACGGCCTGTAACGCGGAGAGTACGGGTTCGAGCCTCGCCCGAGACAGTTACTGTTTAGGGACCTTGAGCAAGTCCTTCGCTCACAGTTGCTCTGCAATATAATTGTATCTGCGACTTCGTCGTGTGTGCACTTCTGAACTAAGTTGTAAGGAGGGCAATATCCAAGGGCAGCGCTGGCCGCTGGGGTCCTGGGGGTCCGGATTTAGCGTTCATAGTTGACACAACTAATGTCATGACTTTGTAACTCTTTCCAATATATTAAATTAATATTATGCTTATCACTATTTATTAGGTCTACTCAAATTCTTTAAATTATATTTAACTTACTTACTAAACCTCTCTGCACTGCGTGCTTATGATTGGTACGTCATTGGTCCGTGTGTACAGTGTTGACTCTTAGTGAAAATAATAGCAATAATAATTTTTATGGCATCATTAAATAGAAATCCGCTTACTGAACTGGTTGAGGCTTGCCACTATAAGAGAGACAAAAACTTATAAGCAATAGTTAAATATCTTTTAAACTTGCGACACATATTGATGTTTGATGTTTTCTTCTGTTTCAATGTTTTAACTGGATGTTTACAAAATCAAATTAATTAAGATAAAATAGTAATTACCAAATTTTTTGACCAAGTCAACGTAACAACTAACAAATCAAGTTCATTTTTAAGCTATAAATGTTTAGTTCAGAGTGGCTAAAATGAGCTCCATATGGCAACATTATACTCCAAAAAGCGTTGGCGGCTGGGGCTCCGCCCCAGACCCCGCTGGGGGAGCTTACGACGCCCCCAGACCCCTAATCGTGGGCAGCTTCGCGCCTTCGGCGCTCGCAGTGCCTCGCACTCGGGCTCCTGCCACGCAGCTTGCAAGTTAATTTCATTTTCGTGGACCCCCCAGAACTAAAAACCCAGCGCCGCCCCTGGCAATATCAAAGTAGGCCTACAGTTGTGTTGTATTCAGGATCGTAGCCAGACTTAAATTCAAGAGGAGGCAATTCCAGGAGTCATCCAGATGTAGTCAATCGGTTTGGTCAATCGAAGTTTCAGCATATAAGAAAGCAAGAGGAGGCAACAGTTACTGCCTCCTCGTGCCTCCATGTGGCTACGCCTATGGTTGTATTGTTTTGTATTAAAGAAGTTCGTCGAGAGGTTTGGCCTGTCGTGAAGACCTGTGGGCGAATGTGGTGGCTAGAGCAAAGGAGGCGTGGCTTTTGCCGTAGCTCTGCGCGCGGATAGGCTTGCGCTAAGACCAACTGTGTAGCGACGGATGTGTCGCCCAAACAGGTAATGGCAGATCGCTCAGGCTTGCGGAATGATTGGCGTTTTCTCAAATTTAGCGCCATTCGTTGCCTCAATTTGTGTCGCGAGAACAGCAGATAAACAAATATTGCTCACGAGGAACAGTTTGTCAAATAGCGAAACTTTTGTTCTGAAAGCGATGACTGCATAGATTGCTGTTGATTGTGTCATTTCGTAAAGACATTTTAGTAAGAAATGCTTCCTTTCCTGTCGTCTTGTAATCCGTGGCAAAGCTCAACATCCATGAGAATAGCTTCGCTGGTTGGATTAAATTCTGGACTTGGCTCTAGTGCTGCACAAACAGCGCTGACCTCGGAAGGAGGAATAGCCTCTGGTGCAGTCGGTTTGTATGGTCCTCTATTAACTTCCGGTCTGACATCAGCCTTTGCTCCACTACTTCCGCCGTTCAATTGCTTGGATTTGCAATCTGAGGCCTGCCTGTGCACGAGGAGGCCGCTCAGACTGGACAATGACATAGGGCATACGTTTCATAATTCAGAGTCTACAGTAAGTACGATGGAATCGACAGGAGCAGAGGCGCAAGTGTTGCCATGGACCGCAGCTTCAGCATCCAGAACTCGCTGCAGGATGAGTCCAGAAGAGCGACGAATGCACGGTGCTGTCGACCGATGTAGACCTCTCACTGCAGATGGCCTCATCCATATTATGAGCATCGAACACGACGCTGCAGAAGACCTGCAGGACCTGCAGCAGCGGTGGAGACGGGAAATAGATGTGCGAGGAGCAAAGCCTCTCTACTCCTATATATCGCTGATCACAATGGCAATCGAGGCGTCGCCTAATCGCAGGTGTACGCTGGGCGAACTCTACGATTCTATCATGAAGATGTTTCCCTACTATCGCCTGAATGATCGTCGCTGGCAGAACTCCGTTCGTCATAGTCTGTCGTTTAACGACTGCTTTGTCAAGGTCCCTCGCTGCTCTGCTGCAGGTGGAACTGGTGGAAAGGGAAGCTACTGGACACTTCATCCCGATGCAGGTAACATGTTTGAAGATGGCTGCTTTCTCAGAAGACAGAAGAGATTTCGCTGCAGTCCTAGGCAGCAGGTGCCTGCTGCAGCATCTGCAGCCCTGCGGCATCAGACGTCTTGCTCCTCCATCGCTACTCAAGAAGTGCATTCTTCCACCGATGAACAGACCTCTTCTGCTGCAGAAGTCCCGACAGGCGCCGATGAATTAATAACATCAACGACTGCAGTCACCATCGTGCATACGAGAGGTCATTATGTGGATGCATGCCATGTTTTTCATTCATGACCACAATGCAGATGCACAACATCGCCATCAGTTGCAGCACCATCAACAAAACCAGTCCATGCAGAATGCTACGTCAACCGTGACCAGAAGACGCTTGAATCGGGATGAGCAGAATCGAACTGAACTCTGCATGCAGAGAATCGAAGAGGTAAAAACAGTTGCAGCTGCAGAAGGACCTGCTGCACTTCAGTGTTTCTCTGTCGATTCTTCAGCAACCGACGACGGAATAATAATATGACCAATTTCATGGTATACGGCCTATAGTCCTATATGGTATAGAGAACAGCTATATATATAGGCCAGCAGACGATCGGACGTCAGTCTGCTGTGATCCCATATTTCGCTCGATCGGTGGACAAACCATTTCAAAGTAGGCCTACACATGAGACCCAACAGATAATTTGACATAACCTATATATATATAATTATTATAACCAATTATTATAAGCGCAAAATTCAAGAATAGGGCCTATATTATATGACATCAACAATGAAAATTCCATTCACCAAAACGCGGAATTAACCTTGGCAGGAAATTCGTGCAGGACTTCGGTCTCTCGTTTTTTTATGAGGGTTCTTTTTGTCCTTTGACAAATTGACATGCATTTGGCTCTATAGGCCTAGGCTATATGCAGACTTTTGTCAGTTATTGTATATTGTGTCGCTGTCATAGCCTATAGCACATCATAATATTTGTGTTGATAGAAATTGGAATCTCTTGGTCTGTGTGACTGCAGAAGAACTAAACGCTTTTGTTCGGGCTTGTGTATACGTGCATGATATATAGGCTATCACATGCATCGGCCTATACGCAATTAGGCCTATGCGCCGATATGAATTTAATTAATTCTTCGCCGCTAGCGCAGTAGATGGAACTGGAATTCTGAACTCGACATAGCCTATAAGCCCTATATCATTCATGTATACAACCTCTATAGTCGTATATAGTATACAGACTTTATAAGTCGTCGGTTTGGTTATTTTGCAATCTGCAGCCAATGGAAACTTCTTGTTATATGCCCTATAGGCAGTATGTAATATAGGCCTCATTCGCCTGCACGCACTTCTATTACTTTTTTCTTATTATAGCATACTTTGTTATGGCTATCCATAAATATATATATAAATTATACACTGTGTCCACGATAAAGTAGAACACTAGACTTTATGAAATATCTTGGTCAATTGTAGTATTATATGTACTAAATTTGGTGCACATGAACTTCAGTCTATTCTATCTATACCCTGCAAATTTTATTACAATTGATGCACCGGGTACGAGGATATACCCTTATGAAATTGGGTGGTTCAGGAACCAAGTTACCGAACAGTAAAAAGCATAGAATAACGTCATTTTTCTGGCTAACGCAGAGGATACATGGCCGTTGTTTATAAGCGTCATTTTCGGAAACAGTTAGGCACTACGAGACCTGTTTTACGTAACAGTAGTTGATTGTAAAGAAATGGTTTTCAGCGCAGAGGACAAGATTTTAATTAAGGAGTTGAGAGAGACGAAGGGATATGGGGCAAGGAGACTCATTACAGAATTTCCAATGAAAAATTGGTCCATAGCTGGTGTCAGGAAGCTGTTAAAAATGATTGCCATAACCGGATCAGTTGCAAGGAAACCACGAGTTCGGGCTTTACGAACGCAAACAAATATCAATGCTGTCGAAGATCTGGTGCTGAGTCAGGATGATCAGCCGCGCACGCATCTGTTTTACTGTTCGGTAACTTGGTTCCTGAACCACCCAATTTCATAAGGGTAGGCCCTATATCCTCGTAACCGTTGCATCAATTGTAATAAAATTTGCAGGGTATAGATAGAATAGACTGAAGTTTATGTGCACCAAATTTAGTGTATACCTATAGTACTCCAATTGACCAAGATATTTCACAAAGTCTATAGTGTTCTACTTTATCGTGGACACAGTGTTATACACAGGCTTATATAAATCTGTAGGTCTATATACACGTTCACCTATAGGCCTATTTCTAAACATTATATACTTACATAACATCATCCGGATTCATCCCTCTATTCAAAGTATTCATGCACCTTATTGCAATAGACCTGTCTATAGCCTAAATGTGCATTTGTGTGCATTTGTCAGCGAATTGAGTTAAGTTTTGTCTTCGACTATAGGCCTACTATATATAGCTATGTTAGCATCATGCTATAGAAGATTAATATTAATAATGAAATAGTCTGACATATATGCCATGGGGCCAATATAATATATTATACAGTATCCAGTGGATACTGTATAATATTAGAACTGAAATTATTTTAGAACTTGAATTAGAACTGAAATACGAATTATTTTCAGAACGAGAACAGAATTAGAACCGAAATTCGATCCTCAGAACTGAATTATAATTAAAATTGGGAATTAATTTTAGAACTAAAATATCACTGGTATTCATGGCAGTTGCTTGCTATGAATTTCGAATGAAGTATATAGCTATTAGGGGTCTGCGGGTATACCCGTACCCGCGGGTTTACCCGTAGTCCCGTACCCGCGGGTCGGGTACGGGTCAACAAAATGGCGGACAGGTTTATCTTTAATTATATATATATATACACATATATATGTGTGTGTGTAGGGTAGAGTGGGACAAAACGCCCCCTCCCAGCCCTGTCCCCACTATGCCATGTAATGAACAATTTGAATGTTATGGGGGTTCTTAGTTGTACTTGTACCCTATTGAGATAATCGTTAGTAATTTATCTTTTGATGGTTTGCTTATTGTTTTTTAAATTGAGTTTTTCGTGTTTCCTTGTAAGAGTTTGCCGCCAATTCTGTATCATTAATGGTGCCAAAATGCTAGACATAGCCAATAATACAAATATAGGTTTAAAGTATTTACTGTGCACAATAAATGGGGCTTTAACATATCAATTTTTTATGATAGCCTATGGGCAATCTCACAGGGTAGCACCAAGCGAGGCAAAACGCCCCGTATGGAAATTGTTGGCATGGGGCAAAACGCCCCTGGGGGGCGTTTTGCCCCTCACCTGGAGCAAAACGCATTTTAAAATTATTTTTATGACATTTTTTCTAAAAAAGTTCCAGAGGTCTTTACTTCTTATAGTTAGCGTTGTATCAATGCATTGATTGCAGATGATTATGTGCATCGACTTTTCAGGTGTTTAAAACGATAACCTTATGGTATTTCTCAATGTCATTTACATTTATAGCAGGTCTATCCTTATAAGCAATTGTTTTTTGTGTGTTAAAATGTATAGAATGGCAGTCATGAATACCATTAGACTTAGAGGCTAAATTTAAGTTCTGTACATCTTTTAAGAGTATATTTAGGCTTTAAAGGTCACAAAGGTTTTAGGAAAATACAAGGAGGCATTTTGCCCTAGGTGAGAGGCAAAACGCCCCCTTTGAAGCATTTTATATTTTATTATTTTTTAACGTCATCTTTTGGGGAATTTTATCTAACATAATTTATACTTTACTTGGGACATTCAGCGCTAGATCTTACAATAATTTCATGCTTAAAATGCTAATACGGTGTAATTGAGCACAAACCGTTAAAGGGGGCGTTTTGCCCCACTCTACCACTCTATAATAAAATCTATATAATATATGTATGTAGCCTATGTATGAATATATATGCAAAGAAAAATGATTACCGCCAACTATTCGGTTCGGATCCGGATTCGGCGAAAATAGCAGGCCAACTATCTGGATTCGGAAATTGGTAAAAAATGCCATTAGGCTCATCCTTGCTTTGAATCACTCAAGGAATCACGAATTCATACTAGGCCTACAATGCCTGGTGTCCGACTACACAGATGCCCTGCATCTATTCTACGTCGGGTTAAACTGGAGCCGATTGGAAGATATAGGCTATGCATGACTGTACTTCTAACAGAATTGCCCGCGTAGATGACGTTAGGCTACGTCAGATGGGTGGGAAAAGTGATACAGTTGAATTTCGTTGGCGTCCTTATGTAGCCGAGCTCTAGGTGCAGTAATGGCAGAACAATATTATATGTGGACACAAAACAGAACTGGTCTCCAAGCCGTATACAGTCACCATCATTTCCAGGAAGAACCATCAGTTATGAGGTGCTCGTACGTGTGATTGTGGTCCACTTTATACGTACAGAATCAATAGCATCGTAGATGTCCGACACCCGTCTTGGCACTACCATATCTGTAATATCCCTTTTTCTGAAGTCCGATAGATAGCATCGGTACAAGGTCACTTGCGTCTTAGCTTGTGTTTTGAGCTACTAGTGGGGGGCCCAGACACTCAGTCATTTCAAGTTGATGTAAAAGTTTCGTTTTCACTACCAATTTGAAGGTAATGGTCTGTAGATCAATATTCGTCCGAGGGGAAAGCATGCAGATAAAAAATGAAGGGTGGGGGGCTCGAAAACCCCCTCTGGCCTATGGGAAATATGTGTATTTTTCCAGTCATTTCAAATAGATGCAAAAGTTTTATTTTCAGTACCAATTTGAAGGTAATGGTCTATAGACCAATATTGGTCCGAGGGGAAAGCATTCAGATAAAAAAAATGAAGTGTGGGGGCTCGAAAAACCCCTCCAACCTATGCAAAATATGTGTATTTTGTTCCAGTCATTTCCAGTAGATGCATGTTTCTTTTTTTCAGTACCAACTTGAAGGTAATGGTCTCTAGATCAATACTGGTCCGAGGGGAAAGCATTCAGATTAAAAAATGAAGCGTGGGGGTTCGAAACTCCCACCTCCGTCCTTTGCGAAAATATGTGGATTACTCCAGTAATTTCAAATAGATGCAAAAGTTTTTTTTCAGTACCAATTTGAAGGTAATGGTCTATAAATCAATACAGGTCCGAGGGGAAAGCATTCAGATAAAAAAATATAGCGTGGGGGCTCGAAATCCCCCAGCCTATGCTAAATATGTAAACTGTTGTAACTTTTGATTGGATGGTCCGATTTGAACATATTTGGTATGTATTGATTCAGAATCATGAGTTGCTAGTGATATTAACATGCATATTAGGGTGGAGTGAAAAAATGAAGTTAACATTTTAGAATCGGCTGGGTGTGCAAAAGTTGTGTACTGTGCACAGTAGCCTGGGGTAAAATAATATTGAATTTGATGCACATCTTTAGGTGCCCCAAGGCCACCCAAAAAACCAAAAATGCCTAAATTTTCGATAGACATCTTGAATTTAGTTAAACTTACTATGTTCTGTTTTCACTAATGTTATTTTACTATGGCTATGTGTTTTGTTAGTACATTGAAGACTGAAACGCATCCCTAGATTCGGTAACCTCTCTGGCTATATGCTGGACATGCTGCACTGGCACCCCCTCCGGCAACGAATGACGTACAGGATAGCTGCTTTGGTATGGCGGTGTTTGCCGGGCCTTGCCTCTGTCTTCGCGAGCTCTGCTGCCCTACCTTGAGTTTGTCTGGCCGTTGCTGCCTCCGCTCAACTGAGCTGAGTGGGCTCCTTGTCCCTTTTGCCAGTACATCTAACGGGCAGAATCGCACCTTCTCAGTCGATTGCCCATTGGTCTGGAACGGTCTCCTCTTGGTGCTGCGTTTGCTCTCTGAAGTCAGTTCTGATACGTTCTATTCTAACCTCAAAACTGTCTTTTTTAGCCGTGTTGGGGTCGGGAGCACTTCTGAGTAGTAGACACGAATGGGTGCTATGTAAATCTCTGTAATGAATGAATGAATAAATGAATAGAAGGTCGCCTGCAAGAATGGCAACCGAGAAGCCGAAAACAAGACAAACTAGTAGTTGTCTAGTATTTGGCTTTCCTTCAGAATAGTTTCAAATGGTGCTTCCGACATGTAATGACATGATGAAATTCTCCCTGTTCGTTCGTGATGATAACAAACAAGAGGAAGCAATAAAGGAGCGGCTTGGATGGGCGTTAAGTCTTTAAAATGAATGAATGACTGAATTGAATGAATGAATGAATGAATGAGAGGATCCAGCAGTAGCTGATATAGCGGAATAGGTGGCGCATGCTGTTGAAGAACTGTGGTGTAAAGCTGCTTGGAAATGCCCTGATGAAGTTGATAATCGAAAACCAGGTCCAGTAGTTCACTCAAGATGGCTTACAACTGCTAACAGAATTCTGCGTTTCCATGCTGAGTCTGCAGAACCATCACAGAAGGTTATCGCCATCGTCATCGTCATCGAATGATTGCTTTATCAAGATACTTGTCCGAAGGTATCCTGGAGATTGTGGCTCCAGTAGTACAAAGGAATGTCTTCTATGGACATGCTGAGAATCTTATGCTTGCGACATTAACCGATGACAGAGGTTATATAAGAGAACTGGCATCCGGACGACAAGGCAGATCCACTACAGTCAGACAGTTCCATGTGCCAACTTTTAACTTTGCTGCTACAGATTAATTCCAACTTAATAAGTTGGAAAGAAACCAGCAGATGTCTGGAACTTGTGAACCTCCTCGTAAAAGGCTGCTGTTATAAGAAGAAATTCAGGAACTTGTCAAGAACAAAGAATGCGAAAGAAACGAAACCATTATTGAATTTCCAAAGTCTCCTTGTCTTGCCCAAGCAAGTTAAAGATGTATCAGACTTGCAACAGAAGAGTAACCGTTTGTTTGACTGTCTGTGTAAAATGAAGATCAAAGTGATGGGATTTATACGGGCCATAGTACCGGAATCAAGAAGCTTTATTAAGACGTTTGCTTCAAAATCTGATTTTTGAGCAAAGAAGGGTGATTCGAGGAAACTTCACAGAAACAATTTTTCAACAAATAATTCTAATCAAACCAATTTCAGTCTAAGAATTTGCATTATTTAGTGTTCATGTGAAATTAATTTTGCATAGTTTATTCCGTTCATATCAGTGAGGTTACAGCAGTATGCACATTAGACAATTTAACACATTACGAAAGATCTCAATTTTTCGGTTAGGCCTATAATGAGATTGGTTTTTACAGTTGGGGCACCTCAAAACCTAATACCAGAGGCAAGATATTTTACGCTAGTACTACTAGTATCCATACACAAGTTTTGCACCCCCAGCCAATTGAAAATTCTCCAAAAAAATATTTTCCTATAACTTTCACTCCACCCTAATGCATATTGCACATAAAAGCGTGTATTGCATATAAAAGCGTGGGGGTTCTAAATTCCATTTCCGGCCTATGTGAAATATGCGTATTTTGCTACAGTCATTTCCAGTAGATGCATAAGTTTCTTTTTTCAGTACCAAGTTGAAGGTAATGGTCTCTAGATCAATATTGGTCCGAGGGGAAAGCATTCAGATTAAAAATGAAGCGTGGGGGTTCGAAACCCCTCCGTCCTTTGCGAAATATGTGGATTTTACTCCAGAGTATTTCAAATAGATGCAAAAGTTTCTTTTTCAGTACCAATTTCAAGGTAATGGGCTACAGATCAATACTGGTATGAGGGGAAAGCATTTCAGATACAAAAAATTAAGCGTAGGGATTCGAAAGCCCCCGACCTATATATGCGAAATATGTAAACTGTTGTAACTTTTGATTGGATGGTCCGATCTGAACATATGTGGTATGTATGGATTCAGAGTCATGAGTTGCAAGTGATATTAACATGTATATTGTACATAGAAGCAGTGATGGTGCCAGTGTTGGCGCATATCCACAAAACTAAAGAAAGTTTCATTTATAAGAAAGTTGCTAATAAACCGGCTATAACAAATTGAACGTATATATACCGGGGTAGTTAAGGGGGCATATTGGGCAGCTGCCCCCAACCCTGGTCAGGCTGGGTCCTGGGATTCGTGCAAATCCGGTGAGTTTTTTTAGGGGGGTACCCTATGTGGTGTGTGGTTTGACATTTTACATTGAAGGTCCTCTTCTCCTCTTCCAAAGTTTGTTTTCTTTTCAAAGACTAATCACTAATCAACAGGTGACGGATTGTACTTTACACAAAATATACAGAAGAATAGGGAAAAGTCCAATGTTGTTTATCTCTCCTATTCGCAGTGATGAGTCATGATGGGGTGACCTATTTACACCAGTCACAAAGCCGCATTCCAACAGGCTGTCCAATACAACATGTGGAAATTATTAGTATGCCTGCCTCTTTGAGCGACATCTTCGCCCGCCAATAATTCTCGCTCAACGGGTGCACGCAAAAGCAACATCAGTGTGTGCGTGTGTTTGTGTGTGTGTGTGTATGTATATGTATATGGCGTGTGTGTGGGTATAATACTTGTTGTGAAATAGATACATATAATATTATACAGAGACAAAACATAGCAAACTGATTCACACTATCGTGGTTTTAAGACAAGGGAATAAAAATATCTATGAATTAATACTCCTTCGCCCGCCAATTCTCGAGAGCAGTGGGAGGCCGTTCCAGCGCATTCCCACCCACTTTAACCCCGAGTACAGTCGTTTAAAGCAGTCGGCGTTCTGTTTCTATTGTCGATTGTTCACCAGTAAAACTGCATCAGCACTACTTGGCTTGCCGATTCGGTAGTTGAATCCTTCTTGTTTGGTTTGTATACCATTTGTAAACTATGTCTGCTAATTGTGTCTGGTCAGCAATCTGTTTACCCTCAGGCTTGTGGCGTTCTTGGATATTGAATGTGTTTTGTAGTTTTTATATTAATTTCAATAAATGTCGGGTTTGCTAATATTATCTGTAGTCAAACTCAAATACGGGTCAAACGACATCTTAAACCTCGGGGTAGCACGGTCCTTGCACGGGGACCTTAAATGGTGTGGCGTCGATTCGAACGGGCGAGCAGTGATGAAGATGTAACCCAATCAATTCATTGAAAAATGAGCAGGGTCGAGGCCGTATACGGTCACTATATGAAAACGTGAACATTTAACATCTAGCTACGAGTCACAGTTTGCTCCTATCAGCGCTGAAATAATAGAACAATAATTTTGTTCCTATGACAGCTTAAAATGCCACCATTACAGTATGGAAATTCAAAATTTTTAAAGTGGGCAGGGGGCACATCCCTCCCCAAACCCCTCCCCAACTCGGCGCTCCGCGCCTCAGCGATCGTCCTTCGGACACTCATTTATCTGTCCTCCTATGCCTTGCCCCCCCCAACCTTGAAGCTCTGGCGACGCCACTGCGTATATATACCGGGTAGTTAAGTATTGCATATTGTTCTTGTCCAGCTACTTCGCACATGTTCACTTGCAAAGACGTGTGAATTTCAATTTTGCCTTCATGTACTTGCAGAGAGAGCAGGTACTTGTGCAAGTGCACTTCACATCCAGGTGGAATACATCCCTGGTGAGGGGCAGCAAGGTCCATATGGGAAGCAGCTTGCCTTCCTCTTCCTTCCACCCATGATTAGTGAGGTTGTTCAAAGGCCTTATGCATGGACCTATGAGCTGTGGTCCATATGCTCGCTTGAAATACACTTCCATTAGAGATGTTGATCCAAAGCATCGGTAGTTGGGGGAATTCTCTCTACGTCCCTAGTCTTCTGTGAGAACACCATTCGGACGAGGTCGATGTCAATGTCATCGTTGGAGTTATTGGAGCACAGCCTACAGACGAATTTGCAGCAGTATCGCTTACCCTTGAACTTGAACGATCCTGATCCTGTAAATGTCTGATCCTGTAAATGCGTGAAAGAGGGCCATTGCTTTGCACGTTGTCGTTCCAAGGTTTGAGGCGATAGTGCTCAGGGAGATTATTCTAGTTGTCTTTCCCGCTTTGACGGAGATCCAGATTTCTGCAGCACGATTCAGAGCCTTGATATGATGGAAATTACTCAACAGAATTACGACAACATCAGTATCTCCGGTATGAACCATCCCAAGTGACCATGTCTGAAGTGCATGTAAGAGATGTATAAGGACACGAGTGTCTGCTTGTTCATGGTTGCATTGCTCCATTGGTGGACTGTTTCCTACATGATGGACTTTATCACCTACAGTGATGTACACATCCTTTTCATAGCTGAAAGTTGATGCATGAGGTGCCATCCCTCATGAAGGAATTTGCAGCTGTCGTCGACACTCCATTTTTTTCAAACATCGCCAAGGCTGAAAGAAGTGGCTGCGAAATTCGTCTGTAGACTGTACTCCAATGACTCCAACGATGACATTGACATTGTGGAAGGAAGAGGAAGGCAAGCTGCTTCCCATATGGACCTCGCTGCCCATGGCCAGGGATGTTTTCCACAAGTACCTGCTCTCTCTGCAAGTGCATGAAGGCAAAATTGAAATGAACACGTCTTTGCAAGTGCAGGCCTACATGTGCAAAGTAGCTGGACAAGAACAATATGCAATACTTAACTACCCGGTATATATACGTTCAATTTGTTATAGCCGATTTATTAGCAACTTTCTTATGAAACTTTCTTTAGTTTTGTGGATATGCGCCAACACTGACACAATCACTGCTTGTATGTACAATATACATGTTAATATCACTTGCAACTCATGATTCTGAATCTATGCATACCACATATGTTCAGATCGGACCATCCAATCAAAAGTTACAACAGTTTACATATTTTCGCATAGGCCGGGGGCTTTCGAACCCCTACGCTT
Organism: Aporrectodea caliginosa; assembly: GCA_020284085.1. Classification (NCBI taxonomy): domain Eukaryota; kingdom Metazoa; phylum Annelida; class Clitellata; order Crassiclitellata; family Lumbricidae; genus Aporrectodea; species Aporrectodea caliginosa. The sequence continues at coordinate 1,027,471 of JACEVL010000781.1, forward strand.
AATTTTTTGTATCTGAAATGCTTTCCCCTCGTACCAGTATTGATCTATACCCATTACCTTCAAATTGGTACTGAAAAAGAAACTTTTGCATCTATTTGAAATACTCTGGAGTAAAATCCACATATTTCGCAAAGGACGGAGGGGGTTTCGAACCCCCACGCTTCATTTTTTAATCTGGATGCTTTCCCTCAGACCAATATTGATCTAGAGACCATTACCTTCAAAACAGTACTGAAAAAGAAACTTATGTATCTACTGGAAATGACTGTAGCAAAATACGCATATTTCGCATAGGCCGGAAATGGGATTTAGAACCCCCATGCTTTTATATGCAATACACGCTTTTATGTGCAATATGCATGTTAATATCACTAGCAACTCATGATTCTGAATCAATACATACCAAATATGTTCAAATCGGACCATCCAATCAAAAGTTACAACAGTTTACATATTCAGCTTAGGCCGGGGGATTTCGAGCCCCCACGCTTTATTTTTTTATCTGAATGCTTTCCCCTCGGACCTGTATTGATTTATAGACCATTACCTTCAAATTGGTACTGAAAAAGAAACTTTTCAATCTATTTGAAATTACTGGAGTAAATCCATATATTTTTTCGCAAAGGACGGAGGTGGGGGTTTCGAACCCCCACGCTTCTTTTTTTAATCTGAATGCTTACCCCTTGTACCAGTATTGATCTAGAGACCATTATCTTCAAATTGGTACTGAAAAAACAAAACTTATGCATCTACTGGAAATGACTGGAACAAAATACACATATTTTGCATATGTTGGAGGGGTTTTTCGAGCCCCCACGCTTCATTTTTTTATCTGAATGCTTTCCCTCGGACCAATATTGGTCTATAGACCATTACCTTCAAATTGGTACTGAAAATAAAACTTTTGCATCTATTTGAAATGACTGGAAAAATACACATATTTCCCATAGGCCAGAGGGGGTTTTCGAGCCCCCCACCCTTCATTTTTATCTGCATGCTTTTCCCTCGGACGAATATTGATCTACAGACCATTACCTTCAAATTGGTAGTGAAAACGAAACTTTTACATCAACTTGAAATGACTGAAGAAAAATGCACAGGCACGTTCCTCCACTATACGGGTCATCAGATTCTACGAGTAACACCTCTCCTTGTCCTGAATGAGTGCATGATCTTCCCTTAGAAGCTGTATCCATTCACTGCGATCCTTGTTCACTACTGTTCGGCACTGCCCTGCACTCTGATTCAAGGTGGTTCTATCTGAACTAGTGATGAGCTGATTGGCATTTTTTTTACTCATTCCGATTAGTTGGCCTGCTTTTTTCGCCGATTCCAATTAATCGGCAATATGCACTTTTATTTGGTTCTACGCACTGTTTGTTACTAAAAAGCCCGACTGTCTGCCATTTTGATGATGCGTTGACTCACAATTTTATTATTTCACACCGACTTTCAATATTTAAGATTAAATATTACTGTTGGAGGTTGCCAAAACAGATACTATTTCTGTATTAATGGAAAAAGAAATTGTTTTTGTTAAAAAATATAACTTTTGTGTTATTCGGATTTCAAGGCCTAGGATCGCCGATTCCGATTAATACCGATTTGTGCAAAATCCGGCCCGAACCGGCTCATAACTAATCTGAACTGAACAGGATGCAGAGGAAGCAGCAGATGGTTGACATTGGAGCCGAGTGCAGCAACGGGCAGCTAAAATCGGCCTCTGCAGGTAGTCGATAAAGACTAGACACTCCAGCAAAAGGCTTCTCAGTCTAATGACGTCCAACCTCAAACAGGAGAGGAGTAGAGGAATGGAATGGTAACAGATCATGATCTTAAACTGATGGAGGCTAAAGGGTGATCGTGACTTGGCATCACTCATCTTGTGGAGCCACCGTGGGCACGTGCGAGCACAGTGGCGTGCTGCTTCATGTGGAAACCAGCTATGAGCTGTCTCGGTCCAAGGACATCCTGGCTCCTTCGCATGGCTGTAATGGTCTCCTGTCACTATTTGCTGGCTACTGTAGGTGACCAGGTTTTTAGAGAACTGTGAACTCCTGGATAAATACAGCAGACGATCCAGGTCGGCAGAGTTCAGCAATGGTCATCAGGCCATGTACTGCTACAGAACTGAGCAACGCCTCAAATGTGGTCACACCGAGTTTTGCATGCAAATCTGCCTGATGCCAGACTGCAATTCTGCCACTCCCCTGATCTCAAGGTCACCGGATCAGAATCACAGCATGGTGTATGTACATGCATATATAACCTGTACGTGCAGATCTCCATAGTGACGTTGACTGATGGCACACCGCAATGGCGATAAGGATGTGAAGACCTTGGTTGGCGATAGCGTCGACTAATGTTCCATTTTCTAAGTGGCAATCCAAATTAATATACAGGGTGGCCCAAAATAAAATGTCCCACCCGATAAAATGCTATTTCTCCGCAACCAATTGAGATTTTACCACCCAAATTTCAGCATTTACAGAGGAATGATTTTCCAACAATCCACGAAAATTTTACTAAATAATTTGCATAACTTCAAAAGTTACAGCTGTTTTAATATTAAATTCAATTTTTTCAAATTTCCGCAGATGAACGGTCCAATAATGGTTATTTCTTTAAGATTTTTTCACAGAGAAATTGTTTTGTAACACCCACTGTTGCACAGAAGGTTTTTCTCACTGATGAAACAAACTTTGACCTGAACCCGCCGGTTAACCATGAGAACGACTGCTTTTGGTCTGTCGGCAAAAAGCGCGATGTTCACGAAAGTCGCCTGGTGGTCGAGAGATCCAAGTTTGCGAAGCACGTCATGGTTTCTGCTGGCGTGTGTTACGGCGGTAATGGAAGATTTCACTTCATCCCAGACAAGGCTAAAGTAAACGCTCAACTTTACGTTGAAACTCTGTTACCCAGACTCATTGAAGACTGCAAGTCTGTTCTACCGTCTGGTTTCATTTTCGACCAGGACGGTGCGCCTGCTCACACGGCAAGGTTGGCTCAAGGCTTTATTGCCACCAACTGCAGTGAATTCATTGGCAAAGATGAATGGCCACCAAACTCTCCAAACCTTAACCCTCTTCATTATCTCGTCTGGGGAGCTATGCTTGAACGCTACAAGACATTTCATCCCAAGCCGAAGAACATTGACGAGCTGAAAAAGTCTTGCAGTTAATATGGGACCAGCTGCCGCAGGACTCAATTAACAAGGCCATACTGAACTTCACAAAAAAACTTTGAGCTTGTGTGAAAGCTGGTGGTGGACACTTTGAACATGCCTTGAGATAAACTGCTCAACAGATTTCTGAATTCGTAATGAAAGATGATTTTATTTGACATTGAAAATTGCAAATGACTGTCCATTTTTCTTCGGAAATTTGAGAAAAATGGAATTTAACATTTAAACAGCTGTAACTTTTGAAGCTATGCAAATTGTTTAGTGAAAATGTCGTGGATTGTTGAAAAATCATTCCTCTGTAAATGCTGAAATTTTGGTGGTAAAATCTCAATTGGTTGCGGAGAAAGTGCATTTTATTCGGTGGGACATTTTATATTGGGCCACCCTGTATAGTACAGTTGGCATATTGCATTGTACAGACAGCGTGTTCTGGCTTTACTGACTTTGGGACTTGCAAGGGTGCCAAATTTCAGCAAAACAGTCTCTTATCAAAGCACATTTCACAGCCAAACTGTCATTGTTGTGTTGCCTCTGTATCTGAACTGCATTGTCCTGCGTATGGCAGTGTGCCATGACAATGCTTGAAGTCCAAAATTTAAAATTAAAATATAGAAGACTGTAAAGAAATGCTACCTACGGTAAATTCACATCAATTTTCACAGAAAATATCTGAAGTTATGTAAATATTGTCCTTAAAGTTTGCAAATAGAAATAGCCATGGTCGGTATATACATACATACTGTGGCCTCACCTAGTATTTGCATGATAGTAAATACATATTTTCAATATATTAGAAAATGATGATGGTGGGAGATTCTGTCTCAATCAAGCATGCATGTCAAATCTTCGTGCATCATACTGGGCAGGTGTTAGCTACAAACTTTATGTATTAGTTGCCACACAATTAGATGAGTGTATGAGAAGGTCAACAAGTAAAACTATGTGAACATTCTCACCAAACATGTACCATTCTGAAACTTAAGATAAAAGATTTCAGACAAAGATGTTCATTAACACTTCCAAATTGCAAACTCTTATGATCTGCTGCTTACAACTCCTTTGTATAATGCATTTACTAGCAACTTTCCAAGAATTTAAGTCTTCTTTTCTATTGGAGCCACAAGGTTAAAGAAAACTGCAAATTTCTAGAGTAACAAATGCAGAGCCCTGATAAACAAAACAATTACAAAGTGACACCAGTTGTAGCAGTAACATTCATGTAAGTAACCTCTACACATAAGGAAATCATGCCAAAATTATTTTTGTTATACGCTTTCAATTTAAAACTTCCGGTGTATCTGGGTTTGGCCAATCATTTTTTGAGCAATTTGCCACATAATATATTAGAAACTAGCTTCTTTGCAAGGGAAAGTACTAATTCCAAGAGACTAAGCAATCAGTGAAGTAATTCATTAAAACTGAAACTATATAAATTGACCGCTGCAGTTTTTAGACCATATACACAGCATAGGTTCCTAACAACTGAAGGCAAAACTATGTAATGATGGTCTTCACAACAAAGTTTTGTATTTGGATTATACAAGTATTTGTATAGCAAAGGTACTTCCATAATTCCTAACATCAAAACTGTGATGCATTTATTATGGAAGGCACAAGAAGAATTTGCAATCGTTCGATAACATCGAAGAATGGTGCCAAACAGACGTCCACAACTTGACCCTGGCAGCACATACTAAAGAAGTATCTGAGTAGGTTTCTTGAAGAGGCGCTATATAAATTCTCGGAATGAATGAATGAAGTGTGAATGGAAACGATGAAATGTGCAGTGGACATCTACACACTTTCAGCTCACTGACAGACAAGATGATGTTGCAAGTGCTGGAACATGGCAATGACTGGCTGAGCTACAATTTACTTTAACCCTTTAACGATGAGCCACATTGATTTCCCATGCATTTTAATAATACTCATTGTTAAATATATTAAAAAGCACAAAATAGAAGAATGGTGCCAAACAGACGTCCACAAATTGACCCTGGCTGCACATACTAAAGAAGTGTGAATGGAAATGATGACAATCTGCATTGGTTTCCCAGTCACTTTTAGTACATGCTCGTTGTCATAGTGTTAGCGGTTTGTCGTTATGGTATTTGTCTTGATGTACACTAATTGTTGTGCTATAATGATAAATTATGTATGATTGATATATAATAAGGTGGTAGGTATCTCAGCCCAAGTAACATATACTCATTGTTTAAATCTCTTAGACAGCCACGTGCATAGCACAGTGCTTTCAAGAGGTTCTTACAAATGCTCTAGAGTCTATATATAGAAGCCCAGATACATAGGTACATCAGTTTGTTTTGAGCAATAACAATTCCATGTATCTTGTTACCCTGCCCAATAACTAATCGTGATGAACCTCTTTCACTAATTTTCAACAACTTATCTTAATTTGATTGAAGAAACATGATGAAATATTTATATAATGACAGTTGTCATGTAAAACCATGCCAGCTTTTGCAGTCAAGTGTAGCTTATGACAGTTTATGACAGAGGGCGTTCACAATTGTCTAACGGTTAGTGTGCTGGACGGTCAACAAAAATGTCAGGTGCTCAAATCTCTGCCACAACAGAAAATACTTCAAAATTTTGCCTGCCCTCATATGTAATCTAAAACTTCTATTATGCCAGTATCTAATGCACAAGGCATCAACTAATGCCAAAGTCAAGAAGTAATCAGGTCAACACCCAGAAGATCAGTTCGTAAGACAGACAGACAGGCAGTCTATGCAGAATAAGCAATTTGAAACAGTAAGTCTTAAGTAGAGAATGAAATGACGGTAAGCGTCTGAGCAGAACAGATACAGGGAGTGAGTTCCAACAAGCAACCGAAAAAGCTTGTTCATCCAAAAAGTTCCAGCTTTAGGTATGACCAGAGACAGGCAATCAGATGACAACATTGAATTATGATAAGTCTGGGGAATAAGGACTGATCTTAAGTGGTTTGGTTGGCCAGAGCTTATAAACTATGAGCCCCAATTTGAAAGAAATCCTTTGCTGAACAGGAAGCCAGTGCAAAGATTTAATCACAGAGGTCATGTGCTCATTTTTTGCCATATTAGTTATGGCTCTAGCCAAAGAGTTCTGAACTCTTTGCAGCTTCAGCCTGTTTGACATTGAAACCAGTACGAAGCAACTCGCAGTAATCTAGGCGACTTAAAACAATAGTCATTAACACTTCATATCCATGGTTGTCTCTACGACTTAGTTTAAGGAACTGCTCTTCTTCTCCTTCACACAACAGCTAAATACCATAAATTATTTCAAGAAAAGCAGGTAAGCAACTCTGTCACCATACTCTACAATGGGGCAAATAGGAAGCACTCATTTCCAGCAATGGACACATCTCAACGTCCTGGCAATGGGTCATTGCAAATCTTGCTCTTTACTCCCAGTTTGTGCCAGTACCAAACTGGAGACAGAGGCATGTGTGCACAAACTACTAGTTCAGAGCCAGCAGGGTCTGCTCAGGTCACTTGAACCCACAACTGCAAGACTGAGGAGCATGCTGCCGAACACACTGGTCATGTTAGATGATTAGAGTCAATCAAATGAAGTCGTTCAACAGTAAAATATCTAAAGTTGCCATGGCAACTAACAACTGCCTTTAAACAGGTTTCACCTCAATGCTTAGCGACTGATTACCGAAGTGAACAATGGTTGTTTTGCAGATTATACAGGATTTAAGGGACAGGCACTTTATTGCTCATTTGCAAAAACTATAAAAACTGTACAAAATGTAAAGCTAAAAAGTAACAAATGGTAATCACTGTATGAAAGAAGCAATTTTGTTTATTGGACTACACCATCTCTAATAACAGAGCATTGCCTGCTGAAGTCATCACCATGATGATTTCAGCAGGCCAAGACATCTCTACAATAAAAGCTTTATACTCGCACATGGTCCACTTAGTACATTTAGAAAAGGCGACAAACAATGCCGGCTCACAGACATCTGTCTCATCCATATCGTAATGCTTTCAAACGAGTGGTCTGTGGTCCATTAGTGTATTTAAAATAGTAAACATCTTGAAAATGAAACATTATGAGAACAAAACAAACCATAACTAACAACTTCTATAGCACTGATGCTTAATGCACAAAGCATCAACCAATGGCTCACCAAACGCTGCAGTGAGGTCAATACCCAGAGAGTTGTGCTGCTGGAACTGAGAGGAAGTCTATGGTTGATAAGCCAACTGAAATTCACCAATGGCCTTGATGCATACCTCAGTAATATAAAGCATCGGTTCGAATATTCATGCTGATAATATTGTTTTGACCAACTGCTCAATGTTGCGTTCAAGTGTTTCCCATACCAAAAATGTCTATATGACAGAGTTGATTCTCTAGTCACTTCATGAATCTGACAGCTACATGACCAATACATTTATAATAATAAAAAACCGTGATGCTTAAACTGAACAGAAACACACACAGTAACCAGACACTGTCAAACCATTCACATTTCAGAGCAATAGGTTTAAGTTCAAAACCTACAAAACACATACAGAGAAGGGTCTCAAAGCATTAACAACTCAGGCTTCACCCTTTGAATCTGCATCAGTCTATCAGTGTCACTGTCACTGTCTTCAAGCAAGAGATTATCACTCTTCACACTCATTAAGCACTGTCCTCATCTACATTCAGATAAAATGTTTCAGCATCATTCAGTTCAGCCAAACACAATAATCTGCAAAAACTGACGATCAGAAAACCGTAGATGACAGAGTCCAACTAAACTGATTAAATGGATGCTTTTTGCTTCGGTTTATTCTGAGGGACACGTTTTGCTGCTTTGGAACGACTTGGACTTTCCTCATCATCTGGATCAAAGTCTGAGTCACTGTCTGCGCTGATATTGTCATCACCATTTAACGATTCTTCATCTGGTGCTGAGTGCTGCTGCAAGTTCTCCTTAGGATCTCTGCTGTCATCCTCATCTTCATCATCATCATCACTATTTGCGTGCAGAGCAGCCAACTTTTCTGCAATTACATCAGAACTTTTAATAAAACTAAAAACCTCCCTAAATGGATACTATAATTAGCAGTCTCACATGTCCCACAGTGCTCAGAGAATGTAGATTCTGGAACAAGAGCCAATGCATCGCAGCATTTGCCATTTACTTTCCAGAATACACCAATTTTAAACTGCTTGGTGACAAAGGCATAAACATGCCAACAATTTGCCTATTTGTTATATGGATACTATCATAATTTGAATAAAATACAAAAATTAATCTTTATCTGAGGTGGCACAGTGGCTTCGTGTCTAAGGCATCAGCCTTTTAGATCTGTGACCGGGATTTTAATCCTGTGCACAATCTGGTGAAATTGAAAAGAAACTTAATGTTAAACTGCTGTACAAAACCTTGGTAGTCATCATGCCATCTAGAGTTAAGATTTTGTGAGCATAGTTTGCTCAATACAAACAGCTCATCTTTCTCATAGAAACTATCTGAAGCACAAGAATTCTGACAAGAGTTTATATCAGAATTCAACAACTGCACATGTAGGTTCACAACTAAGTCTAGGTACATCCACACTCAGATGCTGCACCATGAACTCACACTTGAAAAACTTTTAAATTGGCATGATTTCTCTCAGATAAAATAAATCAATCTGATTAAATTTAATTTCTTTAGAAATATGAAGTAACAAGATTAGAAAACCCAGTTACAGCCACTTTATACTCCTTCCCTAACGTTTTCTGACTAAGTGTTTATGACAGTGTACACTAGACTGGTCCAAAAATTAAAAGTTGGAAATACATTGCTCCACAATGCTGCCCTTGTTACACATGAAAACATGAGTCTGTATGCAAAATTTTGGAAAGATTTGATTATGTTTAGAGGTCGCTATGTTTTTCGACTTTTTGCCATAATCATAATTATTATAGTATGAACTTGTCAAAAACCATGTATAATTTTGATTTTTTCCAAATCGGTTATAAATTATTTTCAAGTCAGTTATTATTTTGAAAAATAAACAGCCCAATTTAGAAATATATACTGCAGTGTTACTGCTTAGTCAGGCTGCATTACGTTTGTAATAAAATATAATTTTGGATAATTTAAAGAAGTAATCCAGTCTGCATAAATCCCGTAATTGAAGTGCTGGAAAACCTACTATTATTTCATTTTGCCTTTGTTGAACAGAAAATTTTGTCCGATGACTGGAGACAAGTTGCAGCAAGTATTGTTTCTGTGACTCATCCTTAGTATATCATTGTAAGAATGGATCAGAGCCACTCCACGTTCTGCGCAGTCATTGACGACCATCAACAGTTTGACATTTGCCTTCATCGACTGGGAAGTAGGGTCCAGTGGTCAGGGAGTAAAGGACTTTGATAGGAAGGCTGTGGGTTGTTCTTGACCCTGGATGGTAAAAAGATCAAGCAGTTTTAAAGATCTCCTTGTGACATACTCTTCCAGTGGAGTCTAGTGGTCGAAGGATTTCCTGTCCAGACGCTACATGGATAGCGGATTAGGTGGATAAATAAGATTGTATTACCAGAGCAGCCTCGATGTCTTCAGTGACACGCTTCGAAGAAATAGCGGAGATGATGACTGAAAGAGTTAATTAAATCGAACTCAAACTGTAACTCCTTGAATCAGCACAAATTTGTGTTCATACAACTTCCACAGTTCGCGAACACCCGAATCCACACACTGTGCGGGGATTCTAGCCTCCTCCCGAATTACCAACTCGCAGCGACTATTGTTGCTTTCGTGGCCTCACCAAATGCTATAGTCTATTCTGGTAATGAAATATGAAATTCCTCAGGATTACCACATTTTTTGGGAGTCCAGACCCAAGAAAGTGTTTGTCAGGCATCCCTAACAGACAACATTGTGAGGAACTCCTTGTTGATGCCAGTTTCACCATAGCTGCCGTTTTGTAACGTATGAGCTTTTATTGCAGAAAGTGAAAACCATGTGCTGTAAGCTTATTTCATATTCAAGGCTGGCTTCACAGACGAAAAAAAGTACTCGAATCCACGCTAAATTAGCAGCATACAGAGCAATATTGAACAATACAATTGTAGGATATGAAACGAATTGTGATGAAAAGGTGGCATGCAAAATTTAAAATTAGTTATATGCCAACAACCGTTTATCTATCAGAAAGAACTTGAAATAAGTGTTTTATTTGTAAATAAGCTTATTATTCTTTTAGTTACTTAAATACAGTTGGCATATTGATCATGATTTAGAAAGATGGTGCTTGGTGTTCATGGGTGCTTATTTTAATTCATAATGAAGCTATTAACGCGTCAGATGCGCAATTTTTGCAATTTCTACAAAAAGTGTCAAAACCTAGCGACCTCTAAACATGCTCAGATCTCTTCAATTTTTTCAACACAGAGTCTTCTAGTCAAGTGTAACAGGGGCAGCCTTGTGGAGCAGCATATTTTGAAAAAATATATTTCCCCATGTAAGTTTGGACCAGTCTAGTGTACACCTCTCCGCAGACAATCACAAAATTGACTCCTCTCTGAGCAACAATGTTGACTGAAGAATGTAATGAATGAGCAAAATTTTTCCAAAACTTTGTTTCCTATAGTGAACTCACTTAACAAAACAAACGTACAAGCCATCTCAATCAAAAAGATAAGTGGGCAGCTTAAAAACTCATCAATTCATTGGGTGCTGGAAAGCACACTTCAAGAGTATCATCAAATGTGCAGAATCAACTTTTCTGTGAAGGTTTGACTAAAAGAAGTTAAAGCATTGGACACACAAAACAGTAGTCATAAATAAAGAGTCTAACTAGGATATGCAATCGTAGCATCAGATGCCATCTAGTCCTATACTGCAAACACTCATCGCAGGCCCACTTATTCGAAATACCATTCAACATATATTGAGCATGTAAACTGGAAAAATAGCATTTATCCGTTTACTTAAATCCGTCCATCTCTCATTCCCTATCCATCCAAGTTGGGCGTACTAACGTACACAATCCATCTGACAATTTCCTGTGCTGGTACTATCACTTTAATAGATGCATTGGTTTCCCAGTCACTTCTAGTAGATTCAATCATTCATAAAATTTGTAAAGTGCTCCTTCAAGATTTCTACTCAGAGGCGCTGCCGACCCAACCCTGGTGGAAAGTACAGAATTTAGGCTGTTATAAAACGTGTCAGAAAAATCCCTAGTTGCAACTTCAGAGGGAGCCCATTCAAATCAAATCATTTTTATTGAAGCCGTATCAAATCAAAGAACATTCCAACATCACATAACAAGATTGGCCACAAGAGGAGTCCCAAAAGGGATCAAGATCCCGCTAACTAGGGACGCCTAGAATAACATTTTAAAAGTTCAAATTAGTGACAGCACAGCCAAAGCCTTGACAACAGCGCAACATCAAGTCCCATTCCAACCAGTTAGACCAATGACAGAAAATGCCCGACGCTGCATAATAGAGGCATGCGGGAAAGGAACCAAGAGCTCACCATGAGCCACAAAGCGAAGACAGCGATGGCCATGAAGACCCAAAGTGAAGTGGCAGAGCTCTTGCAAGTAAGCAGACACTTTGCTCAGTAGGCATCACCAAACTATAGTGCTCAGGGATCATGTAGCGATTCGCTGACGCAAGGGTAGCCACTGAAGGACATCATCCCGCATGTAATCGGATACATGGCCAAACTTCGCAATGAGGTGCACCGCCCCCACAACACTCGCTCCAGACACCCAATCCAACCAGTGGAAGACCTGCATAAATAGAGCAATGGTAGTCAAGTCGACTTACAAACAAAGGCATGAACAAGAGTAGCAGTAGCATTAAAGGTAATAGAGCGAAAGACTACATGCAGCTAGTACAACTACTAAAAGCAGTCACGGCAAACTAGATTTATGTGCTTAGACAAAGTAAGCTCCTGGTCGAGCATGAAACCAAAGTCACATACAGAAGAGGAAAAGGTATACTCAGCCACAAGAGAGCCAGAATAAATTTTAGCTCACTGCTGCCTCGTACCGAACCAAATACGTTGCAGGTCGTGAGCACACCCATAGCCTGCTGCTGCAGTGCTGCATGACTCAGGTGACTGCAACTCACTGGATGCAGGGCAGTGCAGGCAGGATATCATCAGCATATGATTGGCTCGGAACAGCCTGACGTATAAAGGATATACAGCAGAGAGTCCAAAACTGAACCTTGGGGCAACCCAAATGAGCAGGAATCCAGCAAGACCTACTAGCCCCCAAAACCACACAGGACACACACACACTTAAGCAAGAAAGATCCAAGTCAATCTAGCAGATTACCAGCAAGACCAAAACACAGTCACCTAAGTAGGATATTGTGATCAAATGCTGCACTGACATCAAACAGGGTGAGAGGTGAAATTTTGGACCTATCCATAGCCCCCCAAATATATATATATATATATATATATATATATATATATATATATATATATATATATATATATATATAGGGAGTATATGAGTATATATATATATATATATATACATATATATACATATATATATATTAGGATATGGTATTCGCCAGGTGGAAGTGATATCTGGACACTCCTTTATTAAAGAAAGACAATCCTTTAGTTTGTGTAGAAGTATGCTTAAGAATATCTGTGTTGGCATGGTTGCGTCGTTGAAGAGAAAGATTAAGTAGTTGTATCTTGGGGGCGTGAAGGAGCTTCGTCTTCAGGTGCTTCATTGAGGTGTGAAGTCGTCGTTGTGAAGAACTTTAAATTGAACATTGCTTAGTTTTAATGCGAACTGTCGACTTACGTGAATGAAAGAACGTTTTTTAAAGAAAAACCGAAGTGGTAATAGCAAGTTTCATCCTTATAGACAAACTGTACACGAGAAATTACGCGCTGCCTCAACAAGTATATATAATATATATATATATATATATATATATATATATATATATATATATATATATATATATATATATATATATATATATATATATCAGAAAACCCAAAGCTTATATCTAGGAAACGAATGATCCTTACGGAAACCAGACTGATATACTGGGAGCAAACTATTAGTCTAGGTAAGCAGCTAACTGGCAAGCTACAAGCTTTCCAATAATCTTAGAAAGAATGTAATGTTAGCAATTGTATCATCATTATGTTAAAGTGTTAACATCATCACTCCAGTGTACACATTCTCTGAGGTACTGTGAGCCCAAATTGGCAACTCTGGTTTTCAACAACTTCAGCCATTATCAAAGAGATTTTCAGGAAATTTTTACAGTATGATCTTAGTGAACTGTAGACCCTGTATCTCAAAGTATTCATTATATATGAGGTCAGAATTCAGAAGGCCACATTCACACATGCACAGCAATGGGCACTAAATTGTATTGTATATCAAATATTTATAAAGCACCTCTAGTAGGGTGAACCGTTCAGAGGCACTCCCAGTGCACAAGGCCATGAGAGAAGAAATAGGTTTAGAGAAAAGCAAAGGATGAGTAGGGGTTGCCAGCTAAAATTTGAGAGCAAGCAGATGGAGAGAGTGTATTTCAAAGAGAGGTAAAGGACCGGACAAATGAATGTGCTTCAGGTCACCACAGATCAATGAAGTGCATAAGAATGTTCTTTTGTATGACCCGGTTTTGACAGAGTCCGTTTATACATGCAACCTGAATATAATTCTTGAAGCCGTAAAAGTGGCACGCATGAAGTGGTATTTACCTTGCTGTTTAAGTGCAGCTGCACGTTTTTGTCGAACAACAACTTCCCTGCCTTTCTTCTCTGATCCACTGGAATCCCCTTCTTGGTTGTTCTGTGGATGTGAAAACTCCTCAAAGTGCTTTGGATTTTTTCTGTTGAAAAGTAAATTCACATTTCACAGTAACTATATGAAAAACTAAACTGGAAGACAGGCTATATATCCTATTTAGAGTCTGACACGTTATTTATTTCAAATTAATATACTTATTATGTAGGTCATGACACCAATGCCATCACTTGCATGCAATCGGCCATTCGGTCAACTGATCGATTTCTTCGTCATATCGACGGATATTTTCATCTAAATGCAGAATTTGCCCAGGAACTTTAAACATGTTAAGAGTTTTCCGGTGCTAGTTTTGCGTACTGTAAGGATTTCTTACGTTTAAAGGGCATTTTGTTCACAAGTCACCCAGGCCCAAGTGACTGCAGTTTGTTCTTTAAATTTGTCTTTTCATAATAAAAAAATCGTTTGCAAATTATGTTTGTTCTTTAAATTTGTCTTTTCATAATATAAAAATCGTTTGCAAATTATGTTTCATTACTTATTAGAGAGCAAAAATCCATTGAATAAAATCTGGAACCCACATTATATTTGTAATTGTATTAAATTTGTACACACTGCTACACAGCACTATGATATGAATTATTAAAAGTTAACTAGAAAATTAAAAATGGGCGTAGTCATTAAATCTTGCCCCTCGGCGGTGAAACCTTTCGTTACCCCACTGTACAATTAAAAAAATTATTAAATTAGAATTTTTCATTTTTGTGTCAAATTCAATCATTAAACTTATTATTTCAATATCTCAATTTTAGATTTGCGTAGGTCCTGAAAGGTTTCTAGGCCCTACGCACAGTGCCTACTGTGCCTAATTGGCTCTGTCTAAAATGGTTAGAAATGGTTATCCAGAAAAGCATGTGCATCTGTGGTCTGTTGCATTTTGCTACATGGAAGCACCACAGCAGCAAAAAACACAACTCTCATTGACATCTCTACAAAAACCCAGACTATTTTATCTGCTTTGAAAGTTAAATATCCAAATAACACAATTTCTTTACTGTGCAAAGAAAGCTGATTTTAAGATGCTGAATAATGAATATGTACTTTAATGATCTAAATCAATTAATGCACATAAATATAGATACAGCATTTCATATGCTAGTCGGGAAGTTCATGGCACTCTAAAAGCAGAAAATCAATAGAAGAATATCAATCACACTTATTTAAAACTTGTTTCCACTCTAAATTCAATTTCAAACTAAAAAGAAACAGCCTTTATAAGTCCAATGATGCCCTTGTGAGAATGCACATGGACTTGTTTTTTGCAACCATCCTTAAGTCTTGCTGCTGTTAGTCCACTACAACCTGTAAATATACAACACTACATAGACACATACAATCATACATGGTCGCAAATGACCATTTCAGTTTAACACAGCCTTGCCATAACGTGGTACTTGTCGTGGACTGCAAATCCTGTGGTATACAGAGGGTCCAACGTATTTTCTAAAGCAGGTCGATTAAGTTTATAAATTTAAGCAAACTTTACAAAATTGAGTTGCCAACTGCTCCAACCACTTACTCCAAATTGATCACAGCATTACAAAAACTCACCCATTTGGCATATAATTACCCATATTAAGAGTTTGATTTTTATACATGTTAGATAGAGGAAACATGGTACATTCTGAAAACCTATACATGGGCTTTTACAATGGTTTGGTAGTTAGAAGGACAACATTAGCTGATGTTTTGTAAACAGTTACATGCATGCAGCCATTTAATTTTGGTCATGCCCTTTTGGTCATTGGTCATTCTGTAGCCAAATGTTCTTTTCTTCATCAGCCAAGTCCAAGGAATAAATTATAACATTCAGTCAACGTTGTAAAAGCTTTCGTAATGAATACTTTTGACAAACCACAAGTTTTGAGACTAAAAACAGCGGCCTACGTCAAGTTGTCCAACGTTATGAGAGCCAGTATCATCATCGATTAAAAAACAAACATAAGCTGATTTCGGCTGCTTCTATTCTTCTTTCATTCACCAGCCAAGTCCACAATAATATTGCTATCGTTCAGCCAATGCTGCAGAGGCTCTTAAAACAAATTCTTTTAAGAGGCTAAGGAATGGTATTGGGAACACAGCGATGGCAATGAATGTCATTGTGTCTCTGTCATCATTGATTAGAAAAATCAAAAGCTAATTTTGGACTAAATCAATTAATTTATTAGCTCGTCAAAGTTGCTACACGTTTGCCTGATAAGTGGCTACATTTAGCCAATTTTCATAAAAATTTATTCTTTTCGAAATTTTTTTAAATTGTTAATTTTATGATTTTTATTTAAAAAAATTAATATATTTATCAACTTAGAGGTACACACATGAACTTATCAACTTTTTTAAACAGAATATTGTAGAGCAACAAAGCATGAACCAGAGTTATTTCAGTTATGATTTTTCAGTTACAGTTATAGTTACAGTTAACTGCAATGAGATTTTTCAGTTTCAGTTATTTTTCTTATTTTTCAGTTACAGTTTCAGTTATTATTTTCATAAGTCACGACAACTGACCACAACTTAAGTATTACAAACAGTTACCAGAAATATTTATGCAGCAAATCAATCCTATTTAACGTATTGTCGGTTTATTTAAAGGAAAACACGAAGTTCCAGATTAACACTTGCTCTGTTCCGCTTTCGTGCACATAAATCCCCACAAACTGAGAAAACACGCTCAATATATGCCGAGTTTGATAATAGGTCTGCTGATCCACACTCGCGTTTTCGGCGTCATTGCCAGCAACAGTGCGAACACAACATCAACTCTTGTCTACTGCCGTATCATAAACGAATATTCCAACATGCCAATTTCTACTTTTCAACCGCTACTTGGCTTAAACATCGTTTCGTAGTCGTTGATTACTTAATGGTTTAGTGCTTACATTAATCAACGACAACACAACGAAAGGAATTAGAACCAAGTGAAATCAGCATAAAAAACTAACCATAGACTCGAGTAGGATAACTGTTCAACAAGTAAGTAAGGAAAAACTGATGTTTCAGAAGTATAAAAAAAACACTCATGTTTTATTTTCAAGTTAGCGCTTTGTGATTTTCAGTTATATAGCCTTTCGTTTTCAGTTTCTATTACAGTTTCAGTTATTCAGCATTTTTCACTTTCAGTTACAATTAACTTACAAACATTTTTCAGTTATCATGCTATTTCAGTTACAGTTAATAGAAATAGCACTGGCATGAACAAATGATATATGATATGTCTATATTTCTAAAGATGTCAAGTGTTTGCATTCCTATGAACAAATATGGTCAAATTCATCAAAAAGAATGTAGCTGCCAAAGAGTTAAAGAAAAGATATAATTAATAAGAGCGCCAGATAGACAAAAAGTTATGGAAAATTAAGTGACGAATATGGTATCTTTGGTTAGACAGCAGACACATACGAAGTTCTGAACTTCTTGCTATGGTACTTCTTTTCTACATTTGACTGTAGTAAACATAGAAGTAAGAGTGAGAATTTCATTCAAGATAAATTATACAGGCCTATGCCAGATACATGCACATATAAATGCATGCATGAATACATACATATATGCATGCATATATAAAAAATAGATGCAGTCAATGCCAGCAATTGCAGCAACATGGAATATTTACAAGGTATAGCCTACCACTTTGAATTCTAGACATTTGCAGTATTTTAAGTCATTCTATGTGTTGTTTAGACCTCTTTTACAATTCATTGACGTTTTGCATTTTATTTCTAAATTGCTGAGGAGTGAAATGTGGGGAGTGAATTTTCCGGGTGACTTGTGGGGGGCTAATTGTGCCATATCCCGTTGAAACTACAACTTTCCATAGCCTGTGGAATAAAACAGTATTTTTGTCTAACTACGTCCATTTTAGAACTTGAATCACAAATGATACAAAGTCATTAGTAGTGCTCCTGACCCAAAAAGGAGAACCCTCTTTCAAAGGCCTGTCGAACAGACGAGTTAGACTGACTAGCTCAGCTCCGATTTTACGAGGAAGGTTGTTCTAGGCTGCAAAAAACATCTGTGATGAGTTGTAGAAGATGGAACCTGGGGGACAAGAAGAACACCCTTATCGGCCAAACGAAGGGATCTGAGACCAGAAACAGCTGAGGCAGAGATATACAACAAGCCAAGATAAGACTGGGCAGTTGCCTCCAAGCTGTTCCACATGAAAGTTAACATGTTAAATTTGATGCATTGAGGAATATGCAACCAGTATCATATATATCACATAGGTAGATCATATATCTACCTATTTATATCAAAGGTTAGATACAGATATATATCTACCTACCAAATCTCGGGATGCCACCAATCAGGTAAGCAGAATCATTAAGATGAGACTGTAATTTCAAGGTAAAAGAGGAGCCCAGACCAGAATAGATTTTTCTTTAAGTTCTCTGCCCTTCGGCAGGTTCCAACTCCAATGACGCCACTCTTCTCAGTGCTGTGCCTTTTCCTTTAATTCGCTGTATCCGTCGGCCATCTACCACAGCATCATCTGCCTCGGTCTTCCCTCCCTCTTTTCCCTTCCATTCTCCCTTCTATGATTTCTTTCAGAAGGGAGTCTCCTCTTAATACATGCCCCACCCAGTTCTTCTGTCTTTCTCTTATTGTTGTTATTAGCGATCGTTTTTCATCAACCATTTGTAGCACCTCGTCATTCGTTATATGCTTAGTCCAGCTCACCTTCTCCATCCTTCTCCAGATCCACATCTCAAAAGCTTCCAGAATAGATGGCATTAACAAAATTGGTTCGTGAGGAAATGAAAGCGTGGATCATTGCAGAAGTAGCCTGTGTGGCAAGTGAATGGATCTGACGGGTCTAGGACATTTCCCCCGGACAATTCCCCGGACGTTTCCTCCCGAAGATGGACTGATGAAAATACTTTAATAGAAGTTGGATTGATGAAAGAAATAATTTTTCTTAAATAGAAGCTGGATTGATAAAACAAATTCTATGCTTAAATAGAAGTTTGATTGATGAACAAATTCTTTGCCGAAATAAAAGCTGGATTTATGAAAGAAATTCGTCTTTTAAATAGAAATTGGATTGATGAAAAATAATCTTTACTTAAATAGAAGTTGGAATGATGAAAGAAGGCCTTTGATTAATAAGTTATCATGGACAATGGTAGAGTTACCTACTTACTGCTCGGGGAGGAATTGTCCGGGGGATTGTCCGGGGGGGAACTGTCAGGATACCGGATCTGACGGAGGTGATAGCAACAGGTATGACATATATTGTTTACATGGTTAGATCCAGAATAATGCCTAATTCTCATATAGAGGTGTCAGGAAAAGAATGGCGAAAGACACAAAGATCAATCTTGCAGATTTGAAGCCAACCACTGTGCAAAATAAATTGGGTCTTATCAGCATTCAACGATGGCTTGAGGATATCCAGGTAGCCAGGTCCTCATGCATACGTCAAAAAAGGCATTTTAATTCAATAATATTCTGTGAATGAAGAAAGGTTCACGAAGAGTTTACAAAACAGAAATTGACGCACTGCTAAACAGTTAACATCAGCCTACCTGTAGCAT
The DNA here is from genome assembly GCA_020284085.1 of Aporrectodea caliginosa. Lineage (NCBI taxonomy): Eukaryota > Metazoa > Annelida > Clitellata > Crassiclitellata > Lumbricidae > Aporrectodea > Aporrectodea caliginosa. The sequence continues at coordinate 1,047,003 of JACEVL010000781.1, forward strand.
GCACTACCATACTGACATGGCTTCTTCTTTCCAGTTTTCTTGGAATTAGTTTCGTCAACTTCCATATCTTCATCATTAGACACCACTTTCTGTCTTCCGGTTCCTGCTTTCTTTCGACTAGCGGAACCATTGTCATCTTCATTGTCGTCATTTATCGTGCCTCGATTAGATTTCTTCTGGCGCACTTCATTCGAGGTAAGCTTTGTTTTCTTATTGGCTGGCTTTCGACTATCTTCATCTGACTTCTCAGAATCATCATCGTCATCATCATCTTCATCACTGACCTTTGATGCCTTCATTCGTGAAGTTGCTGCAACTGCTGCTCTTCTCTTACTTGGCCGAGGAACATATCCATCAGAATCTTCATCTGAAAATGAATCTGAATCATGGCCTCGTTTCCTCTTACCACGTACTGAGCCTCTTCCCTTGTGTGAAACTGTTCGTCCACCCTTAACCTACAAACATCATATGCAAAAACTTCACAGATGTAAAAGCTCCATTTGATCAAGTTAGCAGATAGGAAAGACAAAATCCAGAATTATTCAACTGAATGGCTTGAAGTTTCAGACAGATAATTGTGCTGAATTTCAGCCCATACAAAGTTCATACAATACAGGTGCAGTGCTTAGATGTCATCAAAACAGCCAATAAATGTTTCAGTAGCATAGTTTTAACAATACATTATCCAGTATAACTAAAAGTTACACACTTTTGTTGCTGGCTGCGTTGTGACAGCCAGTTTTGAATAAACGAAAATACAATACAATTCATCTGGTTGCGTAAGCTGGAGTTAATTAAATAGATCCAACACTAAATCCATTTCTTTCTTCACTGCCAGGAAATGATTATGGCTGAGCACCTAAAACTTTGGTTCTATTAAATGCACCGATTTCTTTGACATTCCATTAGGTCATCAATCTTCTCCAAGCCTTTATGACCTGTAGAATCTCAGGTAATCTTGTTTGGCTCATGCCAAAACCTGTCTTTTTCCAAAACTCTTTCTAGAATAGACCTTAGTGACCGCTGCTCCACTACCACAACATCTGGAGCAACTGATCTCACAGTTCAACCACACAAAACAAAACCAAAGCAAATCTTGTTTCTATCTCATCAGAGCAATACGTTATATCACATCACCTCTTACTAAAGACATTTCACAAATCATACCCTGCTCTCTTCTCTGCTCTCTCTCCTCAAACCAGCCAACTCGACTTTTGCTTCAGATGTAGAACTCAACAGGCTTCAAAGCATCAAAAATTCCTTGACTTGCATCGTACTAGATGCATCTCCTTGAAGAAACTCCTTAACCCTACTCCGTGATCTGCATTGACTTTCTGTAGAATTCAGGGCAAGATTTAAACTGGTTGTCTGGCCAATTATGTCCTCAGCACACACACCTAGATCGGAGGTACCTGCAGCCACCAGACACTGCTTACGGTATATTCCTTTCCACTGCCTGCATTCTGCTTTATCTGAGTCATGATGCAGTCAAGGACTCTTGTGCAATCCATTCTGCCGCCCCAAAGAATGGAATTGCTGACCAATCTTTCTTTGAAGCTTAGTTCTCTGTCTTACTTAAAGAAATGTCTATTTCTGACATGCTTACCGGTAATAACACTGGGAGAACTAACTTATTAAAGCCACCTAGCTCTAACTAGCCACAGATTCACACTGAGCACTGTGATTTTGTGCATGTTATAAATTTTCATAATAATAATAACCCTTATTTAGCGTTTCTAGATGTGTTTCTTATTCTACCCAGATAATTTCACGAACTTGAAGGATCATACCTAATCTACTCCAATATCAAATTTTCCGAAGTCGGTATGAAAAATTAAAAAAATTACTCTCAACACTATTCACTAGGCCACACAAAAGCTTCTTTCCCTTTCCCAGAGACTTCCCGTCAAATGGATAATAAACACATGATGCCCTCTAGTTTTTAAAATAAACCCTCCTAACAAACCAAGCTAACAAACGCAGCAAGAACGAGCATTGGCAGATTGCTAGCTTTCTGTGCATGTTCGCTCACCATGTCAGTCATTGGTTTGCCTTCTGTCATTTCGGCAGATTGTTTTGTCTAAACGTAGAATTTACCCACTAGTTTCTAACATGTTAGACTTTACTGATGCTAGGATTGTATATCGGTCTGCTTTGTTGTTTCTGCTCTGAATTTTTTTATTTTAATGATATTTTCTTTGCATGTCATCTTGGCCTACAAGACTGCATAAGAAGGAATGAGCTCCTTTGGTCAAGTCTGGGACTAAGGACTGCCTACACTGTCTTCAGCTGGGTATTTGCATAGGAGCTGCAATGCAGGTCTTTGGAGTGACCACAACCATTAGCTGTGGTGCTTCGATCCACTGACCACAATGACCTGCATGCACCGGGAAGCTTGATGCCAGCTGTGCATCATCTTCCAACAATGAGGAATTTTTTTGTAACTGTAACTATGACAGAATCTATACCATCATCTGTAGCAAGCAACTTCTAGGATGTTTGACAGTGTCAATGCAAACACATTTATTAAGGTATTTGGCTTCCTGAACTGCAATGAACTACAAGGTGGTAGTGTCATTGTGGACGCTACCACCTGTTACTGCTCCACATAAAGGTTGTTAAAATCGTTTTTTTGGCAAACCGATTATCGATTGTAGAAATCCGAATTTAAACTGATTATCGGTTTTTTATTGGCCTTCATAGAAAATCCGCTATTCTCAGCTTAGCGGCGACAAACAAAGCTGGCGACCATTCAGAGTCGTTGCATTCAACAAAGTTTTAAACGTACAAAAGCGTTTAAGAGGTTCTGTAATTAACTTGTCTCGTTGACAGCGAACTTTATATCGGTTTTCATTTCTGCCATCACAAAATATTAAAATTTGATTAAATACCTGACGATGTTGCATTCGAAGTGCTGCATCACAGTACCATACCACGAGCAACAATGCTACTTGTTGCAATTAATTTGTTCTCAAGGTAACCTTTAAGCTTATAGTCAGTATAGACGCATGAATCATTTCTTATAATTTTCACTACGAAAACTGATAATCGTTTTCAAAACCGATAATCAGATTTCCAATTACCGTTTAACATCCCTACTCCACATTACTGACGTAACTCAGTCCAGACACACTGGGCACGATGTTATCTGTCAACTTTGCATTGGAATCCATTGGTTGGACTTCGGATGAGCCCACCACCGGTAACTTTCCTAGTTGTTTGTGCACTATTTTGCTTGCTGATGAAATTTCAGTTCTTAATGACACCATTTAACATCATTTAGGCGAGCATAGAGTGCCTCTGCTCAGCAGAGTGTTGCTGATATCAGTGCCAGTGACTGGTTGATGCTTTGAAAAGAACAGTTTGTGGCTTGAGACTCGATGATAAGGCCAATAGAATAGCAGTCGGCCTCTGTCTTAGAACTGTATTATGTGAGCCAGATACCTGTACATGTGGCACCCTGGTTGCTGCTGACAGCATACATGGACTTCCCGCACCCTTGGCATTGGAACGGGCGTCTTCATGCAGTTGCATTTTGCAGCACCTCCTTATTAGAACTGGTACTACACCGGATGATAGCCATTCCAGATATCACAAACAGTCTCTGGATAATTTTTTTTATCTCCAGAGGGATTACATTTACCTGGCTAAAACAATAATAGCAACAATAATAGAATCAATTACCGTAACACCATCTATGCAGGGATACCCTTGGGACTAGAGTGTCAAAAGTCTGGTAAAACAAGACTTGGACGCTGAGTTCATTCTCAGTGGATACCAATGCTTCCTGTCACCACCAACCAGTGTGGCACTTATTCCGTAACATCAGAGTAGTAGACCCTTTAACATTTAGTGACTTGCACACAGATTCCAATCTATTCACTGCTTCTGCAAACAGTGCAGTAATTTTGTGGAACAACTGAAAAGAATAGTGTCATTCACCTTAGACAAATTTGCTCAAATTCAGACCTGCTACAGGCAACTATCCAAACCTATCACTAGATGGCTTTCAACTGAGACAATCGTGGGTGCATCGTCGATTAGAGAGAAAATGGAAAGTTCTAGGCTTGAGAAGGACAGAGAGTTACCGTCGACACTGCCGTGTAACAAACGAGCTCATAATGATTCAAGAATTTCCAGATCCAACTTGAAAGCGCTAACAATCCACGTAACCAATGGCGCATTGGATCAAGTTGGATCCCAGTGTCTTCTGCACTCAAAGGAGACTGTCAACTAGGGTAGGGTCGAATGTTGATCCGGTAATCGGTTCGGGCTGGATTTTGTCATTGATTGAATAATCGGAATCGGCGCATCCCAGGACTACCGATCCAAATACCAAAAAATAATATTTTTTACCAAAAACAATTTCTTCTTTCATTAATAAAAAAATAGTACCCTGTTTTGGCAACTTGCTGCGGTAATCTTTAATCTTTATCAATGAAAGTCCATGTAAAATAATGAAATTGTGACTCGACGCATCAACAAAATGGCGGACAGTCGGGCTTTTTCTTAAGCCATGCAGTTTCAAATGTTATTTCATTTCAAATAGTTCAGTCAGTGTTCAGATATAATTCAAACTCTTGTTTGAATTATATCTCTTGGTTTATCTTTAATTATTATATCTTTGCAAATGAAAATAAATATTGCCGAATAATCGGATCAAATCCAGATTCGGCAGAAAAAAGCAGGCCAAATATCCGGTTACTACATTTTTATATTGCGCCACTCTTCTAAGTAAACGTCACTGTAATTAGCTATCTTATGCTAAACAATAATTAATTTGGTAAGTTAAAAATAGATTTAATAAGTTATAAATTCGCTACACTATCCGGATTCGGAAATCAGCAGAAACTGCCAATCGGCCACACCCTACTGTCAACTGCCTAGGCTCAGCCCTGAGAATCAGACTCTGTGTTCTAACTTCATTGCATTTTTAAAAAAAATGAATAATCTTAAATGTAAAATTGATAGTACTAATTTAGTATGGAATTTAGTATGGAATGACCTGCTGCTCGACTCTGACTCCTCTGTCACTGTCTTTAATGACATACCACCTGTCACCTACTTTGAAGTCTTTAATCTTCTCAAGGGCATGATCACTAAACCAATGGACTTCATACCTACACCAATTATTTGGCCAAACTGTCTTTTGATGAAGGATGTTTTACCTGACCTAGACACCAGCAACCTTTCTAACCAGGGACCTATCTCCAATCTCAGTAACATTTCCAAGATTCTTGAGCATCGCTTTCTTTCTTACACGTATCAAGAAACACATTACGTCCTCTACTACCTTCAGTCCTTATCAGTCAGTCTACTGCGAAGGCTATTTCACTTAAACTGTACCTAAACTGGATAACACCTTCTCATCTATAAACAATGGAAAAGCCTACCTTGCACTATGCCTTGACCTCAGTGCAGCCTTTGACACTATAGACCATTAGCTACTCGCTTCAAGACTCACCAAAAGCTTCAGTGTCTCTGGGACTGCCTTAAACTGGTTTGCTTCTTACCTATGTTACCAGAATCAGCAGGTGGGCATCGGTACCATTCGGTCTGAGCCCACTGTTTGCACTGCTGGAGTGCTACAGGGATCTGTCCCAGGCCCTTAGCCAGCCACCCGTCCATTGGACGGGTGGAAATGATTTTGGACGGGCATAAATTGTGTTAAATGATGTCCGTCTATTGGGCAGTTTATAATCCAGACGGCAGTCACAGTTCAATAAACCTAGGCCTACTGCTCCAATTACTCTGGGCAGCAGTTAATTACATTGGAAACTGCAGAAGGGTCAAGTCTTTGATGTAATTGGAAACTTTTACAATAGGCTATTCAATTGGGTTGTTAAGGCCCTTCCTTTTCACAGCCTGTCACAGTTGTCAATCAATGAAATGCAGACCCTTAGCCAGCCACCCCTCCAAAGGATGGGTGGAAATTATTTTGGAGGGTTCCTAAATGTGATCAAAACTTATAGGTCATTCAGTGCAGGGTACAAGCATTGCCGTCAGACTGGAACGTCGCGCTTTTAGACGGGTAACTTTTTATTTCTGGCTAAGGGCCTGATCTGTCCTTGTCCTTTATTATTTACAGTCACACAATAATCAGCCTGATAAACTAAAACTTGAAGATTGCCTCTCATCTATGTATTCATGGTTCTGTTTCAATGGTTTGGCCATAAACCCAGACAAAGTCTGCGGCAATTCTGCTCGGTTCACACCAACGACTGTGTTCTCTCCCTTCACTTTCTAGCATTGACGTCGAAGGCATAGATATTAGATACTGTCAAAACACTTGGGGTAACCCTGGATAGTAAGTTCGCATTCTGACCGCACATAACAAACCTTTGTAAATCTAGTTTCTATCATATCAGGGCAACATGTCACATAAGGTTGGTTCTGACTAAGAATATGTTGCAAACCACACCCTGTTCCCTTGTCTCCTCTCACCTTGATTATGTTAATTCAGTTTTTGTGGGTCTCTCAGACTCTGAGCTCAACAGGCTGCAACGCATCCAAAACTCCTTAGCTTGCTGCATGTTTCACAATGAACAAGCTGCTCAGTCCTACTACATCAGCTGCATTGGCTTCCTGGTGAATTCAGAATAAAATTTAAATGCTGAGGGATTTGTAGGTCTCATTCTGAATGAGAAGTAATTAAAGACTTGATTACTCCAAAACAATCACGATTATACATTTTGCTCAAAAAAACGTGATTAGCTGTAATAAAAGAACTGCCTCATTTCAGCTGCAGTTCTTAATTTGTGCTTGCTAACACTGCGAGCTATACAAACCTTAGACTTAGGCTTGCGACTGCTAGATTCCCAATCACTTCCAGAATCTTCTTCATCGAGAACAAAGTCACTGTCTTCATCTTTGCCTCTTCGCCCTCTCGAACTTTCGGCATCAGATGACATGTGCTCCAGATCAAGTTCTTCATCACTTATAACGAAGTCATCATCAGCTAAGCAATACACAAACACTAGTCAGGCCCATACACATATGTTTTCGCATGCATAGTTGGATATCATCATAGCATCATTGGCAATCATCATATATATATATGTGTGCATGTGTGTGTGTACTGTCACTGTTGTCGTCATCATCATCAGTCCCTGATGCAAGTCATTTGGCAGCAATGGGTGTAAATAAATTACCTCCATTGTCTTTGATTGTTTGTCATATTTAGCGGTGTTCTCATATTTTGTATTTCTGCCTGACATCTTTATCTTCAGTTTCTTGTTATCATATCTGAAGTTTTCTGTTGGTTAGATTCCTCTCTTCAGCCTCATCTTCTAGCTGGTGATCTGAATCAATTTGTGCATTGAATGATTTGCAGTACTTAGTCCCCAGAGCTACCGCCATCCGCCACCACGCCCTCAAGTCGAGACCCGGCACTAAGCTACAGACTGCTAGCGACTTTGTTCACTTAATTGCCATTGTTTTAATTGCATGTCCAATTGTCCATGTCTCGATTTCTGACATCAGCAGCATGACAGAAGCAACATTGCTTAGAAGGTATTGGTCACAGTTAAAAAGACTAACAGACTCTCCAGAAGCAGCCATGCAGTCAATGTCAGATAACCTGTTCTTTACTTACTACCTGTCTCTTCATGGGCCCCTCAGGATTTTTTGCAGAGGGGGTCAGTCACGGCCCGGAGAGTTAGTTGCGCAATATATAAACAAGTAATTAAAAACTAAACAACTCAACATAATTACACTGTTTAAATATTACTTATTACTATTTATTAGTCTTTTGCATTGAGACTAAACAATCATTCAGAAGTGTCCAACTATGAGTTACGGTATATATTCATGCACATATTCGTACTAAAAGCTGTAACACTAAAAGACTAACAGTACTATTAATGTTCTTAAATATCAAACTCTGAAAAGGAAATGCAATCGGCGTGCACCCCCTCCAAAATGTCGATTACTTTCTGCATAAATTCAGTCATTTTGCTGCTTACAGTTTGGCGATGAACGCTTAGCAAACACAATCTCGAAAGACAATCGTCAGCCATGGTCGAGGGAAGCCAAGTTTTTACTCGTCTCAAGGTACTAAGCAACAACATGCTCAATAGTGCATGTTGTTGCTGGTAAAGTCAGTGCAATAAGGAGAGCATGTATTGTATTGTATTGTATTTATAAATTTATAAAGTGCCTCTCACAGTGAACACCAATCAGAAGCGCTCAATATGACATGACAGACAGCTGGGGAAAACATGTCGATAAGCTGCAAGTGACCCTTGATTTCTTGTGATTGTTGCTGCGGGCTCCAAACATCCTACCAACTCATCACCTCAAGCTATCAAAAGTGTATGAATGACTAATGATAGCCACGCTGTTCTAGAACTCAGCATGATCAAGATGTGATATGATTGCAGGCTGAAGTCTGAATAGCTGGAACTGGGGACTGTTGTCTTCAGACAAACGGCACGAATCAGAGATGATATGAGGGAATCCAAATATGGCACAAAATTAATATTGTTTGCTTGAAGAAATTAATATTGTTTGCTTGAAGAAATTAATATTGTTTGCTTGAAGAAATTAATATTGTTTGCTTGAAGTAGTCTAGTCTTCACTGTTGCCATTTGAGCTCCCAGGATTGCTGCGATGCACTTGCCTTCCGAATTGACGACTTACCTTCATTTCAATGTTTACTGACTGTGCCAGAGCGACGACTTCTTGCTTGAAATGCATTTCAGCATGTTGATATTGCCTACGGAAAATGTCTGTTAATGAAATCCAACCGCACTGCTTGCAATGTCTGAGTAACAGGTTCCAGTAGCACCGAGTATGTACAGATAACCACAAGACATAGAACAAAAGTCGATGAAGTAGAAGAACACAACAACATCAATTCTACTTCATCGACTTTTGTCACGTTTTGCCACTGTCATTTGTTGCTAGATAGTGACATTGACAGAAAATCTCCTAGAAATTTCTGCTGAAAATGCGAATGCTTTTATCCTTGCAGAACATCGAATTTCACACAGCAGGTGGAGGTCATTACATATTACTGACCTCCACATTACTTAACATTATAACTGTATAACATCATTTTGCTAGTTTTGATTAAAAAAAGCAATTATCTTAACGCCTTACCTAGCTATTCTTTACATCTCAATCCAGTCTTACAATTACTCCAGAGTTGCTAGTTCTTAACTGCTATACATCTTCTTGACTTAAATACAATCAAGCTACCAGAAGATCTTTCCGGTCTTCTTTGATTTTCCCTTCCACATGGTTTTCTCTGTTGTGTATCACCCATTCGGAACGCACGAGTTTCACCGTTCCCTCTTGATTTCCAATCATTTCCATTCTTATTTCTAACTCTGGCTTCAATTGGTTCCGCCCTATCTGCATCACTATTCTTTCGCTCTGGCCTTCACCAATTCCACCTGCTAGCTTTATATTTCATATCTTTATCGAACTTATCCTTTGCCTGATAATTCACGCCATCCCTTACATCAGGATTTCTCATTTTCCTCTCAAATCTCCGCTTTTCTCCTAAGTGTTCCTGTATAACACTTTTTTTAACTATCTCTTTCAAGGGTCTTTCCATTTTCCCTTGTTCACCTTGTATCTTAGAGTTATGCTTAGGTTCTTTAACCTCTTCACCAATTTCCTTCTTAGCTTTGTAGCTATTCCCTATAAGCTGGGGAGTTTCCTCTCGACCCACCTTCCTAAGACTAGTCTCATCATCTATATCAGTGTTCGTTCCCACATCAACTGTGCTAACCACTGACTTATTCATGACACGAGCTTTCTTGTATAGACTCGGTCCCATCATAAATTCTTCAACCAAATTCTCAACTACCAGGGCTTCGGCTTCGCTCACAAATTCCTCTCCTTGGATATCTATCCATGACGTGGGATATTCCTTTCTAATTCCATTAGCCAATTAGGTTACCTTACGACCCATGTATGGTTTAGGTTTCTCCAAACCTTTCCTGATTGCGACACATGATGCGCCTGTATCATAAAGACATTTCACTGTCTGTCCATTAACTAGAACAGTACTCATGTTGTCTTTTCCAGTGAGGATCTTACCATTAAAGACCTTAATGCTGTCATGTTTATATCACACTATTTGAACTACTGATCCTGCTGCTTCTTCTTCTTCCTCTTCTACACACAACATTGTTGCCATAGTGCGTGCCTTAGTGGATTGGCCCATCTTATTACATTTATGAGCAGGATGGCATGGTGATCTGCAATGGTTACACTCCCTTTTCTTATACTCTTCAACATCACCCTCTGCTCTTCTTTCTCGGAAACCCATTCATTCTTGAATTGGTTCCTCTCGTTAGGATTTCTATATTCTCTGGTCTTACTCGTATTCAGTCTCTCAACATCTTCACAATTAGACTTTCTCGTATGATCCCTAAGGTCTTTATTTCGTTTCTTGAAAGTCGGGACCCACTTCTTTTCCCTTATTTCTTTGGCTTCAATGTAATTCTGAGCCTGTGTTAACATGTCTCCTATGCTCAATTTCCCTTTCTCCTTCAGGAAACATCTCATGTCGTCATCACAGGTGACAAAGAATTGGTCTTTCAAGATTAAAGATTCCAAACCTTCATAGTTATACTTGAATCCAGCCATTGACAACCACTGTCTTAGATACCTCTGTACCCTTTGCATAAATTTTTCTACTGTTTCATGAAACTCTCGTCTCGCCAATTTGAACAACTTACGGTAACTTCCCTCCGTAGCTTAAATCTTCTAAGCAAATCCCGCTTCGACATCAAGTCTTTGATAGACTTCTAAGGCTTTTCCTTCTAATGACCTAGCCAGTGTCATAGCCCATAACCTCTCTGGTACCTCATAAACGGTACAAGCTCGTTCGAACCTCAGCAGGTAAGTATTGAGACAATCCCGATCTTCCCTGAACATCGGCATCTTCACATTTAGTGCGTTCACCTGATCCAGGGTGCTCTCTTCCTACACCATTTTCAACAAAATCTCCTCTTTCAGCTGGCTGCTTGTCAAAAGCCATTCTAAGCTCCATTTCTTTCATTTTAATCTCTTTCTGGTTGTCTAACTCAATTATCTTTAAGTTACCTTCCCTCCTTTCTGAGATTCTGTTTTGTTCTAGCTCCATTTTCTTTTCTTCCAATCATTCCTTTTCGCGTTCCCTTTCACATTCCTCTGCTCTGAGTTTATCTTCACTTTCTAACCCTTCAACGCGTTTCTGCTCCTCCAATAATTCTTTCTCGCGTTCATGCTCTGCTAATCTTAGTTCCTTTGCTAACTCATCTTGCCTCAATTTCTTCGCTTTACAGTCTTCTTGTTTCACTCGAACAAATTCCCTCAGTTCTGATCCTTCGTATCCCATCTCTGAAGCGAGCTTCATCCATTTTTGGAATTCGGCAGCCATCGTCATGGCTATTTAAATGATAGGCCCGCTGCGCTATAAAATTCGTTATGCACCGAAACACATGGGCAGCAGACGACTTTTGTTAACGACCATCCAAATTGAATTGTCCAATTAAACTGCTCCACAACATCATTCATATCCATGGATTTCAGTAAATTTAAGCTATTTTATTCCCTAAAAAGCACTGGTCAAAAGTACTGATCCATTAATGAAGTCATTTGCATCAATTATCAATGTTAATTAAAATCCTATCTCTACTTTAAAATATGTTTATCATATCTATATATCTTGATAAGAAGGAATGGGCAAGTGTCAAGGACATCATTACAGGCACCACTGCGTCTGTTATGTTGCATGACATCATGCAATCGTTTCGTGTATTGATATTATACGGAAAGAGGTCAACCTTTGCTCCTCATAGAGTAAATTGACTCTCATTCATTCATCACAATTACAAACTCTTCTTTAATAAACTCAGCACCCAGTAATTGCAGTATGCCTCTGAAACTGGTTTCGTTACTGTTAGTTTTTACGTTTATCCAGTTATTAGTAGTGAATGGTCTAAGTAAGTAAGTAAGTAAGTAAATTCTTTATTGAACCAGTTTCAATCCACATTTCGGTGTACATACATCATATATGCGGACGTATTCCAAAATTTGGCCACGTCTCAGGTTACATGCTGGATGTGCTTCATTGGCTCCCCCTACTGCAGCGGATCTCGTATCGGATCATCGCTTTGGTCTGGTCCTTGCTCGGCCTAGCCCCTGCCTATCTATCACGACCTCTGCTGCCCTACCTTGGAGTGCTCGGTGCGTCGCTCTCTCCGGTGCTGCATGTTCCACAATGAACAAGCTGCTCAGTCCTACTACATCAGCTGCATTGGCTTCCTGGTGAATTCAGAATAAAATTAAAATGCTGAGGGATTTGTAGGTCTCATTCTGAATGAGAAGTAATTAAAGACTTGATTACTCCAAAACAATCACGATTATACATTTTGCTCAAAAAACGTGATTAGCTGTAATAAAAGAACTGCCTCATTTCAGCTGCAGTTCTTAATTTGTGCTTGCTGACACTGCGAGCTATACAAACCTTAGACTTAGGCTTGCGACTGCTAGATTCCCAATCACTTCCAGAATCTTCTTCATCGAGAACAAAGTCACTGTCTTCATCTTTGCCTCTTCGCCCTCTCGAACTTTCGGCATCAGATGACATGTGCTCCAGATCAAGTTCTTCATCACTTATAACGAAGTCATCATCAGCTAAGCAATACACAAACACTAGTCAGGCCCATACACATATGTTTTCACATGCATAGTTGGATATCATCATATCATCATTGGCAATCATCATATATAATATATGTGTGCATGTGTGTGTGTACTGTCACTGTTGTCGTCATCATCACCAGTCCCTGATGCAAGTCATTTGGCAGCAATGGGTGTAAATAAATTACCTCCATTGTCTTTGATTGTTTGTCATATTTAGCGGTGTTCTCATATTTTGTATTTCTGCCTGACATCTTCATCTTCAGTTTCTTGTTATCATATCTGAAGTTTTCTGTTGGTTAGATTTAGGGAATGCAAACCCGGGTTACCCGAACCCGGGTTTTTTCCAAACCCGAAACCCGGGTTTGAATGCGATTGAAACCCGGGTTCGACGGGTTTGGAAATCGTAATTTTCACCGTCCTTCACGGTGTGAAACTCACAAATGCAGAGTAATGGAAATTTAACGATAACATTGGTTGATAACGGGTTTACGTAATACAACTTCTAACTACTTATTTATCGGCTCATTCCATATCTTTATTGGTGACTTCGTATGAGTGTGGCTTCACATTTCACATGACCAGTGACGAATGTTGAGTGTTTTGACACGTCGGCGTCGTAGCTTCGAATTCGTAAATAATAGCAGTAAACTGTTTTTATTTGAATTTAGTGATTTCAGACACAAATCCAAACAATGTCTAAATCAGCAAATGTAAAGGGTGGTGTTTGGGATCATTTTCGTTCACGATTCTGAGGGCCAGACAGCTCAATGTCAGTTATGTAAATCGCAGCAAAAAATTGCCAGGGGTGCAACAAGAAATATGCATAGGCTATTCATCTCGGGTCCAAGCATAAGATAAACCTGCTGAAACACAAGGACGTTGGTGACCCTTGTCGTTCTGACGAAGCCAATGACGGTAGGCCTCTTAGTCCAAGCACAATCACAGGCAGCGATGTCTCCAACGCAGCATCTACTTTAGTAAGTTCTGACTCTGCCAAATTGGGTTGCAGAGCAACGATGACTAAATTATCTTTTGAAAGCAGATGGGCAGGCACTGGAATGGCCTAAAGCTGAGATGTAGACGATTAAGCTGTCATTTGACAATTATTTTTATTCATTCATTCATTCATTCAGAGCATTTATATAGCGCCCCTTCAAGAAACTACTCAGGAGCGCTCCCAGCCCAGCCACGACTAAAGAAAAAAGACTTGAGGGACTTGTAGAACCCTGTCAGATGGCTTACAAGTAAAAAACGAAGCTTAAGTGGTAGGTCATTCCAGATGGAAGGGTCAACAACCATGGGCGTCGAGAGCCAAATTGGGCCCCGGGGCAGACATCCATCAGGGCCCCTCGTTTTTATTATTTAGCCTAAGTCTGGTGTAAGCCTATCAAACTACATTTAACGAAAAATAATAAGGGTAATAATAACAATAGCAGTGCTTTTTAGTGTGCAGTTCTACACAAAAAGGGCAGTTCTAAATGAATTTGTGCAGCTGTAGAAGCATTTTTGTGCAGCTACAACTAGTTTTAAAATGTTCATTGTCATCCGATTTGGAATAATTCACTGTGGCTTTTTAAGGTGTCGTGCAGTTCTAAAAATTTATTTTAAAAGCCCTGAATAATAATAGTAAAAGTAAATGTGAAAATCAATTTCTGGTTTAAAAGGTCCATCTATGACTCTAATTATAAAGAAATTTACAGAAATTTAATATGAAAATGTGATTATTATGTGAATGTGATAAATGATTTTTAAATGACATTTATCGCATTATGATATTCAATTTCAAAAGGTGAGGATAATTATGTCAGTTGCTGTGTTGCATTGTCTACATGGACTACGTCAACAACTCGCTGTGTAGCCTACCATGATCAACTCCACGTAGGCTACAATGTCATCTACTATCATACTAGCAGCGATATTGTCAGCTTGATTTGCTGCATCATTCGCTTTTGATGAAATTGAAATTGCAAGGCTTTGAAGGATTGTTTGTCTCTCGTTTGCATTCCTGACTTTCGCCAATCTTTCTTTCCTTTATTGAGTTCGAGATTTCTGATGGTAATTCATCTTCTAATTCGTTATCAACTTAATGGATTATTATAATATCAAATATTGGTAATTTAATATCAATTATTTATTGTGATAAAATACATCCAGCTGTAAGTTAAAGTATTATATATTTTGACAATAACTCAAATTTCAATTCAGAAATTTACATCCAGTACAAATTTTATGCCTCCCAGAAAACGAATAATCAATTCTAGGCCGACTGCTGATAAATCCCAAAATAGGCCTACTGATAATTAAGCAGTGTTTTTCAAATTCAAGTTATTCAACTATAACGTGGCCTAGAACTTTACATTATGCACCCCGTAATGCAAAGTTCTTGGCCACGCATACGATTCTGGTGTATAGAATTCAGTCAGAAATCTAAATTTGTCTGCATCAGTTAACTTTGCATCAGCAGATAGTCCAAAACCATTCTCATTCTGATGTGTGATGACCAACTTCTGTTACTGTGCTCTCTCCTAAATCGGATAAAATCCTCTGACTGAGCAACTGAGACTGTTAAGTTTAACAGTTATTAAATCGTTTTCGTTAACAACAATGCTAACCTTTTCAGTCCCATTTCCACCGTCACATTCGTCATTGGCTTACATTTTGGTAAAGAAATTCAATAGATCTAGTACCTCATTTAGCTATTAAATTGAAGCAATTAGACTGCATTAGGCAAAAACCCTACACGTTTCTTCAGTTTGAAAAGTTTTAGACATTTCCCTTCCATAGAACCGGGCCCCGGGCAGCAACCCCACCTGACCCCCTTCTCATCGGCCCTGCCAACAACCGAGAAAGCACGGCGCTGCCTAATAGCCAAGCGAGCCCGTGGAACAAGGAACTCACCCCTCGTCGCAGAGCGAAGCACCCGACGCGCTGGAACATCAGACACTGGGCGGCAAAGATCACGCAAGTAAGATGGAGCGCAGCCAAGAACACAACGAGAAACCCAGAGCAGCAATGCGATATGAGATCCGCTGAGACACAGGCAGCCAATGCAACACATCACGCATGTATGCAGAGACAGGAGAGTACTTAGGAAGCCGTCCAATAAGCCGAGCAGCCGAGCGTAGAACTCGATCTAGTCACCCCAAAACACCAAGGGAAGGCCAGCAAGTAGTGAGGAACAGTGGTCAATTCGACTAGTAACAAAGGCATGAACAAGGACCACAACTGCATCATGAGAGAGAGAGCGAGAGACCACTCGAAGCTGACGAAGCTGATAATAACAACTCCGTGCAATTGAGTTCACATGTTGAGATAAAGTAAGCTCGGAGTCAAGAGAAAGTCCCAGATCACGAACTGTGCAATGTTTCTTTAAGACAGAACGCTCTGTAACGGCATTCCGTGAATTTTTCAAGCTGCTAAAAATTATTCTATTTACTTACATTTTAATAAAAAATTATTTAGTTAATTTAATTTAATTTCAGCGTTTTCAGTGTTTATTGGTATTCAAGATGCTATAAAATTAGAGGCTCAGGCTTAGGCCTTCGGAACCCTTGCAATGTCTTCCATAACTGTTCTGGAATTGTTCAGTTCCGGAACATTTTTTATTGAAAACACTGCTTATATAAAAAATATCGCGATTATCCTGAAGTTTTCTTTTTATGCAAAATTCTTGACTGTTGGAGAACGTTGGACTTGTAGCTGCATACGACGACGTTGTTCTTACGCAAGAAATAGTGCAGTAATAATATTTATCATGTAAAATTTGTTAACCCGTCCAAACCCGGGTTACCCGGGTTTTCACGGCGGTCAAACCCAAAACCCGGGTTTCGAAAAAAGACCCCGGGTTTGCATTCCCTATTTAGATTCCTCTCTTCAGCCTCATCTTCTAGCTGGTGATCTGAATAAATTTGTGCATTGAATGATTTGCAGTACTTAGTCCCCAGAGCTACCGCCATCCGCCACCACGCCCTCAAGTCGAGACCCGGCACTAAGCTACAGACTGCTAGCGACTTTGTTCACTTAATTGCCATTGTTTTAATTGCATGTCCAATAATCCATGTTTCGATTTCTGACGAAGGCATCAGCAGCATGACAGAAGCAACATTGCTTAGAAGGTATTGGTCACAGTTCAAAAGACTAACAGACTCTCTAGAAGCAGCCGATGCAGTCAATGTCAGATAACCTGTTCTTTACTTACTACCTGTCTCTTCATGGGCCCCTCAGGATTTTTTGCAGAGGGGGTCAGTCACGGCCCGGAGAGGTAGTTGCGCAATATATAAACATGTAATTAAAAACTAAACAACCCAACATAATTACACTGTTTAAATATTACTTAATATTACTATTTATTAGTCTTTTGCATTAAGACTAAACAATCATTCAGAAGTGTCCAACTATGAGTTACGGTATATATTCATGCACATATTCGTACTAAAAGCTGTAACACTAAAAGACTAACAGTACTATTAATGTTCTTGAATATCAAACTCTGAAAATGAACTGCAATCGGCGTGCACCCCCTCCAAAATGTCGATTACTTTCTGCATAAATTCGTTTAATTTTGCTGTTTACAGTTTGGCGATGAACGCTTAGCAAACACAATCTCGAAAGACAATCGTCAGCCATGGTCGAGGGAAGCCAAGTTTTTACACGTCTCAAGGTACTAAGCAACAACATGCTAAATAGTGCATGTTGTTGCTGGTAAAGTCAGTGCAATAAGGAGAGCATGATAGCCACGCTGTTCTAGAACTCAGCATGATCAAGATGTGATATGATTGCAGGCTGAAGTCTGAATAGCTGGAACTGGGGACTGTTATCTTCAGACAAATGGCACGAATCAGAGATGATATGAGGGAATCCAAATATGGCACAAAATTAATATTGTTTGCTTGAAGTAGTCTAGTCTTCACTGTTGCCATTTGAGCTCCCAGGATTGCTGCGATGCACTTGCCTTCCGAATTGACGAGTTACCTTCATTTCAATGTTTACTGACTGTGCCAGAGCGACGACTTCTTGCTTGAAATGCATTTCAGCATGTTGATATTGCCTACGGAAAATGTCTGTTAATGAAATCCAACCGCACTGCTTGCAATGTCTGAGTAACAGGTTCCAGTAGCACCGAGTATGTACAGATAACCACAAGACATAGAACAAAAGTCGATGAAGTAGAAGAACACAACAACTGATGGACATCCTGTCGCGTTTTGCCACTGTCATTTGTTGCTAGATAGTGACATTGACAGAAAATCTCCTAGAAATTTCTGCTGAAAATGCGAATGCTTTTATCCTTGCAGAACATCGAATTTCACACAGCAGTGGTACATTACATTTGTCCGTAACCTGGGTGTTACTCTTGACAGTACTCTTTCTTTCTCTGCACATATCTCTAATCTCTCTCGGTCCAGTTTTTATCACTTGCGGCATCTACGTGCCATTCGACGATCTGTCCCCTCGCCGATTTTTTCTTCCATGGTTCATGCCTTTGTCTGTTCTCGCATTGACTACTGTAACTCGTTACTTATGGGCCTACCAAAACTCCGCCTGGCTCCACTGCAATCAGTACTTAATTCTGCTGCTCGTTTAATTGCTCGCCTACCTCGTTTCTCCCATATTTCGACTTTCATGACTCAAGACCTTCATTGGCTTCCTCTAACTGCTCGAATTCAGTTTAAAATTCTTTTTCTTACGTGTAAAACGTTTTTAGGTCAAGCTCCACGCTACCTCTGTGATCTTATGAGACGGCCTATCTCAGCTACCTCTGGACGTCCTCTCCGCTCTTCTGACCATCATGACCTTCTAGTTCCGAGGTCTCGGACTGCCACAGCACAGCATCGTGCCTATGCCTCCGTTGGACCTTTGCTGTGGAATGACCTCCCTGCTTTAACTCGTGCTGTAATGTTATCTGGAGGTACCACTGTTTCTGCTCATTCTCTTAAGACTTTTCTTTTTTCGAGGGGCCCTTCGCACTGGAAGCGCTTCTGATTAGGTTGTACTGCGAGAGGCGCTTTATAAGTCCATAAATAGAATAGAATAGAATAGAATTACATATTAATGACCTCCACATTACTTAACATTATAACTGTATAACATCATTTTGCTATTTTTTATTAAAAAAAGCAATTATCTTAACGCCTTACCTAGCTATTCTTTACATCTCAATCCAGTCTTACAATTACTCCAGAGTTGCTAGTTCTTAACTGCTATACATCTTCTTGACTTAAATACAATCAAGCTACAATTCACAATGTGGTATCCTTCACCATTGTTCCTCTCTATGGCATCTTGGAACTCCTTTCCATCTGTCAAATCCACTGGTCCTCTTCCAATCAAAAGTCCTTAAATTTTCCTCCTCACCTTTCTCTCTACACACTCGACAATTGACATCGGCGTTTTTTATCATTCTCACACCTTAAATACAATCAAGCTACCAGAAGATCTTTCCGGTCTTCTTTGATTTTCCCTTCCACATGGTTTTCTCTGTTGTGTATCACCCATTCGGAACGCACGAGTTTCACCGTTCCCTCTTGATTTCCAATCATTTCCATTCTTATTTCTAACTCTGGCTTCAATTGGTTCCGCCCTATCTGCATCACTATTCTTTCGCTCTGGCCTTCACCAATTCCACCTGCTAGCTTTATATTTCATATCTTTATCGAACTTATCCTTTGCCTGATAATTCACGCCATCCCTTACATCAGGATTTCTCATTTTCCTCTCAAATCTCCGCTTTTCTCCTAAGTGTTCCTGTATAACACTTTTTGTAACTATCTCTTTCAAGGGTCTTTCCCTTGTTCACCTTGTATCTTAGAGTTATGCTTAGGTTCTTTAACCTCTTCACCAATTTCCTTCTTAGCTTTGTAGCTATTCCCTATAAGCTGGGGAGTTTCCTCTCGACCCACCTTCCTAAGACTAATCTCATCATCTATATCAGTGTTCGTTCCCACATCAACTGTGCTTACCACTGACTTATTCATGACACGAGCTTTCTTGTATAGACTCGGTCCCATCATAAATTCTTCAACCAAATTCTCAACTACCAGGGCTTCGGCTTCGCTCACAAATTCCTCTCCTTGGATATCTATCCATGACGTGGGATATTCCTTTCTAATTCCATTAGCTAATTAGGTTACCTTACGACCCATGTATGGTTTAGGTTTCTCCAAACCTTTCCTGATTGCGACACATGATGCACCTGTATCATAACTAGAACAGTACTCATGTTGTCTTTTCCAGCGAGGATCTTACCGTTAAAGACCTTAATGCTGTCATGTTTATATCACACTATTTGAACTACTGATCCTGCTGCTTCTTCTTCTTCCTCTTCTACACACAACATTGTTGCCATAGTGCGTGCCTTAGTGGATTGGCCCATCTTATTACATTTATGAGCAGGATGGCATGGTGATCTGCAATGGTTACACTCCCTTTTCTTATACTCTTCAACATCACCCTCTGCTCTTCTTTCTCGGAAACCCATTCATTCTTGAATTGGTTCCTCTCGTTAGGATTTCTATATTCTCTGGTCTTACTCGTATTCAGTCTCTCAACATCTTCACAATTAGACTTTCTCGTATGATCCCTAAGGTCTTTATTTCGTTTCTTGAAAGTCGGGACCCACTTCTTTTCCCTTATTTCTTTGGCTTCAATGTAATTCTGAGCCTGTGTTAACATGTCTCCTATGCTCAATTTCCCTTTCTCCTTCAGGAAACATCTCATGTCGTCATCACAGGTGACAAAGAATTGGTCTTTCAAGATTAAAGATTCCAAACCTTCATAGTTATACTTGAATCCAGCCATTGACAACCACTGTCTTAGATACCTCTGTACCCTTTGCATAAATTATTCTACTGTTTCATGAAACTCTCGTCTCGCCGATTTGAACAACTTACGGTAACTTCCCTCCGTAGCTTAAATCTTCTAAGCAAATCCCGCTTCGACATCAAGTCTTTGATAGACTTCTAAGGCTTTTCCTTCTAATGACCTAGCCAGTGTCATAGCCCATAACCTCTCTGGTACCTCATAAACGATACAAGCTCGTTCGAACCTCAGCAGGTAAGTATTGAGACAATCCCGATCTTCCCTGAACATCGGCATCTTCACATTTAGTGCGTTCACCTGATCCAGGGTGCTCTCTTCCTACACCATTTTCAACAAAATCTCCTCTTTCAGCTTGCTGCTTGTCAAAAGCCATTCTAAGCTCCATTTCTTTCCTTTTAATCTCTTTCTGGTTGTCTAACTCAATTATCTTTAAGTTACCTTCCCTCCTTTCTGAGATTCTGTTTTGTTCTAACTCCATTTTCTTTTCTTCCAATCATTCCTTTTCGCGTTCCCTTTCACATTCCTCTGCTCTGAGTTTATCTTCTCTTTCTAACCCTTCAACGCGTTTCTGCTCCTCCAATAATTCTTTCTCGCGTTCATGCTCTGCTAATCTCTGTTCCTTTGCTAACTCATCTTGCCTCAATTTCTTTGCTTTACAGTCTTCTTGTTTCACTCGAACAAATTCCCTCAGTTCTGATCCTTCGTATCCCATCTCTGAAGCGAGCTTCATCCATTTTTGGAATTCGGCAGCCATCGTCATGGCTATTTAAATGATAGGCCCGCTGCGCTATAAAATTCGTTATGCACCGAAACACATGGGCAGCAGACGACTTTTGTTAACGACCATCCAAATTGAATTGTCCAATTAAACTGCTCCACAACATCATTCATATCCATGGATTTCAGTAAATTTAAGCTATTTTATTCCCTAAAAAGCACTGGTCAAAAGTACTGATCCATTAATGAAGTCATTTGCATCAATTATCAATATTAATTAAAATCCTATCTCTACTTTAAAATATGTTTATCATATCTATATATCTTGATAAGAAGGAATGGGCAAGGGTCAAGGACATCATTACAGGCACCACTGCGTCTGTTATGTTGCATGACATCATGCAATCGTTTCGTGTATTGATATTATACGGAAAGAGGTCAACCTTTGCTCCTCATAGAGTAAATTGACTCTCATTCATTCATCACAATTACAAACTCTCCTTTAATAAACCCAGCACCCAGTAATTGCAGTATGCCTCTGAAACTGGTTTCGTTACTGTTAGTTTTTACGTTTATCCAGTTATTAGTAGTGAATGGTCTAAGTAAGTAAGTAAAGTAAGTAAATTCTTATTCAATCCACATTTCGGTGTACATACATCATATATGCGGACGTATTCCAAAATTTGGCCACGTCTCAGGTTACATGCTGGATGTGCTTCATTGGCTCCCCCTACTGCAGCGGATCTCGTATCGGATCATCGCTTTGGTCTGGCGGTCCTTGCTCGGCCTAGCCCCTGCCTATCTACGTGACCTCTGCTGCCCTACCTTGGGTGCTCCGGGTCGTCGCTCTCTCCGCTCTACTGAGCGGGGCGTGCTCATGGTCCCTTTTGCCCGCTCAGCTACTAAGCAGAATCGGGCCTTCTCAGTGGTTGGCCCATCCCTCTGTAACGGGCTCCCTTTAACATTGCGCTTGCATCCCAGAATCCACTCTGAATCTTTCTATACTTGCCTCAAACTGTCCTTTTCAGCCGTGCTGTGGTCGGGAGCGCTCCTGAGTAGTAACCTTGAAGTGGCGCTATATAAAACTTCGTAATGAATGAATGAATGAATATAATAAACAATCAATAGTCAATATGAATAAAGCATTCTAACTATAAAAGTTTTTTTATATTACGTTTTTCTGACTTATAAACTGCTCAACTGCTGCTTACTGCTAAATGGATTAATGCAGTGTTTCCCAACTTGCTCTATGGGGCCACAAAATGGGTAAAAAATGTGAAAAACTAAATATCATTGATGACATAGGCCTATTACTATTCTAAAATGTTAAGTTAGTGTAGAAAAAGTCGCAATGCAGTGGTTGAATGCAAGGTACGTTGCCCATCATTAACATAAAGAACTAAATGGAAGAAAATAAATTAAATTAACACCAAGTGCCAATTACTGAACGATTTTAGTCAGAGAATCACCAGATTAATCAATACAAAATGAATTAAATGCTGAACTCGGATTGGCGCTGTTGGACAGTACCGAGTTCTGCCCGGTCTGGGAAGTTCTACAAAATTAATGTCTCCAGGGCTGAGTCCTGTTGGGTCTGGCACTATATAAAAGTGCCTGCAGTGCAGCCTCAGACTTAGTTGTGTGTGATTAGTCGTGAGGAGGGTTATTCCTTTTCTAAACATGCTAATGCATCTGTAACCTTCTAAGTTCTTTCACAAGTTCACATTAACATTCCACAGTCGTTGGTCTGTCAGTACAGTAGGCGGTAAAATGCATTACTACTAGACATAAATGATTACCTAAAAAGTTCATAGCAAGTTGGTAAGTCAGTCGACGAGTCTAAGCGACTTAGTCACTTGATAGGCATGCGACTTATTCAACTAAGTTGTCAAGTCAGTGACTCATTAATTCAGTCTCATTCCTTAGTGACTGACTCCGGGGACTAATCTGCAGTGTGTCGCGTTTGAGCACCATTGCTCATTTATAATGATATTGTCGATCAACTTATGTGTCTTTTCATCAGGTGATATCCACAAAAGGATTCCACATCCATTTCCTTTGTGGTTTCTAGTGTTCAAAGAATATGTCCATTAGCTTCATGCTGTTTGCAGAAGAGGACTGAAGGAGTTCCTCTCGTATGCAGGGGAGGAGGGTTTAAAGTTATAGTAACACTCTGGCACGAAGAACAGATCAGCACAGACGTCGGACGTGGCATCGCTTTCCGCTACCTAGAGCTGTATCAATATCGCTTTTTGCCGATTATGCCGATACCGCGTATAGGCGATTATTAAATTGCCGATATCGATACCGCGTATAGCTGATTACTAAACTGCCAATACCCATTATGAGACCGAATATTTCATTATTTGTTAAGTCAAAATGTTCAGTTCCGAAACATAAACCAGTAATCTATCGTCACAACTATAAGGGTGGACGTTTGAACTAAGATGGGAAGTTGTTAACAATATGTTTTAATGCGCAAATAATAAGGGACGTAAACGATAGATGAAAATCGATTAAAAAACTTGGAATATGCAATAATTCAAGTAAAATTATTAAATTGTAACGCAATTTTGACATTGGCACTGATTATTTCTGCCGATACCCGATTATACCGATTGTTTTAATAATCGGCCCGATTACGCGTATGGCCGTTTAATCGGTACAGCTCTACCGCTACCTCCCAAAGGTCCACTCAGCCTTTCATTTGCCAGATGGCATTGTTAAAATGAGTAGTAGGATGTAATAGGTGCCTTGCATGGCAGCCAAAACAGTTAAAGGCCAAGGCTCGAATCTGAAATTCTCCGGAGAAACTAATTAATACACCGACCCTAGAAGGCGTGACGTGACTAAGAAACACCTGCTGGCCAATGAGCATCTACAAATTCTATATGAATTTTGACTCAGCTGGGCATGCTAATAGAAATAGCTAGTGCCGGGCCTGCCGGCCTGCTAAACTACGCCAAGGTACTGCCCAGTGACCTGCTGACCTGTGTGAAATCCCTCTACGCAGATTAGCTAGCTCGTGTATCACAATCAGCCGGGGTATCTCAACTGGTCAGCCTAAGCTGTGTTTGATATATAGAAGAACTATGTTCTGTCACATACAGGTGCTAATGGACCTTGGAAATGCCCTTTCGAGTATTCATTCTTTGGTGTTAGATGCTGTTCATTGCAAGAGTGTTCGATTGCAATTGGAAAAATTCCTTATCTAAACTCACACACTTACAGTGCCACCACAAAGCATAACTTCACCGTAATATTAGTATTATTATTTGAATTGATGCCCTTAGTGGACTGACTGATAATGGCACGCTTACGACCTGAAGAACATTATGGTACACCAGGTACAACACGAATCGTTAGGTTGTACTTTTGCATGGTGCTAGCAAATACACACTTCAGAGTTCTGTTGTAGGCCTATGTGCATTTTGAAAGGAATCAACACCAGAGTGATTTTATTGGTGGGGTAGGGGTGCCATTTTAGTTTACACACTGCCAAGCTGGAAATGCAAGGCTTAGACATTGTAGCCTAATATAAACAGCCCCAGCAGATTGTGATTTGAATCAATGAAAGAGAGGAGCTAGCTAATCTGCATAGAGGGATTTCACACAGGTCACTGGACAGTACCTCGGCCTAGTTTAGCAGGCCCACACTATCTAGCTATATCTATCAGCATGCTTAGCTGTGAGGCAGACAGCTAAGCAGAATTCATGTAGATGCTCATTGGCCAGCAGGTCTTTATTAGTCATGCCTACAAGGGTCGATGTTCTAAGTGGTTTCCCCAGAAAATTTAACTGTTGAAACTTGGCCTTTAAGTTCAACTCCTGTAATAATTTGTGATCATCTGTTCACATTGCGGTGTGTCCGTTTGAAATAATAAACGAAGCAGGTTCTTAAGATATGCTCCAAAAATGCCCAGATACATAACAGATACATTGCACTGTTGCACGTGGCTCTATTTAGCATACATTTTAAAACTGTTCTACAAATGCACTTGCTTACATGTAGATCAGTGCAGCACTTTTATGAAGTTCTTAAAACACATTATGTATGTACAAGAACACTTAATATAGCACATTTTTAGAAACTCAGAAAGGCGCCATAGTAAGTGCATGGATATAATTCTAAACATGACACAGTATATTCACCTTCACTAAAACGACAAACAAAATTGCAACATACAGTTGTGAAAATATGGCAAATTAAAGACTTCTAGGATACCTGGCCAAACTGAATTTTTACTAACTGTATTTTGGTTTCTTCAGAGAAGCAGCTCGAGGGCGTCTTCGTGGTAGAACTTCTTCATCATCATCATCATCTTCATCATCATCATCTCTGTATCTGCCTCGTTTGCTTGCTCTTTTTCTTGAACTTTTCTTCACTGGTGACTTTTCTTCATCCCAGTCATCTTCATCTTCATCAGACTTCTTGACCTTTCTTGCTGCTATGAGATATCAACAATTATTTGCTTATAAAAAAATTATAGCTTTTAAATGCAGATGGCAGCAATCTAAAGATATACAAAGAAGAATTGGACGCGCTTCACAAGCATTTGGAATGATGAACAGAATATGGAGAAGCAGAAAATTGACACAGAAAACCAAGATAAAAATATATGAGACGATGATACAACCGATTTTCCTATACGGAGAATGCTGGACAATGCGAAAACAGGATGAGAAAAGAATTCTTACAACAGAAATGAGTTGGCTACGGAAGATCGCAGGGATTTCAAGACTGCAAAAAAGAAGGAAAGATGACATTAGACAAGCATTAGGTATCAAAACAACCCTGCTAGACAAAATCGTTCAAAGACTCCAATTTGGACATATAGAAAGCAATGTTTCCACACAGCCACACACGCAAGATTTGAAGGAAAAAGACACAAGGCAGACCAAGACAAATCTAGACAATATAAATGAAGACTTAACATCACTTGGACTGACACTAAGTTAGCAATGAAGGACAAGAGACCGAGGACAATGGAGATCATTTATCACCCATCGCCGCCAAGTGGCTCATTTACCAGGAACTGATGATGATGATGATGAGGAGGTACTAAGAACATAATCTGTGTCCTCTATAAGATGACAGAAGAACAGCCAAATGATGTCATGATGTAAAACATGAACTACAAAAGACATTGCCATCCAAGCCTAAGGAAAATTTCTTCCTGGTTTGGCTTATAAGCAATGTTTAACCACACACCTGTTTTAGTCCAAATGAACCACTAAGTTACTGAAGGAGTTATACAATGCATCAAACGAAATCATTTACCTTACATCAATTAAATATTAAGGTAAACTCAACACCCATTTACTGCACACTTTTATGAATATAGTTCTCAAAGTGACAGATTGTTCTGCACTTCAGTGTAATCAGACACATTTGACAAGACTTTGATGAAGTTCCAAAGAAAATGATGCTAAGAAATGGTCTTACATTTAGTTTTAGACATTGGCTGCACAGGTCTGGCTTTGTTAGGTGTCCTCGAAACTTGTATTCGACTGGCTTCCTGCTTAACACCGTGCGTTGTTTTGGTGCCTGACTGGCCAAGTCCAGTACGTCTAGCAGCCCCCTTCATCCAGCTTGGAAGAATTCGCTTCTTCTTGACAGGTAAAGCCATCTCTTTACCTTCTCCAATTATCTACAGAAGGAATACCTAGATGACTCCAAAGCAGTCACAACAGATTCTTAAACAACACTATGTAAGAATGCAAGTATATATTGTATTGTATTTGATCATTTATAAAGCACTTCTCATAGCATAAGCCTTTCAGAAGCGCTCCCAGTGCGAGGTACTCCGAGAGAAAAGGAAGGTTTCAAGGTGAGAGAAAGAGGTAGAGATGCTACCAGAGAGGATTGTAGAGCGTAGAGAAGGAGGAAGTCCATTCTATAGGGAGGGACATATGCAGGCAAAGGATCTGGATTGAGACATTGTAGTCCTAACACGGGGAATGCAAAGGTCAAGTCGGTCAGAAGATCTGAGAGGACGCAATGACGTGGCAGAGAGGAGACGGAGAATTTGGTGACACAGATATTTTGGAGCAAGACCCAGTTGAAGTTTGAGAATGAGAACTTTGAATTGGATGTGCACAGAGAGAGGTAGCCAGTGAAGTTGATCAGTCATAAATGTAGAGATGTGAGAGAAATGCTATGCTGGTTAATGCATGCCATAAAGAACTGTAGATTAGCTGGAATGGAATGACCTCCAGCTTGAGCTCCGCTCTTTATTCGTGGTCCACCAGGCAGGGTTTTACAAGTTGCTCAAATCTCTTTCATTAGTAGAGTGATCCTTGAAGAAGCACTATATCAGCGGCTTTGAAACTTTATTTTTATTGTACCCCAGGTAAAAAATTGAATTTTGGCGTACCCCCCCAACAAGGTCAGATCAAAAACAACATGCCAGCGTGAAGTCTTCTTGCAATTAACAACTCCTTTTAATCATTGGTGCAAACCGGGTATTAGTCATAGGTAGAAAATCACTATTAGAAAGTGTTTATGTGAGCAGTGGGCTTGTTTTGACAAGCACAGATTTACAATATCTGGATTAATATTTGTCAATTTCAAACGTAACTCTGGTTCGAGTTCAAGCTTTGTTCTGTATTTGTTTTTGATCGCAAGCATAGCTGAAAAATCTGTTCACACAGATTATGACGTGCTGAAAGGAATCAAAAATTTTAAAGCTCGGTCAGAAATTAATCCATATGCAGCTCTTCGTTTCAGCCAAAAATCACACAGCATGTCTTTCTTGAATTCATTCTTCAATCCACCATAACATGATAGTTCAACAAACTGGTCTCTTTCCTGGACTGAAAAATCAGCCGGCAACACTACATCCGATGGCATAAACTCATAGAAATGTACAGAAAAATAAACGAACGGTGGACGTAGAATAGCTAATGAAAGAAAGATGGACATGAAGTCCATAAACTGATAGAAAATTTTAATTTTTTTGAAATTTTTCGCGTACCCCTTAGCGACACCTGGCGTACCCCCAGGGGTAAGCGTACCACAGTTTGAAAACCCCGGCACTATATAAATGCTCAGAATGAATTGAAGGGTTCAGAGCAATAACCAGTTATGTCGACATACCACTTCTTTGCTCAAAAGTATGCCAGCGTGTTTCGAATATAGTAGTCTATTTACCCTGCAAATTTCGTCCAGATCCGAATATTTTTGATAGTCATTTTTGAAAAACAAATATGTCAATATAACATGGAATTGTGCATCCGGCAGTATTCTACCATTACTCCATTGCAATATTCAGGTATGATAACAAAATTGTCGTTTTCTTGTAATCTTTGTATTAAAACCGGCGCAACAGACAGGTTATTTGACATACCCGGTTATTGTCACTTACTTGCTCTAAATTGGGCTATATATCCGTGCTATAAAGAAAATAATGTATGTACTGTTACCTTCTTCTTGCACGATTTCCGTACTGTGTAATAGTGTGACTGTTTGGTGCAAGAATAAGGTATGTCGACTAACACCAAATGACATGGTTGGTACGCAGCTGCTAGAAAACAAACTTTGTCTACATACCCTGTTATTGCACCCATAATTATACTGATGGTAAGGTGTTGGTGTTGACAATAACCGGGTATGAAGCAAATTGTCGTGTAAAAAACAATAATGTTATCTATTGCATTGCATCATGCAAAGTTTTCGTTAAAGACAACAATACTTACACGGTGCTTCAAACAGCTTGTCGATATGTGGTCTAATAGCTAAGATACAACAGTTTGAAGTATCAGATCTTTGAAGCCATTTTCCCAAAACTCATAATTTCAGACATACCTGGTTATTGCTCTGAACCCTTCAATTGTATTGTATTTTTATCCATCTAGTTTAACTTACGGAAATCTTGAATATATGTAACTATGTAACTATGTTTGAGCCACAGGCTAAAAAGTCAAATCTTGCGACGACTCATTCGATCACTTACAATCATTCAATCGTCCTGAAACTTGGCAGATAGACTCGCCCTCGCAGACACTTCATTCTATAAAAATTTCAGCTCCCCAAAAAGGCTAGCTTATAGAATCGGGGACTAAACTTTTCGAATCGGGGACTCAAAATTTTCCGATACGCAGCGTTACCATTGGCCGCAACAAAAACAGGCGCGCTGCCTGATTAAACGCGCACGCTATGACGTAAAATGAACGCGGACTATATATTTGTAGAGGTAACTGCTTCATAAGGCGCATTATAGGATACTAGATGGATATAGTAAAAACTTTGTTTTACGGGCTGTATTTTATTATCCATCTACTTTAACTTACGGAAATCTTGCTTGAATGTTTGAGCCACAGGCTAAAAAGTCAAATCTTGCGACGACTAATTCGATCACTTACAATCATTCAATCGTCCTGAAACTTGGCAGATAGACTCGCCCTCGCAGACACTTCATTCTATAAACTTTCAGCTCCCCAAAAAGGCAAGCTTATAGAATCGGGGACTAAACTTTTCGAATCGGGGACTCAACTTTTCCGATACGCAGCGTTGCCATTGGCCTTAACAAAAACGGGCGCGCTGCCTGATTAAGCGCACGCTATGACGTAAAATGAGCAGCGGACTATATATTTGTAGAGGTAACTGCTTCATAAGATGCATTATAGGATAGTAGATGGATATAGTAAAAACTTTGTTTTTACGGGCTGTATTTTATTATCCATCTAGTTTAACTTACGGAAATCTTGCTTGAGCCACAGGCTAAAAAGTCAAATCTTGCGAAGACTCATTCGATCACTTACAATCATTCAATCGTCCTGAAACTTGGCAGATAGACTCGCCCTCGCAGACACTTCATTCTATAAAAATTTCAGCTCCCCAAAAAGGCTAGCTTATAGAATCGGGGACTAAACTTTTCGAATCGGTGACTCAACTTTTCCGATACGTTAGCGTTGCCATTGGCCGCAACAAAAACGGGCGCGCTGCCTGATTAAACGCACGCTATGACGTAAAATGAACGCGGACTATAAAATATTTCTTGAGGTAACTGCTTCACAAGAAGACGCATTATAGGATACTAGATGGATATAGTAAAAACTTTGTTTTTACGGGCTGTATTTTATTATCCATCTACTTTAACTTACGGAAATCTTGAGCCACAGGCTAAAAAGTCAAATCTTGCGACGACTAATTCGATCACTTACAATCATTCAATCGTCCTGAAACTTGGCAGATAGACTTCGCCCTCGCAGACACTTCATTCTATAAAATTTCAGCTCCCCAAAAGGCAAGCTTATAGAATCGGGGACTAAACTTTTCGAATCGGGGACTCAACTTTTCCGACACGCAGCCGTTGCCATTGGCCGCAACAAAAACAGGCGCGCTGCCTGATTAAGCGCACGCTATGACGTAAAATGAACGCGGACTATATATTTGTAGAGGTAACTGCTTCATAAGACGCATTATAGGATAGTAGATGGATATAGTAAAAAACTTTGTTTTTACGGGCTGTATTTTATTATCCATCTAGTTTAACCCTGCGACTACCAGTGGGGTCAAAAATGACCCCAGAGGTAGTTTGCATTAGTGCTGCTCACCCCCATAAGAGATATCTCAATTAAATTTTATGACTTTATAGGTATTCCTGTTCTGTACAAAATTCCAAGTTTTATTTTACATTTTCTATCACCAGATGGCGCAGGTGTACTATTTATACACTGAGTACCAGTGGGGTCATTTTTGACCCAAATGTAAACTTAATAATTCTCAGATATGTAAAAATTACAAAATACATTTTTATTGAGCTAACATTGATTTAAAATGTATTTGTAACAAAGATAAACTATTATATATTGTTTACTTAGTAAATTTATTGCCAAAAATGTTGACAGTCTGCGAACAGGTTCCAAATAGTTATGAGAAATCCAATTCTAAAAGAAACTGAAGTGGATAAATAAGGAAGTCAGTGCCATCTATGGTGAAACATGGAGTGATGTATCTGACAAGTCAAGAAATGAAGCAGTACAGCAATTGTAGAGTTTAGACGTTGTTTTAAGCGTCAGCATGACTATAAATCGGTTCCAGAAAATATCACATGCCCTTAGATTTGACGATGTGGTGCGCCGAATAGAAAGTCAATATCCTAAACAATTTGCACTTATTAGAACAATATTTGACAAGTGGACAAAATAAGAAGAAAATGATAAGAAGTCAAATATAATCTGATTCACACGTAAGCGCAATTATGTCGTTTTTGCCGAGTATACCTGCATAAACTGTAAACAGTAACTGTAATGACCGGATATTGTCAATGCTAGTTTTGAACATTGAACACTCGAACACTTTGAACACTAATATGCAACTATTAAATTAAAAATTATTTTATTTCAACAGCCTAAGCATGTTCCAAATAATTTACTAATATTTGTTTTCATGGCAATAAATAAAAATGCAAAAAACAAAGAACATATTGTAAAAATTATGTTGGGGTCATTTTTGACCCCACTGGTACTCAGTGTAAAAAAAAAATTCTGGTAGTCTGAGGGTTAACTTACGGAAATCTTGAATGTTTAAATCTTGAATGTTTGAGCCACAGGCTAAAAAGTCAAATCTTGCGACGACTAATTCGATCACTTACAATCATTCAATCGTCATGAAACTTTGCAGATAGACTCGCCCTCGCAGACACTTCATTCTATAAAAATTTCAGCTCCCCAAAAAGGCAAGCTTATAGAATTGGGGACTAAACTTTTCGAATCGGGGACTCAACTTTTCCGATACGCGCAGCGTTGCCATTGGGCGCAACAAAAACAGGCGCGCTGCCTGATTAAGCGCACGCTTCTGACGTAAAATGAGCAGCGGACTATTTTCAGAGTACACGTTATAGGATAGTAGATGGATATAGTAAAAAACTTTGTTTTTACGGGCTGTATTTTATTATCCATCTAGTTTAACTTACGGAAATCTTGAATGTTTGAGCCACAGGCTAAAAAGTCAAATCTTGCGGACGACTCATTCGATCACTTACAATCATTCAATCGTCCTGAAACTTGGCAGATAGACTCGCCCTCGCAGACACTTCATTCTATAAAATTTCAGCTCCCAAAAAGGCTAGCTTATAGAATCGGGGACTCAACTTTTCGAATCGAGGAATCAACTTTTCCGATGCATAGCGTTACCATTGGCCGCAACAAAACAGGCGCTGCCTGATTAAGCATGCGCTATGGCGTAAAATGAGCAGCGGACTATATTTGTAGAGGTAACTGCTTCATAAGGCGCATTATAGGATACTAGATGGATATAGTAAAAAACTTTGTTTTTACGGGCTGTATTTTATTATAAATTTATAAAGCGCCTCTCACAGTGAACACCAATCAGAGGCGCTATGAACTTAAGACATTTTAGTAAGCATTATTTCATAATGGCAAAGTCAAGTGTCAATGTTGACAGATTGTGGAAAAATTAGCTTTTGGTACCTAATGGTGAAATGAAAGCCAAACTTTCTAAAGATTTTGGTATTGCAAATGTAGAGTTTTTAAAATATGTGGACCTAGGAATTTTTCGTCGCTGAGCATTCTGAGAGTGTACGTTGTTTGATCTGCCACGAAAAGATAAAAGTCTAAAAGAAAAACACTATTAAGCGGCATTATTCCACAAAACACAGTTGGATCTGATCATGGTGATGTGCTCTACAACAGTAAGTTTACTGGCTGAGGAGGGCAGACACACTAAACAGATTCTGATCACTGAATCAATCAATATGCATTTACTCTGAATAATCAAGTTGTCAAAGATGCAACTTGTTACAATGAAAACTGATTCTTAGTTTGACAAGGTTTCAAGTACGAGCATTAGAGTCGGAGTTTATGGCAGGATGAAATAAAATCTGTTCTAGCTGCAAAGGAAAAGATGCAAGCGCTCTTGTTGAATGACAATTTAAGAATAAAAGACCTGGCATTTTTGTTTGACATAGCTAAAGCAGACTTGTAGCGAGAGGTGCTCCAGTGCGTCCATAGAACAGTTCTCAACTCAAGAGGGGACTCGAATTTTGAGACTGAATAATTTTATTTATTAAACTACTGACTTTATCTTGAAATACGAAATGTCCATTACAAATGAAATAAATGTAATAAAATTAAATAACATCAAATAAAAGTGTAATATATAATAATACATAATATTAATACACGTGCATGCTTACTTAAACATTAAGTCGTTCACTCATTTGTTTTATAACAAACATCTGCGTTATTTTCCTTCACTTTCTAGTATCGACCTCACAGGCTCTTTTGAGTCAGTATCAGAGAAGGTCAAAACACTTGGGGTCAGACCCTTAGCCAGCTACCTGTCCGGGTGGAAATTATTGACGAGCATAAATTGCGCATGGTCAGTGATTGGACCGTAGGGTGGTCCTTATTTTTCAAGTTTCGAAACTGCACTCTCCCACCTTTCAAATAGGTTCTTCCTTGGTAGAAACTAATTGGTATGAAATTTCTTAAATATTGGTCAATATTTAGGGTATGCTCAATCCACTTGAAATTTCTTTTAATTTTGTGCGATCATATAAAAGGCTTCCAACATGATATGATCAATCATTTGAATACACTGCAGCAATAAAATGGACAAGCGCATTCAACTAGTTCATAGTATTATTTGAGTCCAATCAAGGCAGAAGCGAGACACTGGAGGATAGTAGCCTTGTTGTCATCGGAGTAGAGCTTGCAGTGTTCCTTCATGACAAGAAGAGCAAATTGAGTCTGCTCCTTGTCTTTTGTCAGCAAAGAATTGTATTATTGCATCAGTGACGCCCTTCGTTCTGCGGTATCGTTGATAAAACGAAGCTCTCGAAAAACTATCTTCTGCTTGAAGATAGTCAGGATTTGTCAGCCAGACCTCCGAGTTGACTTCCTGGAAGGAATATGGCAGGTCAAAAATCTTTTAGAAATTGAGTGTGTTCACGGTCACGAAATCATTCTGGAATCTTCGAATGGTCCAGAGAAATATACTTAGGAGGATCCTCCTTTCCTTGCTGACTCAGTCCTTCCACCACTGCTCTTCTCTCGACTATGTCGATGCCTCAGTCAAAGAAGGCTAAGGCTATCATGACAGCAAGCTCGAGGAGTTGACGATAGTCATCACGCTGTATTAGTTCAAGCCGATTGATTGCAAAGTCCATAACCTCAGCCGACATATCACACAGTGCACCTGCAATGACCGAAACTTCCACACCAGGTTTGTAATATTCGACGACAATATTGGGCCGGATTGCCTCGAACCTCTTGAACACAGTGATCACAGGGCCAGTGGTGCAGCTGAAGGCTTCCCCAAAAGAATTTCAAGGATATGATGCCTGCACGCCAAGTAGAGCACTTTTCTCTCCAGCAGCTTTTCTACCAAATCGCATGTTCTTTTCTTTCAGCAGGAGACCACGTGACAGCCTTGTATATTCTAGTAAATAGGTAATAAAAAATATTTCCGCAGTGGGCATGTTCATTGCTCAATAGTCAACAATACACACTTACAACCAGTTGCACTGTAATGTTAAAATATCTAACAAGTTGCATTTGCAATGTATTTCCAATGGAGTGCAGTAGTTAATAACTAGTTAAT
Source organism: Aporrectodea caliginosa (assembly GCA_020284085.1). Taxonomy (NCBI): domain Eukaryota; kingdom Metazoa; phylum Annelida; class Clitellata; order Crassiclitellata; family Lumbricidae; genus Aporrectodea; species Aporrectodea caliginosa. Next base: position 1,081,753 of record JACEVL010000781.1, read on the forward strand.
AGTTAATTCATTATCATAAAAGTTATAATTTTCAATTATTAAGCTATTTCAGCAAAGAAGAGATAAAGATATGAAAAACTGAATAGAATGCACTTCACATCTGAGTATAAAGTATATAAAGTCGTGGGGGCGCGGTGGTGTAGGGGTATGTTCGGTGCCTTGCAGCCGAAGAGTTGCGGGTTCGAATCCACCTCAAGCCGCCGTAAGGACCCTGGGCAATCGGAGTTTAACGCTGAAGCGCATGAGCAATTGCGAGTGAAGGACTTGCACAGGGTCCCTACGCGGCGGCTTAAGGTAGATTCGAACCCGCAACCCTCCGGCTGCAAGGCACCGAACATACCCCTACACCACCGCACCCCACGAGACAGGAAGAGGAGAGAGAATGGATACGACAAATTGGTAGAAGTGTTGCAACTTGCAACTTTAACGTCTGACTCTTCATCACTATTGGCCTTTCTTTTGGGGTATTACTAGGGTATTTAGGATTTTGGGTGCCCAACTTTATCCACGTACAAAATACAAATCCACAAGCAATCGTGTGCAATTGGACTTTAGGGTTAGACCAGAATATCATTTTCTTTGAACGGTAATTCTGAAACCCTAATGGTGCTTATAATTATAGACAAAATTTAACAAAGAAGACGGACAGTTGGTTGTAAATAATTTACCTAAATTAACAATATTTCAAGTAAACCCTGTGAGAAATTGGAGCAATAATCTTTGCTTGGACTGCCCCGATGACCTTTCCCGCTGCCAATCTAGGTTTTTACTGTCGCTCAAATCCTTGGTGATGAATCAATCTTTGATGAACAGTCCTAGAACCTTTTAATGCCACATTCTAAACAAGCATTGTTTTAATATGCTTATATTAATTACTGTTGAATGTTCTGTTTTGTGCAGTGTCAAGACGATCATTGATCATGCCGATTCCTCTGATCACAGGCGATTCGTTGCAGGAAATGATGCGAATCAGCAAAAAGTCAACAGCGGTCTACAGGTTATGGAAGTGAACAGACGTGCAGCCATTGTGACAGCCCTCAAGGCAGCTTATCATGTGATAATAGAAATAGCAAATATAAAACTTTGATGGGATTCCTCCGACACATGGGGCTTCGGGTGCATGTGACTCGAAGAAAGAGGAATATGCTACTTATGAAAGCCCGCATACTTTTAATGAGTTGTTGGCATGCTTAAGTGATGTTTTGTTAAATGCGCATGTCATTGGCCATGTCGGTCGCTGATCGACTTCTCCGTCATTTCGACGGATTATTTAGTCAAAACAGAGAATTTTCTCAGTAACTTCAGAGATGCTGAGTTTTCTGGTGCTAGATTTGCGTGCCGAACTTATTCATCAGTTTTGCAAAGGATTTTTTGCGTTTATGGGTATTTTGCTCGCAAGTCGTCTTGTCGCCATGTGACTGCATCAAGCTCATCTTATGCATACGGTCATTGAGCCTGAGCCATATGGACGTGTACGCCCAGAGGCGCGTTTACCAGTAGGCGAATTAGGCGCGCCTAGGGCCCCCAAATCTTGAAGGGCCCCAAACGAATGAAAATATTTTTTTTCAATAATAAAAATAACATTTTAAAATTTAAATTATTTTAAATATATTTGTTTATATTTTGTACAGATTGGCATTCAGATAATTTCATAAAAGTAATTATTATTGTAATTGCAAAAGTATATTTTGTCTAATTTAGTAATTTATAATTGCTTTGTTCATATGGGCAGCAATTGGGCTAATATATAGTTCATTTTTGTGTAAAATAATATCAAACTTATTACCAACAAGCAGAAACCAGCATCGGCTGCAGTTTAGACCTAAGTGTGGAAACCTTTAGTCCAGGCATGGGCAACTTCTTTTAACAGAGGGCCGCTTTAAGGTTTCAAGGGCAGCTCAGGGGCCGTATGCCAATCGTGAGCTAATTTTTGCAGATTAATTTGCCCCAGAAAATGAAACGATATTAATTTTATTCAAACTAAATATTACAGAATAACCGTTAAAGCAAATGAAGATAATTTTTATGATGGAAATCTAATTATCCTATTACGTACAGTCCTACACCAAAAATTTAAAAAATATGTTTTATTCAGTTTTAAAAATACATAAAACTGTTAGTCTGTGCAATGTATCCATTTGTTTGGTGTGCTATATTTAATGTGAGATCTGGCACTTCTTCTCATGACACACATCCAGAATGTTTGCCTTAATGTTCGAAGTGGTAATTCGATATTCATTGGAGAGATTGTCATCTGTTAGTCTGCATCAGAGGTACCTCACAAAATCTCCTTTCCAACTCACTGTTGCATTGAAGTTCAATCAATTCCATGGGCATGGAGCTTGGTGCTAAATTGGCATCAATGGAATGGGAGATACAACCAATTTGAAGTCTAGTTCATGAGTAGTAAATCAGGAAACCGGGTCTGGAACTCTACTTTCAATAAAATTATTTGTTCTGTGCACTTCTTGATATTTGCAGAATCAGTAAAACATGGAAAATGTACAATGTTGCCTTTTGATAATTGATATCCCAAGAGTAGCAATTTCATTTGAAAAGTTCTGATAGATGGCTTCTAAAGTAGGGAACCTACCCACTAGGCCCGTATGTGGTCCTGTTTCATGCAGAGTTGATTACATTGATGATTGAGTAGTAAACTAGTTGACTAGACAAGATGCTGGATTTGTAATAAATACGAAACAGATATTTTAATGTCGGTCTATTGACAGAATTCCAGACATTTTCTTTAGGGCCTGACAAAAGGTTCCCAAAGTGCCAGATACAGTGCTAATATAGAAGACACGTCAAGGGCCGGTTCAAAGGTCCCCGGGGGCCGGATCCGGCCCGCAGGCCGTAAGTTGCCCACCCCTGCTTTAGTCTGATAATTCCGTCATTTTATGGTGTTTAAAACTTTTATTAGTTTTGATAACCAGTAAGTAATAGTAATTGAAATTTTATTAATATCAAATATTTATTAAAATCTGACGCAATGAAACGTTGCTAATTTTCTGGAGCTGCAAAACGAAATAAGATAGCTCAAATGACAATATCTTAGAATTAGTTGCAATCAATCAATCAATTTTCGTTTATCAAAATAAGTTGACAACAACGCTACTTATACAAATAATAAATGCTGCGAAAAATAAATGCCACCAGCAAATTTCTGCACGATCAAAGGCCATGTTTGTCAAATTTGAATTTTTTAATTATTTAACAAGTTTGCTCAAAACGTCAGAGAAAATTTCCCCAAAATAGAGACAAAGGCAAAACTGAAACATGGTATTGAAAGTGATTATGACATTGCAAAAGAAAACGTACTTTGTTTTTTTGAGAAAACTGCCTAGAATGACTTCATAATGAGAGGCCGAGAAAAATTCATTGTTGGCACCTTAAAAGGCGTGTGTGACGGCTTCAAGTTCAACTTAGCAGGTTTTAGCACACGATAGGCTAAACACCACCAGAGTTTAAGACTTCGAAGTTCAGAAGGGCCCCAAAATGTTTGCGCCTAGGGCCCCTATTTCTGTAAACGCGCCTCTGTGTACGCCACCTGTTTACATCTCGGTGTAGGACGACGACGCGGGCCACTGGAGTGACCTCGACCTTCAGTCACTGGACGCGCTTCAATCTACCAACCGACCAACAACAAATCCCTTTTCTGTGCATTCCAGTGCCTCGACGAACGGCCCGACGTGCGTCTTCTTCCACCAGTGAGGGTCTACTCGTCGGCATCGTCACCGTGCTTGCGAATGCTGTCACTCGTGGGCGCTCTACTCTATCGACGCAACGTGGCTCAGAGACTCTGAACATCCATGCCATCTTCAGCTTTCCACGGGAATCCGTTGGTTGGTTCCACGCATATGCGTGGTGACTCTTCTAGCTTACTGACAGTTACTGTGCATTGTTTTGCTGATGTAATTTTTCATTCGTAATGACATTTAACATCATATAGGCTAGCGTAGAGAGCGCCTCTAAGTAGATATCTTGAAGAGGCGCTATATAAATTCTCAGAATGAATGAATGCATTACTATATTTAGGAATGTCCAACTTCCATCAGATACAACAGCATGTGTATTAACTTCACAGCGACATCTCATCAGCAGCGTTACTCACATTGTTTATTTTTTTAATTATGGTCTCCTCTAAGTTTATACTCCCTGCATTATAGATATCTGGTTGACAAAGAAACCAACAACGACAATCAATGAAGACGAGCATTAAAAAATGAATTCAAAGTCATAGAAACGGAGGAAAGCAATGAAATAGTATCACTCCGACTACTTAAACATCAGATTTTAGTGGATATATATATATATATATATATATATATATATATATATATATTCATTTTATATATATTCATTTGTTTTATTGAAAAACAATCTGACAAAAACGCAGATATGCTAACATGAGTGATAATGGATAATAAAAGTTAATTAGAAAATTTTAAAATAAACTAGTAAATATATTTATACAAGGATATGGGAATAAATTGAGTTGTCTTTGGGTGGGAGAGTATGGTTGTGTGCTCTAGGTCTTAATTGGTGAAAGGAGAGGGGTCGAAGTGGAGGTAAGAGTTGGTGAAGTCAGGGGCGGAGACTTAGGGGGGGGACAGGGGGACGGTCCCCCCAAACTTGATGTGGGGGACGGGGCTGCTTATATCCCCCCCAATATTTCTAAAATATTTCATGAATATAATAATAATAGCAGTGACTGCTGGTTCTTATCAGCACTCAAATAATAAAGCAATTTTGTTCAGATGACATCTTAAAATGCTACCATTACAGTGTGGAAATTTAAAAAATTTAGATGGGGAGGGGTCACTTCCCCTACCCAAACTCAAACTACATGTAAGCTACGAGTGACTGCTGGTTCCTATCAGCACTCAAATTATAGAGCAATTTTTTTTAGATGACAGCTTAAAATGCTACCATTATAGTGTGGAAATTCAAAAATTTAAATAGGGGAGGGGGCACATCCCTCCCCAAACCCCTCCCCAAACTCAAACACGACTCAAACTACATGTTAGCTACTAGTGACAGCTGGTTCCCATCAGCACTCACATTATAGAGCAATTTTTTCAGATGACCGCTTAAAATGCTACCATTACAGTGTGGAAAATCAAAAATTTGTAGATGGGGAGGGGGCACATCCCTCCCAAACCCCACCCCCTGCTCGGCGCTGCGCCTTGCCAATCGTCCTTCGGCCGCTCCTTCGCCTGTCCCCCAAACCCAAGACCAAGTCTCCGCCTATGGGTGAAGTACATGCTTAGGGTGTTAATATGGAGAAGAAGAGTCTAGCATCAGCTAAATTAGCTAGTTCAGAGACTGTTGGAAAGGATTGCTCTAGGTAACGTTTAGCTCTTTTAAGGGGTTTTTCCGGGCGTTCTTTATTGAAAGCCAGGGTAAAACCCCACCAGGATGGTGACGCACAGAAGTTTAGCTTTGGTTATATTATGGATGGATGAGGAAGAAAAGTCAAGGGTTTTGAGTTTTCTAATATCATAAAAAGAGGAAGAGCAAGTTGCTGTGAGGTGGTCTATATGGGCTGTGAGTTTGACATGAAGAATGAAGATGAAGAAGATTCCCGGCCACAGTGAGTTCTTTGCCCGTGAAGTAGCCTACTTGCAAATGAGGGGCATTGAGGGCATGTGTCTGAATGCATTGACCTGGAAATTCGCGTAAGGGTCATTGCATAATTATAACGCTCCAGGGTGGGTGGGCGGACACAGCTTCTCATCTGAAAATAGAAGGCGATTTGAAAATCGGTCGCGCTGGATTGAGTTGGCGATCAATGCGCGGTCGACCTCGGGACAATTTGTGTACAGCGTATTTTTTGTATCGTATTTGTATAGCTATTTGTATAGCTATGTGGTTGTCCATTAACTGCTAGAGTATACGCAACACTCATTAACCGTCAATAAGCCTCCTCTGCTTGTAAATGCAATGTTGTATCGATCCTAGTCTGAACTTTCACAATGTAAATTAGAAAAATAAAATAATGGTCTGGCTCCAGATTCCTCTTGGAGTCTAACTCATCGAGCGCGATCGATTTACCGATCGACCAGACCTTTGCTAGGTGGTCGACCAAGGAGATCGATCGATCGATAGCCTCAAAAGCTCTGTGGGTGGAGTCCTTGAAAAACATTACGAAACGTTAGGTTGGTGTGTGGAGCTGAACGTTGCATAATGCTTTTACCAACAGTTTAGTTATAAACAGGCCCTTAGCCAGAAATAAAAAGTTACCCGTCCAAAAGCGCGACCGTTCCAGTCTGACGGCAATGCTTGTACCCTGCACTGAATGACCTATAAGTTTTGATCACATTTAGGAACCCTCCACAATAATTTCCACCCATCCTTTGGAGGGGTGGCTGGCTAAGGGTCTGCATTTCATTGATTGACAACTGTGACAGGCTGTGAAAAGGAAGGGCCTTAACAACCCAAGTGAATGGTGAATGGCCTATTGTACAAAAGTTTCCAATTACATCAAAGACTTGACCCTTCTGCAGTTTCCAATGTAATTAACTGCTGCCCAGAGTAATTGGAGCAGTAGGCCTAGGTTAATTGAACTGTGACTGCTGTCTGGATTATAAACTGCCCAATAGATGGACATCATTTAACACAATTTATGCCCGTCCAAAATCATTTCCACCCGTCCAAAGGACGGGTGGACGGGTGGCTGGCTAAGGGCCTGGTTATAAATGAATTTTAAATTAACATTGAATGATAGTTTAGACACGACGTGATTGAAGTTCAAACTTCGTGCAACTGATTTAAAACTTAACTAAAAACACACAATAGTATAAATCAACACTAAGTTAGTGTTTGATACACTGCCGCCGAAGGATCCAATACCAGCATCGTCATTTTTGCAAACTGTCTGCGCTTCTTCAAGATACTCACCCGGATATTACGCGTTCACATAGTAAATCTAAAATGATTTTTCGTAACAATAAATACGTAACGCTGGGGTTCTATGTAAATGTTATAAAGCATTATAGGGTGGGTGGGTGAGTCAAAAACAGTCATTTTCGGCATTACGTAATTATGCAATGACTCCTAAGAACGTTTTGTAAAAATGTTCGAATTGCTAGAGCGTTCCGTTCATGAGTCTTTAGTAGGACGGACAAACAAATGGAAGGACAAACTTTCAGACTTATAGTACAGGTTTAATAACATGCAGACTTGAACGACTTACAGTAGTTGGCTTTTCCTCCTGGCTATCATCCAAACTGTCAGTACTTTTCAAATGATCTGCAAAAAAGATATATTTCTTGTGTAAAAGAGTTACACTTCTTGTTCACTTTAACACTGTAGTTGTGTGAATTCTTAAATTTTCACCAAAATAGCATTAAATAATAATTATTAACTAAGGCCTGTATTTGTGTGAAAGGCAAATTCTAACAATAAGCAAAATAAGAAATAAATTAAACTCAACATCCTGAAGAGGGGTGCAGGGATTAAAGTGGGTGAAAGTAATGCAATGCTTTTAAATAGACTGTTCCATTTCTAATTTATACTTAAGGGCCAGTCAATGTCAGTGCAACCAATTTTGGAAACGTTAGCACGTCACTTTCTAGGATTTGATCATCTTTGGTCAGTGTGTACAAAAATGTGGACGCTTACGTAAAAAGGGCCCAGATTGTCGATTCTAGTTTCAGAGAAAAGAGTGCCTAAAGTGTTTGGGTTGGAATTTGTGATTTTGTGTTTTTTATCTAACTACATTTTCCTATCAACGTACTTAACCTATCAAGTTCAATCAATATCACTGAAATAAAAGTATTTTATGACAAAATTTTGTGTTTCTTTACAAAAATGTCAATAATTTTTTTCAGTACACTAGGCTTACAGTAGGTCTACTTCAGGACTAAACTGCATAATTATTTGTCAGATAATTCAGCGGCAGTACCATATTAATGAAGCTTACAGGAAATGGCTTCTAATGATGTATAGCACTCCATAACAATGCAATAACAGTTGCAAAATCTTAGAACCTACAACTTCATGTTACTGTAGGCCCTATTCTTTAATCGCCAATTACTCAAAATGAGCATTTTCAGGGTTGTTGTGTTTCCCAGTCTCTATAATAGCCAGATATGTGCTGGATATTATGCAGATTAACTCTTTATTTCACTCTGATTCTGAAGATTTTAAAAACGCCAATACCTCCAAACCGACAGTCTGGGCCCTTTTCACATAAACATCCACTTTATGTATCATAAACATAAAGTTTCAGACCTAAATACACAACTGGATTTGCTCCTTGTACTCAGGAGGAAGCTGATACAAGGATTTTCCTGCATGTCTCCGATTCTGCCAAACATGGCTATCGTACAGTGATGATATGCACAGTTGACTCTGACGTGTTCAGTGGCGTAACGAAGGGAGGCAGCCGCCCCCGGGCGCAGCACCAGAGGGGTGCAAAATTAGCTTTCAGTGGTACACAGTACTATGACGAGAACGATTAAAAGTCAACAAGAAAATTAAAAGGGGCGCAGTCAACGTGTTGGCCATAGCAGCAGTTCAGTATTGACGAACTATGGGTTGGTTTTGCCTTAGGCAAAAGCTTCAGATACCTACCAACCCATGAGATGGCACGTGCTCGGTCCAGAGCCGTAGCCGTGCCATTCCTACAAGTCCTTCCTACACGCATTTAGTGGATGTAACACAGTATCATCCTTTGCTGGCTGTGGAAAAAGGACTGTGTGGGACATTTGGAAGACATTCAACGACGTCACCCATACAATACGCGACCCAGGTCACATGATCTCACTCTACCTAGAATTGATGCCTAAGTTGCAAAAAGAAGTTTTATTATGAGAATGTTATATGACTTTGCATAAATGTTTGTATTATTTATTTCTTCTGTAAGCTACTGTGCATTTGCTGGTAGTCAAATAAAGAATATTCTTACTTACTTACTTACCCCAGCCTTCTGCACTTTAGCATCAACTCCCAGCCATGGGCGTTCACACACAGGGGCAAGAGGGGGCACCCCCCTGGAAAATTGACTTTTTTAACCAGTACTTTTTGGTGTGCAACAAATTTCATTTCTTTGCACTAAAGCACTAATGATACTTATGAAACTGAGAAATTTAACTTTAAGAATAAAAAAATCTAATTACATCTACAGCATACGCATGTCGTTTTCTATAACTATGATGATATAAGTTATGACGTTGTGCTAAGAGCTGACTTCTCCCATCTAACCTCATTGGAATAGGCCTGTGCTTTCCTCTATCATTATCTACCAGCTCACTGTCAGTGTGGAAGACAATACATCGCAGTAATCCTGGATCATCATCAAATGTTGAAGACAACTTTCAAGAAACTATATTCATCCCATATCTGGATTCTCTCATTAATTCTCTAGAAGGTCACTTCTCTGAAATTAACAGTGCACTGTTCAATATTCAAGCTCTTCCTAAAAAATTTAACTGTGACCATTGTGTTTTGCCCCCCTGCAAAAATATGAAGTGACTTGTAGACCAACAAACAGATTTTGAACTCAATACGCAGAGAGACTGGCAGCCAGTGCAGAACATCACGGACGTTCATAAAGTTTAGTGCAAAATTTGTGCCTGATGATGATGATGATATATTCGTTTATTGATCAAGCAGGAAGACACACCGCTTCACATCTTACATACACAAGGGCTACTATATAGTCAAGGAGCACTATGTAGGAAAAACATATCCCGTGGGCGCTTTAATGAAAGAAACATGTGTGATACGTCGTTTGAAAGGTATTTTAACATAGAATAAGAAAAGTCATGGTGCCAAGCCAGAATATGCTGCAGGCAGGCACAATTCAAGATGGCGTCCAACATGGCGGAACATTATCGTAGTTAGTCGGATAGATATGCCACATGACCCCAAAAAAATTGCAAGAAAACGTTTTATGTTGGTTTTCTGGTGTATTAGGTCTGGAGAATAACATACTAAAAGTTTCTCGAAATCGGACCACGGGATCACCCCCAAAAATGCATTTTAAACAAAGATGGCGGCCAATATGGCGCCAATACAGAAAACCGTATATATCAGGTCATAGGTAAGCTAAATAACAAAATGAAGTGTCAAATTTAACATTATCAAGGTCGAGGAATCGATCTATCATAGTGGCAATAGTGTCGGAATCTTACTATCCAAGATGGCGGCCAATATGGCCGCCAAAACACAAAAATATGTATATATATCAGGTCATAGGTAAGCAGGCAGGCACATTTCAAGATGGCGTCCAACATGGCGGAACATGAGAAAAACAGACCTATTTATCGTAGTGGCAATAGTCTTGGAATGTTACGATACTCATTATTTCTTTTATTTAACGGAAAAACAATGTGTAAACGTAGCAGCTGAGAAAAAATGAACATTCAAAATGTTATTCGTCATCATCACTATTGTCACTGCTGTCTTCGTGACCGTCATATCGTTCCGCTACATTATCGCAGAGATTCTCGTCGCTGTTACATTCACACATTCTGTGCATGGCAGGTTGTTAGTTCGGCATTTGCATGGTGCCGCACATCTGTTTTTAAGACAAACACACTTGACCAATTGCAGCAATGACTCCGGGGCACATAGCGTTTCATTCATAACCGGTGACAACCGTCCATCTTCCAATACCCACCCGTGTTCCGTTGGTGATGGAATCGCCGGCATTGCTTTGTCGTCTTGCACCCAAACAATTGCCTGAAAATTAGCTCTTTTCACTGCTGGTATGAAAGCACCTGTTGTTGGTGGAAGACTGTCTCCAACAGTCTGTTTTGTTGAGAATAAAGACCATCGCAATGCTGCAAGAGTTTTGATCTGTGATTTCGATTTCGGCTGATAAACCCGGCAGAGGAATTCCTCCAAATTGTACAGAGTTTCATCAGTAACAAGATCATTTTTACCTAATGATGCAAAAGAAGAAAGTATGTCATCGTTGGAGAGACTGAATGCTTTCCAGTATGACAGTTTTCCTTTGCCTTTTAAACAACCTGTGGTGTCGCATCCGGAAAGTGCGTGAAATCCGGGTAAAGCTGCAGCTTTCAGTTGCCCAAGTGATGCATATATTTGGCCGATGGATATGTATTCTCCCGGAACAGGAACAAAGAAGGATTCTTTTGGAAGCTTTGGATACCGTCTCACCATCAGCACAAGCACATCAGTGTCTTGTGCAAATATAAACAATTTCGTCGCTCCTCTTTCCTTGCAGCTTTACCCGGATTTCACGCACTTTCCGGATGCGACACCACAGGTTGTTTCAGCATTGCGATGGTCTTTATTCTCAACAAAACAGACTGTTGGAGACAGTCTTCCACCAACAACAGGTGCTTTCATACCAGCAGTGAAAAGAGCTAATTTTCAGGCAATTGTTTGGGCGCAAGACGACAAAGCAATGCCGGCGATTCCATCACCAACGGAACACGGGTGGGTATTGGAAGATGGACGGTTGTCACCGGTTATGAATGAATCGCTATGTGCCCCGGAGGCATTGCTGCAATTGGTCAAGTGTGCTTGTCTTAAAAACAGATGTGCGGCACCATGCAAATGCCGAACTAACAACCTGCCATGCACAGAATGTGTGAATGTAACAGCGACGAGAATCTCTGCGATAATGTAGCGGAACGATATGACGGTCACGAAGACAGCAGTGACAATAGTGATGATGACGAATAACATTTTGAATGTTCATTTTTTCTCAGCTGCTACGTTTACACATTGTTTTTTCCGTTAAATAAAAGAAATAATGAGTATCGTAACATTCCAAGACTATTGCCACTACGATAAATAGGTCTGTTTTTCTCATGTTCCGCCATGTTGGACGCCATCTTGAATTGTGCCTGCCTGCTTACCTATGACCTGATATATATACATATTTTTGTGTTTTGGCGGCCATATTGGCCGCCATCTTGGATAGTAAGATTCCGACACTATTGCCACTATGATAGATCGATTCCTCGACCTTGATAATGTTAAATTTGACACTTCATTTTGTTATTTAGCTTACCTATGACCTGATATATACATATTTTTGTGTTTTGGCGGCCATATTGGCCGCCATCTTGGATAGTAAGATTCCGACACTATTGCCACTATGATAGATCGATTCCTCGACCTTGATAATGTTAAATTTGACACTTCATTTTGTTATTTAGCTTACCTATGACCTGATATATACGGTTTTCTGTATTGGCGCCATATTGGCCGCCATCTTTGTTTAAAATGCATTTTTGGGGGTGATCCCGTGGTCCGATTTCGAGAAACTTTTAGTATGTTATTCTCCAGACCTAATACACCAGAAAACCAACATAAAACGTTTTCTTGCAATTTTTTTGGGGTCATGTGGCATATCTATCCGACTAACTACGATAATGTTCCGCCATGTTGGACGCCATCTTGAATTGTGCCTGCCTGCAGCATATTCTGGCTTGGCACCATGACTTTTCTTATTCTATGTTAAAATACCTTTCCAACGACGTATCACACATGTTTCTTTCATTAAAGCGCCCACGGGATACCTTTTGCTCCCTGACTAATACAGAAAAAAGGGAATAATGTTAAGAGTTATTGAGATTTGGGTCAACGTGGTGGCTTAAAAATACGCTTGTACAGAATTCCAGGTATAAAGTTCTTAGAGTCTTTTGGAGGAAGTACAAAGTCATGTGCATGAGGACGAAGAGCATAGGGTCGCAGCACAGGTGGCGGAAAGAAGCGTCGTGGGACGTGCATCTCATTCCAGATAATGGACTGGAGGAGGCGGTCTTCAAAGAGAAGGAGAAGCTGAGATATTGAACAATATGTATTTCGGTCAGCCGTTTTGTAAAATGGCTGCCATAGCCGCTAGAGGACTGAAAATTTGTGTCCCGGGCTTTTTGGACTCGTCTACCCATGCGCTATCTAGAACCAAAGGGGTGCATTGGTTGCCAGATGTGAAATATTTTGGCAAAATTGGCAGCTCTCGGACCCCACTATACAAAAATTAATTATGAAACATCTTTCATACGCTATAACAACTGTCAGCATGTACAACATACCTATTTCACTTTTACCAGAAATATATTATACTTGTATATGCCGACATTTCTCAATTTTTCAAAGTCATGATATCAGCTGAGTAGCAACATCAGATGATATCATGAATACATAACAAACATTGAAATCCTGCTGAATGTTAGGTTTTGGTAATGAAATAATAATTTATTATAAGTATCTAACAAAGAAACTTCAATAAATTGAATGAAAAACTTAGTACAAGTGCAAAACTTAGTACAAGTGCAGCACAATTAAGGAGTATTCTGTTTAGAAATAAAAATGATCCAGATGTCATGCTAATTTTAAATCTTTGCATTATAACATCTTTGCAATCAATTTGACACGTTTACTCCAATGAACTGAGCAACATTAAATTACTTTTAACCACCTGCTATAAATTCAACTCTACCTTAAAGTTTTGCGTATTCAAAATTAAATAAAACAGAAAATGGGATCCAGAGCATGCAAAAATTAATCATCAAAAGCTACCTTGTTCATTTTCATCTCCTTCATCGTCTCTAAAAGAAAAACAAGAAATTGTCTTGAAGTGTAGGGCTAAAATAGTGGTTAGACACAACAAAGATAGCAAAATATTTTGACTCCTCACTCTTTATGGCAAGGTGTCACAAGGTGCAGTCGGCTTTAATGACTAGTTTTGCCAGTATAAAAAATCTGCAGAGTGCAGTGCACTGTATAGTCAAATGAGGTCCTCCCTGCAACAGAAAATATGTATCAGGATTTCTGTTCTACTTGAACCCCCAACACACTCAGCTATAAAATGAGTACCTTGACCATCCACTGTTGGTGGGAAGATCAGATGGTGAGAGAGTCAGGAGTGGAATCAGCCTTCATAAGCCAAGGCTAAGTAAATAAATTTGTAAACAGTTTGAACCCATCACTGCCTCTGAAGAGACTGTTCTTCCATGGGGCAAAATGACTAATTAATACCAGACAATTTATCCTTGTGGTTAATCAATATTTCCTGTTTCCAAACATAACTTTTAACCCTTTAACGATGAAAGTATACTAAAAATGTATGGGAAACCAATACAGCTTGTCGTTAAACGGTTAAGTAGGCAGAGCTTGCAGTTAATTGCCTCAGAACACAGCTGCTTTTGTCTTGCCAATACAGTACGGACAGTACCTGAGCTCAGGCAGCTCTGGCAGGCAGGATAACAACCATAATCTCTCTAATTTCAGAGTCGTATGGTCTCGAGACTCAGTCTTGAGATGTCTCAATGTCTCGGTCTTGGAACCTAGTGTCTCGGTCTCGCGGTAATTTCTTGACTTGTTGGAAACTGTCTTGAAGCGAAAGACTTGTTCTCTTGTAGAAGCGGTCTCTATAGTTCTTGCGCAAACTGTCTTTAGTTCTGAACTTCTCGCGCTGCCGATGTGATAACTAGTAAGTCGGAAGTGCTAAACACAACGGAAGTTTAGAAAAGCGCTCTTTCTGGTTAACAGAAATTGAAAAGAGCAATTTCTACTTTATTTCAATTTTATATCAGTGCAAAAATCATAAAATGTCTCATAAAGAACCTGAAATAGTCAAATTAGCATAATTTACCAATTTGAAGTCATGGACAAACAAAAGAAATGCCAAGCCGTTTGCAACAGGTGTCTTCTTTATTCGGTTCTCTGCCTCCCTAGACAGGTTCGTACATCCAATGTCGCCATTCGTCACGTTGTCTGGCTCTCTCCTTCAACTTGCTGTAATCATCCTCCATCATTCAGTCCAACATGATTCTCGGTCTTCCTCTTGTCTTCTTGCCCTCCATTCTTCCCTCAATTATAGTTCGCCCAGCCATTTTCTCTGTCGCTTCTGATTATTCCTATCAGGGATCTTTTTTCGTTCACCATTTGTACTATCTCTTCATTTGTCCTGCGTTCCATCCAGCTGACTCTCTCCATCCTTCGCCATATCCATATTGCAAAGGCATCCAATCTTCTGATGTCTTCCTTCCCCAGTCTATGTTTCAGAGTCAATGTTTCAGAGCCGTATAGCACCACACTCCATATCATAGACCTGATAATTCTTTTCTTCAGATTCTTATTTGAGCTTTTCTCTCATTAATTCCTTTCGTTTATAGAAAGCATCTTTTCCCATAGCCATTCTTCTCTTTATTTCTAAACGACACTTTGCATCATTTGTGATTATACTTCCTAGGTAACAGAATTTTCCGACTTGTTCCAGTTCCTTTCCATCTAGTGATCTTTACTGTTGCTTCCTTTCCTTTGCTTATCCTCATGATCTTTGTCTTTTTAATGTTTACTTTCATATCGTACTCCTTCGAGGTCTTATTTAGCTGATCCATCATTTTCTGTAGTTCCTTTTGGCAACCTGCCATTATTGGCTGGTCATCTGTGAATCCGAGTGCTTTTGTCAATCTTCCTCCTACCTATACGCCCTCCTTCACCTCTTCCATCACCTCTCGTATTAATTCCTCAATGTAGATGTTAGAGTATTGGTGACAACTGGTGTAAACCCACCATAAGCGAAACGATTGGAACATCTAGTTTCTCACGGTGAGTTATGTCGTAAATTTATGGAATATTGTTGGTTTAAATTTTAGAATAGTTCAGAAGATTTCAGGATGCCTGAAATATTCAATATCTATACTATTCAGGTGATCGGCTGACAGTTGAGAGAAAACTTGTTTCGGGATTCGAGTCTAAGTTGTTTTTATTGTTTATTCTGTAATCTTTTACTCAACCAATTTTGCGGAAAGTTCCCACTCGACCATAACTGAATTGGCTGAAATTTTAACCACATGTTGCAAGATGGAAAACTCCAAAATATTTGTGGAATATTTAAAATACTTCCAAGATATCATGGATTCCATGACCCAACGCTCCAAAGGCATTTTGCGAAACTTCTAGATGTCCACTTTTGAGATTTGATATCTCTAGAGGTGTTACACCAAATTAGATTATTTTATTTGTACCTGTACAGCTTCTTGCAGATCACAAATAGGTCACAAATATATAATTAATATTATTGTGTGTCTTATAATGTCAGCTGTATTAAATGTCAAAAGTGCCTTCATATTCATTTTACATTTAAATTGTGCAATATTCAGTGATCAATATCTCCATATGTATATCTCCATATGTACCAGGCACAATGCATTCAAATTTTATATGTATACTATGTGGCTGGCAATTACTTGGCAAAGTTTGACCTGATTAATTATACACATTTGCTGGATATGGGCTGTCAAAGTTGGTCAGATTTGACAAGGGGGTCAAAGAGAATAAATATTCACCAAAAGGACTCAAAAGGAGTAAAAGGAGACTACAACAGAACTGGGAATTATCTTTAAAGCATCATATTTGGCTAAAATATTGTGGGCCAGATTTGACTCATTGTACAGGATTCGGGGGTAATGTTATGGTCATCCTTTGCTAGCAGAGTAAAGTCAAGAGGCCTCCGACGAAGGCTGTAATTGTGGCGTGCCAGCAGAGGAAAGAAACTGTGCAGGACGTAGTCTTGCCGCACAAAAGAGGCCCTCGTCTGCAAAGCAGCCCTCTCTTCTACACTGGGCGCCACCTCCGGCAGGTACCCCATTCACTCCATCCTTAGTTTGTCCACTGCGGTGGTAAAGCCCCACCAAGCAGGCGTGGCGTACATGAGACTGGTGGTGGCCTCTGTGACCATTAACATGTTACACAAATGTTTACACACATATTACAGGACAAAGTGAATCACACAAAAAGTATATACTATTCTTACATGTCTTTCTGATTACTGTAGACAACCTGGAAGAAGAGTTTGTCTGGCAAAAGTGAGAGTACATCACCATGCTCCAAAATCCTTGGCTTATCCTTTGGTAATATGGTTGTCGACTCGTGACGCTGAAACGAAAACTGCGTACCCCACTTCTGGTACCAGTTTGTCGGGAAACCAGGGGTCTTCTTCTCTATTCGTCTTCTTTGCTGAGTGGTTCAAGGCTCTACCAGGATGCCGAAACCCCAGGCCTCAACAAAGGTTGTCCGGTCCGACTCTCGTGGTCTATCGAGAGGTTTGGATTGATCACCAGCGACACACTCACACACGTAGAACACCGCTTTAATAGTTCTTCTCATCGACGATTGACAGAATCACATCAACAGGCAACTTGACATCGAGAGAGAACTGCACAGCTGCTTCCTCGTCACTCCTATCATCAAGCAGGCCCTCTAGCGACAGCGTCTCGGATGGCTGGTCCGTAGATCGACGGCAGGTCCTCTTCAGACTCCACCAAGACTGCGAGGCCGATGCAAAGCTCGAGGCCGAATCTTCAGGCGGTCTTCTCCAGACTGACTGTCCCATGGCCAACCCCTGCCTTATATACCTATCAGAGGTGCAGAAAACCCTGGTGCCCCCACACCTTTTCCATGGGGTGCAACTAGAAATGGCACCGGTGCAATATCTCAAAATGGCACCGGTGGTGCAGTTTCTCAAAAGAGCACCGGTGGTGCAGTTTTACCGGCCGGTGCTACCTACTCACCACAGGGTATATCTTAAATTGGCACCGGTGCAGTTTTACCAGCAAGTGCTATATGTAAACCACATGATATATCCTATAATGGCACCGGTGCAGTTTCACCAGCAATTGCTATATATAAAGCACAGGACATTTCCTAAAATGGCTCCGGTGCAGTTTGCAGCTCTCTCGGTGTCAATATCAACAGGTACAGATCAAAAATCGCACCAACACAATTATCAAACATCGGTGCCCCATAGAGTGCCGAATCAGCTAGTCTACCTATAGCAGCTCAATAGGAGGTGACTTAAAATCGCACCACGGCGCCCCATAGAGTGCCCAGCCAATTATGAATTTCGCAACAATCCCCGCCGACCAACAATACCGAAAGTCCCTTTTCGGAAACCAAGGTCGACCCAAAACTTAAAATTTGGCCAAAACCATGACTCCAAAGAAAATCTAAATGAGCTGCTACAGTTAGCAAGCAAAGATCCATATCACATCATAAAGTTCTCAACTGCTAAATAAAAGTCCATATAAAAAAAACGACTTATGTCTCTCAGTGTCCAACTACAACGCTAAAACATTATGTTAAGCAGAATAGATTAAATGCTTCATCACTGTCCATTTCAGCGTCCAAGGCGTTTCGCCTAATATCCACTATCAATCAACGAGACTTAAGTGCAAGAGATAACTAGAGTAAAGTCTTTGCATCAAAACAATCAAAGAAAACAGCAACCGACAAAACTCAAAGCTAAAGCTCTCAAAACAAAAGTCTCTCCGCAGTCTCAAAAATTTCACGCAAAGTCTCTCGAACACACATCTAGCATCAGTCTCTCAAAGCCGAAGCCGAGTCTCTACACATCTACCAGACCAAAAGACCCTCAACAGCAAAGTCCCAAAGCAAAAGTCTTGAAGAAGCAAAAGTCTCAAAGCAGTCTCCCTGCAGAGTCTCAAGCTGAGTCAGCAAAAGTCTCGAAGAAAAGTTTCCACGTAGAGTCTCAGCAAAAGTCTAAAAGCAGAGTCTTGTGTCGCCGTTCGATAAAGCCGTTGCCAAAATCGAGTCCGGACATCGCCCTGTCAAAACACCGTGACTTACTGAAACCGTACGGGTTTCCGTATCACCCGACGCGGTCGAGGGTGGTTATCGGAGACCTCGCGTTGTTCTTCCGTTGGCTGATTGTCGTTGGTGTCGTCTTCCCTCGCCGACTGAAAACAATGCTTCAACTTGTCCACATGAGCGACAAAGGGAGGGGACCTCGGCGACTTCCGCAGCAAATAGTTGACCGGCCCGCATCGTTTCAAGACTTCATAAGGCCCGCAATAAAGTTTCTGCCACTTGGGGCTTCGTCCCTGGTACCTTCGCGGAGTGAAGTACCAAACAGAGTCCCCAACGTCGAATATGGCGGGACGTACACGGAGGTCGTAATCATGTTTCCTCCGTTCTGCTGCTCGACGTAATTGCTCACGTACCTCCCGATACGCTGTCTCCATTCTTTCGGCTAAGTCTTCGACATAACTTGAGTAGGTGGCGTTGTCCAATTCGAATCCCGGGGGCCGTCCATAAACAAGATCCAGAGGCATCCGATTTTCTCTTCCATACAGTAATCGGTTTGGTGAGAACCCGGTTACCTGGTGGATTGATGCCCGATACGCCGCCAAAACGTGAGGCAAAACCTCATCCCAGTCGCGCTGGTGGCTACTAATGATTTTTCCCAGCATAGCGTTTAGCGTGCGGTGGAACCTCTCAATTAGGCCGTTCCCACTAGGGTGGTAACTGGACGTCCTAACCTTGTCTACGCCTAGGAGCCTACACAACTCTTGAAACAAATGCCCCTCAAAATTCGTCCCTTGATCCGTGAGAATCTGCAATGGCGCCCCGTATCTCACGATAACATTTTCGACCAACGCCTTCGCTACTGATACGGCTTCCTGGTTAGCCATCGGGATCGCTTCCACATATTTACTGAAATTGTCCATCATGGTCAAAATGTAGATGTTACCCTTCCTACTCCTTGGATGTGGTCCCGTTATGTCCAAACTCAAACGCTCCCAAGGTTCTCCACAGGGCAGCGGCTGAAGTGGCCCTTGCCTGGGGGGTTTCCCTCTGCGATACTGGTTGCACTGGGGACAGCGTTGGCAAAAACGCTTCACGTCTCCCGACCAACCAACCCAGTACGCTCTCCTACGGATCTGCCATCGGGTTCGGCGCACTCCCAGGTGCCCGCCGGTTATTCCCGTGTGCGCGAGTCTCAAAAATTCCTCTTTCAAAGTCTTGGGCAACAGCAACTGTTCCACATCATCCATTCTTTTCCTGTACATAATGCCGTCTCGCAAATACAAACTCTCTCGCTGATGCCAGTACACCTTAACGGTAGCGCTCTCTGATAACACTTCCAGCAAATCGGGTACCGTAGCACCTTCAATCAACCACTGTTTTACGACCCTCAGGTCAGGATCTGCCTCCTGCGCTACTAAAATAGGGTCCGTTGAATCTGACTCATCACTCGGTGGCGCTAAGGTCGCTGTTCTCGTGGCCGCTACCACAGGAATCTGATCCTCTAATCCGCACTGACGACAAGGTTTTCGCGACAGAGCATCGGCATTGCCATGCCTCCTTCCTGGTCGGTGAATTATCTCAAACTCATACTCGGACAACCGCTCGAGCCACCGACCTTGCTGTCCAATCGGCTCTGGAGTTTTCCACAACCACCTCAATGCAGCATGATCTGTACGCAATTCAAACTTCCTGCCCAGCAAATACTGACGATAATACTTCACGAAGTACACAATAGCCAGCAATTCCTTTCGTGTAATACAATATTTGACCTCGGCTGTGGACAAAAGACGGCTTCCGTAGGCTATCACCTTCTCCTCTCCCTCAACTCTCTGCGACAATACAGCTCCAATTCCTATGTCAGAGGCATCACAATCTAAGACATAGACCCCTTCACTCTTTGGCAGTGTTAGCACTGGTGCCGTAGTCAGAGCCACCTTAAGTCTGGAAAAAGCAGTCTGGCACTCATCATCCCAAACAAATGCTCTACCCTTCTTGGTGAGAGCAAACAAGGGTGCAGCCATAGATGAAAATCCCCTAATAAACTTCCGATAATAGGAGCAGAGCCCCAAAAATGCACGTACATCTGTCAATCGTTCCGGCACTGGCCAAGCTGTCACATCTTCCACTTTGGATGGGTCTACCGCCACCCCGTCTGGAGTCATCACATGCCCCAAGAAACTGACAGTTCTCCTCAATAGCTGACATTTAGTTGGCTTCAATTTCAGATGCGCCTCTCTCAATCTCTGCAGAACCTGTTTTAACCGCTCAAGGTGTTGATCCAAGTCATTACCAAAAATAATGACATCATCCAGATACACTAAACATGTCTCAAAATTCAATCCGGATAGGGCAATGTCCATCAAACGCTGGAACGTAGCCGGAGCGTTACATAAACCAAAGGGCATCACCCTCCAACGGAATATCCCTCTCCGAGTGACAAAGGCTGTCTTATCCGCATCTTTCATGTCCATCGCTACCTGGTGGTAGCCACTCCGCAAGTCCAGCGTACTGAACCAGCTCGCTCCTGACAAGGCATCTAAACATTCGTCCACCCTGGGAAGGGGGTACGAGTCCTTCTTCGTGCACTCATTTAAATGTCGATAGTCTATACAGAACCTCATCGTTCCATCTTTCTTTCGTGCCAGAACTACATTGGCAGCCCACTCACTCACTGCTGGTTCAATCACTCCATCTGCTATCATCTGGTCCATTCGCTCATCTATTGCGGCCTGGTACGCGAAGGGTTGCCTTCGTAACGGTTGCCTCACTGGCGCCGCGTCTCCTGTGTCTATTCGATGGGCGCATATCGATGTCCTGCCCAAGTCTCCTTCACTCGTGGAAAATACGTCACGATACTCTCGCAGGAGTCCCTCCAGCTTCTGCTTAGCTTCACGCGGCACGTCCTCAGGCAACTCATTTAATAGTGCCTCTTCGAACGGCGGCTCTCGGGGACTCTCCTGCGTCTCACCACTTACTTCTATCTGAACGGGGTACAAACCGCCTAACAGTTGATCCTTGTCTAGTCGGATCGGTTCCTTAGTCAAGTTGACTACTCGCACCGTGCTATTAGAAGCCTTCTCATCCACTAAAACGCGTGCGACATGGACACCCGGCACGATCTCTCTAACTTCTGTCATCCAAGCGGGAGCCATGGCCGACAGGTTGCCGAATAAAGTTCTAGCAGCAATGTCCTGCTGACACTTAGGAGGGATCAACACGTCCTCCGCTACTATTACGCGCCTACACCATGTGGAACCGTTACCCTTTACCAATGGTATCTTACGCCGCCCTACAAATAATGCTCCTGTGCCAAAGCCTAGCCTACATTTATGCTGCCTCAGCCAGTCCATTCCTAACATAGGCTCGACGATCTGGTCAGAGACCAAGAACGTAGTGGGAATTGCAAACCCACGCCACATCTTAATTTGGACAGCTACCTCCCCAAGCACCCTAATTTCAGTACCATTAGCAGCCATCAACACGCGACTACAAGGAGTCAGTTCTAAACCCACTACAGCGGAATGCGGCACCAAACTCACCTCTGATCCGGTGTCGACCAGACAGAGTTGTGTCCCTCCGTTGATGGTTCCTCGGATGTATATGGCATTGCTTCCTCCTTGAACGGCTGACCTCTGGCGAGTGGTGTGGTTCCTTACGACGTCTTCTTCCTCCGATGACGGGACTCCTGGTTCGGCGGTGGCGTCTTGGCGTCGAAAGCGTCGGCCCTGACGGCAGTTTCTGGCGAAGTGACCGGCTCTTCCACAGTTGAAGCAGGTCAAGGTTCTTCCTCGGTCGCGCTGGTTGTTCCCGAAGCTGGGTGCTTCGCGTCTCGGTTCCGGATCTCGATTGGTGCTGCTTCGTAGCTCGGCGAATTGACGATTGAAGCGTTCCTCCATGTCCATCTGCCACTTGCGCTGACTCTCAAGTTGTGCAGCAAGGAACCGGTCCAGTTGAGACTGCGTCGGACTGTTCGTCTCCGTTCCCTGGGTCCCTCGGACGCGGTTAGGTGCTCTCCGTCGATCCTCCTGTTCGGTTGTGCGCTGGTATGCTTCCAGCCGTAACGCCGTGCGATAAGCCTCGTCCAATGTTTTTGGTTCACGCTCCCGGACTTTCAAGGATAGCTCGCGGTCGTGCATCGACTCCAAGAATGCGTCCCGTGCGATGATCTCGGTTGTCTCATTTGACGGTACTGGATACGCCAACACAACCAACCGGCGTATCTCGTGAAGCAGGTTGCTCAGTGTCTCTTCCGTCCTCTGGCGTCGATAATGCAGTTGTGCCCTGAACGTCTCCGCTTGTCCTTCGGAGCCGTACCTCTGGCGGAGTCGACCGACTAATTCTTCGTAGGTGACGTCCTGCCTCGCACCAAAGTCCCATAATAACTGCGTGGCAGCCTTCTCCAGAGCGCAGCGCAGAAAATCCACACGGTCTGTTGACGTCCACCCATTGTGCCTGGCGCACACGTCGAATTGAGCGAGAAAGGACTCGAGTGAACCGGTGCCGTCAAACTTGCCCGGCTTCATCGGTGACTTTCTGTAGCCGAAGACGACATCCGTACTCTCGAGACGTTTCGGTTCCACTGGACGTTCCTCTGGTTGTCTCATAGGTCGTTGCACCGATTTCTCCACTGGACGTTTCTCTGATTGCTTCACCGGCCGTTGCTCTGGTTTTTCCACCGATCGTTCTGCTGATCGCGCCACGTTGTCCATCTCTGCAGGCATCGGATCATCGAAGTCAATGCCTTCGAGCAGGAACCTGGACTCCGTCGTCGATCTCTTCACAAATGGCGTAGAACTGCTTGGCTGGCGATGCGGCGGTTCTTCCACGTCCACCAGACTGTAGATGATGGTTGACTCCTCATCTGTCATTCTCGAACTTCCGTTGGCGGTTGTCGACTCGTGACGCTGAAACGAAAACTGCGTACCCCACTTCTGGTACCAGTTTGTCGGGAAACCAGGGGTCTTCTTCTCTATTCGTCTTCTTTGCTGAGTGGTTCAAGGCTCTACCAGGATGCCGAAACCCCAGGCCTCAACAAAGGTTGTCCGGTCCGACTCTCGTGGTCTATCGAGAGGTTTGGATTGATCACCAGCGACACACTCACACACGTAGAACACCGCTTTAATAGTTCTTCTCATCGACGATTGACAGAATCACATCAACAGGCAACTTGACATCGAGAGAGAACTGCACAGCTGCTTCCTCGTCACTCCTATCATCAAGCAGGCCCTCTAGCGACAGCGTCTCGGATGGCTGGTCCGTAGATCGACGGCAGGTCCTCTTCAGACTCCACCAAGACTGCGAGGCCGATGCAAAGCTCGAGGCCGAATCTTCAGGCGGTCTTCTCCAGACTGACTGTCCCATGGCCAACCCCTGCCTTATATACCTATCAGAGGTGCAGAAAACCCTGGTGCCCCAACACCTTTTCCATGGGGTGCAACTAGAAATGGCACCGGTGCAATATCTCAAAATGGCACCGGTGGTGCAGTTTCTCAAAAGAGCACCGGTGGTGCAGTTTTACCGGCCGGTGCTACCTACTCACCACAGGGTATATCTTAAATTGGCACCGGTGCAGTTTTACCAGCAAGTGCTATATGTAAACCACATGATATATCCTATAATGGCACCGGTGCAGTTTCACCAGCAATTGCTATATATAAAGCACAGGACATTTCCTAAAATGGCTCCGGTGCAGTTTGCAGCTCTCTCGGTGTCAATATCAACAGGTATAGATCAAAAATCGCACCAACACAATTATCAAACATCGGTGCCCCATAGAGTGCCGAATCAGCTATCTACCTATAGCAGCTCAATAGGAGGTGACTTAAAATCGCACCACGGCGCCCCATAGAGTGCCCAGCCAATTATGAATTTCGCATTGAAGATCGAGCTGTTTCGATTTCATGTAGCCTAGTTGAGATTTAATTTGAAAAAACTGAACTATCGACGTCGATTGCTAAAACTCGTGTTGCACCTGAAACTGATATAACACGGGAGACGAATCCCTGGAGTCATCGCTGAGCTGGGGTCGCATCATCCTGGTACGAGTCAGTATAGTCACACATCCACTCAGCAGAGTAGTTCACCTGAAAGATCCCGGCAGAACGTGCGTCACACTCCTCTCAGCAGCCAGTCTCGTTCAACACGTCAACTTCCCGACCCACATCAAGGACCAAAAACTCAGCCTTGTGTTCACTTCCACCTCCTCCCTCTTTATCTCCCAAGCTATTGTTCTCAACATTACTGACCATTACCTAATCATGGCCGGCCTTAGAAATTAAGTCTTTTCCTCAGCCCCTCCATTCATTCAGTTTAATCGGGAGTTCGGGACCATATTGACTGTCAGCTAGAGTCGACCTCCCGTCTTGATACAATTCCATACTTTCCGACCTCCTCGAAATTCATGCACCACTCATAACCAAGCACAGCTAACATAGCCTATGTAACGCGGTGGTGTAGAGGTATGTTCCGGTGCTTTGCAGCCAGAGGGTTGCGGGTTCGAATCCACCTCAAGGGGGTTTATTCGGTGCCTTGCAACCGGAGGGTTGCGGGTTCGAATCCACCTCAAGCCGCCGCGTAGGGAACCTGGGCAAGTCCTTCACTCGCAATTGCTCATGCGCTTCGGCGTGAAACTCCGATTCAGTACGTGTCCGCGCTGTAGTCGGGAGCGCCTCTGAGTAGAAATCTTGAAGGGGCGCTATATAAATATCTGAAATGAATGAATGAATATCAGTAACCCTGTCCCTGATTCACCTCCAACCTCCAATTAGCTTTAAAAACCTTCCATAGGCGCCTTGAACACATCTTACTAGCGCACAACTGACCACACATCTAGAGCAAAAGCCCTCACTACCCTCAAATCAGTCACAAATAGATACCATGAGCTGATCGCTG
The DNA here is from genome assembly GCA_020284085.1 of Aporrectodea caliginosa. NCBI lineage: Eukaryota > Metazoa > Annelida > Clitellata > Crassiclitellata > Lumbricidae > Aporrectodea > Aporrectodea caliginosa. Next base: position 1,107,184 of record JACEVL010000781.1, read on the forward strand.
CTGCCAATAAATTACTACGAGTATACGCCTCATTCATCCATTCAAGCTCCTCCAATCCTATACACCTCTGGAGAGCTGTCAATTCTCTTCTCCATAGCAAATCTCCCTCCCCCACAGCCCAGCTCCATTCCCTTCCCTCTATTGCTCATTCCTTCCCTTCATTCTTCTTGGACAAAACCTCGTCCCTTCGCTTCACACTACACTTCTCTTCTAGCACTGATTCACTCCCCTCTCCCAGCCTTACTCCTCCTGCCTCTCTGTCATCTATCTAAATTCTCTCTCCCGCCACTGAAACAGAAGTGTCACTCCTTCTAAACTCCCTTCCCAACAAGCAATGCGAACATGCTCTACTAAAAGGATGTACCTCTGTCCTCGTTCCTGTAAGTACTAAAATCATCAAACTCTCGCTATCCACTGGCAAATTCTCTATGGTCTTTAAGCGTCTTGAGCGTCTCTCCCTTCTCGAAAAAGCAAAGCTTGAACTTGAAAACCTATCTAGCTATCTCCATCTCCGTTCCATCTCCAATCTTTCCTTTCTATCTCAGTTAACTTAACGATTTGTCCTTAATGACTACCTCGAGATCTCTTCCAACTCACTTCTCAACCCACACCAATCTTCACTATAAACACCACTCTACAATAAACTGGTCTCTGCCGTCAACCATTAGCAATTATTCTGCGTTTGTCTCCTTGACATCTCCGCCGCATTCGACACCATTTATCACAACCTCCTCCTCCATCAACTATTCTCTCGATTTGGCGCCTCTGGCACTGCTCTACTTTGGTTCCAGTCCTAGGCCTACTTGTCTTCCAGATCCTTCTCTGTTAAAGCCTCCAGCCACTGCTAACAACCCCTCCACTCTCTTGCGGTGTCCCTCAAGGTTTCGTCCTGGGTCCACTTCTTTAAGCTTCATCCTATATATGCCACACCATTAAGCCATCTCATAGAATCCTCCGACGCAGACGACACCCAACTCTACATATCCTTCACCCCAAGCTCATTTTCCACCTCCATCGCACAATTAGGCTACTCAGTGTGGTTTAGCTAATCTCTCAGTAGATGCATGTTGTCCAACCTCTTCTGCCTCAACCCTTCCAAAACAGAATTCATCATCATATACGCCTTATACAGACCAAAGCAATCAAATCCCTGACCCTTAAATACACCTATCCACCAATTCCTCTTATCTTACCATCACCTCTGATTCTCCGGTCCGCAATCTTGGTCTTACTTTTGATCCATATCTCTCCTCCTGTAATCACATCCTCTCGCGTTTCTGCTTCATGCACATTCACGTCCTCCACCGCATACGGCCCATGCTCGACTTCAAAACTGCCTTCACCATAGCAACCTCCATTGTCTACTCAAATCTCGATTGCTGCAATTCCCTTTTCCTCAAACTTGAATCCACACAACTCAAGCGTCTGCACTCTGCAACTTATCCAAAACTCTCTCGCTAGAACGCCCAAATATCATCATGTCACTCCCGTCCTCAAATCACTTCACCGGTTAAAAATCCCAGAGCGAATCCACTTAAACGTTCTAACCCTTACCTACATTTCCCTACAATACTCCCAGCCCAAATATCTTCTCGAACTCTTCACCGTCCAGCCAACCCGCTCAACCCGATCCTCCTCCTGTCTCACTCTTATTTTCTCGACCCCGGTCACTATTCAGATGCTCAAGTTCTCGAACTGAGCTATATTCAGAGGTGCAAAACCAAACTTTTTCAAAATGAAAAGTTGGTTTTTTGTTTTTTGTTTTATTTTGTTTTTGGTTTTGCGATTTTCCTTTTCGGATCATAAAACTCATAAAATGGCATAATACCGTTCAAATTAATCAGATGCATATAAATGAAATTAACTAGAACAGTAGAATGTCATAAAACGAAGTTAACAGAGACCATACAACAATTGCCAAGAAACTTGAAGATACGACATTTTTGGCATTTATAATTTTGAAATTTGTAAAAAACCAAAAACCAAAATTTGAGATTTTGTTTTTTTTTTTTAAAAAAAAAAAAAAAACCAAAAACCAAAAAACCAAGCCTTTAACAGCCCTGGCTATATCCAACATTGCACCACATCTCTGGAACGATCTGCATTCTGAATTTCGCACTTTTTAGGTTCCTCCACCATCATTACCAATCACCCACCATCACCTGCCTCAGGCTTCTTTATCACCTCTCGGGCTTTCCTCTGTCTGTCTGTCTGTCTGTCTGTTTCTGTCTGTCGCTCTCTCTGTCTCTATCTCTGTCTCTGTCTCTGTCTCTGTCTCTGTCTCTGTCTCTGTCTCTGTCTCTGTCTCTGTCTCTGTCTCTGTCTCTGTCTCTGTCTGTCTGTCCGTCGGTTTTGTCTGACTGTCTGTCTGTCTGTCTGTGTGTCTCTCTCTCTCTCTCTCTCTCTGTATTCGTAATCGTAAGCTTGAAAAGTTTTAAAGCGCTACTTTCTTATTCAGTGCAATAACTAATTAGTAACTTCTATAGCGCGAACGTTTAATACAATACAAATGAAAATTTATAACGCGCTTTAACAAGACCGGTCTTGCAGAGAGCGCGTTTCGCTAAAACGTGCTATATATTCCCAGGAATATATAGCTTCTAATTACTGAAAAGATTATTTTCATCAATCCAGCTTCTATTGAATGGAAACTTAGTTTCATCCATGCATCAAACTTGGTATTCAGCTTCGATTTACTGGAAAAATTATTTCGATCAATCCAGCTTCTATTTCAAAACAGGAATGTTGTCATCAATCCCACTTCAATTTAGTGACACAGTTTTTTTCATCAATCCAGCTTCCATTTTAAAGCGACAATGTCAAATAACTTTGTAGACGAAAAGTCTGTAGACGAATTGTCGTGACACCGATTAATTTAGACTACGACTGTGCAGATGAAATGGATAAATTTACACCCGAACAACGACTTAAAGCAAATTTTTCTACACACTTTTAGGTCAGACGCTGCAGGGTGTCAGTTCAGTCACGGTTCCAGCAGATCACCATTATTTTTCGGGTGTCTGTCATTACGACACACTCATTAAAATGCGTGACAGATCAGCTGCAAAACATTGTTTACTTTTACGAGAAGATGGGAAACAAATAAACTTCGAGCTTTCACGTTTTGTTGTAGTCATTTTTGGAGACAGTCAGACTTTTAGCCGAATCTTTCAATTGCTCTGACCACCCCAGAGACAATAATATGTTAATGCTGTGCGCAGTTTCAGCTCACTTACTAGGCTAATGAAAACATTTAATCGTTCCACCATGCTCAGCAACAGGTTATCATCGCTGGCAATGATTTCAATTGAAAGTGGAACTGTCCGAAAGCTGAACTATGACGAGCTATTGGAACAATTCGCGGAAAATAAGGCGCGACGGATAAAGTTTCCCTGAGACATGAGCTGCGATGTAGGCCTATTGTAGGCCTACTTAGTTTGTTGATTTCTCTGTTTCTGTTATCGGTGGAGGAGCTTGGTTAAAGAGGATTGATGTTCGGTCGACCTCGTTTGTTATCGTTTGAGGTGTATTTTCGTAGTTATTGGGATAATTGGGGCCTCACGTAAGGCTTGAGGGGGTGGCCTCCAGTCCCATAGCGCCGGCACTGACTATAGACTCGTGGAGTCCTGCGCTTAAATATCATGAACACGAAAAAACAGTCACGGGCAGAGCCCATCTGCGCTTGTAAATACAAAAGCACGCACACAGTCATTCAGTTTATATGCACAAACCACCACCACATGCAGTCGTCGTAGTCATAGCAGACAATGTTGACCTAAAGATCATCACATGGTCCACTAGCGAAACCGTGCAGAGTGATCTCGCCGACAAACAACATGTATATATATATATATATATATATATATATATATATATATATTATATATATATATATATACGGTATATAATGCTCGTCGGCCATACAAAAGTCTATCAACAGATTCACAAGGAATCCCTAACAAAACATTTGTCAGTTGTCCTGTGCATAATATTATAGGCTATAGGCTAAGGCTGTAGCCTATACGTAGGCATATGACTTAATTTTCACATTATTTCAGCATTCATTTAGCAAATTCTGCAAACGATCCTATATAATTATATATCCAGGAACAAGTGCCATTTGACACGGCTGCTTTAGACGGCTAAGATTACGGTGAGTTACTACGACGACACATAAAGAATTATAGCTTAATTAGGCCTATGTCTATTTCATTAGGCTATGCAGGAAATATCTTTAGCGCAAGCAACTAGAGTTACGTTTTGGCCGAAGAGTCCGGCATAATTGCGTCAATTTTGGATTGAATCAAGACCGGATTGTCGTTATTTGCATTGGACAATATTAAGTCATAGCCTAACCGACGCCAAAAGAAGGTGTGATGGCAAGTTGTCGTAGGGGGTCTTTGGCAGACCTGCAAAACCAGAGTTGGACCCCTTGCTTCTTCTTATTGACCCCCTTGCTTCTAGCCTCTGACCGACCCCCGGGGGGTCGGCTTGACCCCCTCACATTCATTACCCACAGTCCTACACCAAACGACTCCATTATGACCAATTGTCCTGACCCAGTTTCTACCTTCCTCTCTCCTACTCTCTCTGAAAGCCCATGCACCGATATATATATATTTATATATATATATATATATACATATTTATATATATACATATATATAATAGTCACCTTTGTCTTTAGTACGCTACTAATGTTTCTTCTCTCCACTCGACCACTCTCCTCCTTTTCCTCTGTCTCTGTGTCTTGCAGTTTGATATATATGTGTGTCACATCAAAGCACCATCTGCTTTTGGATTCGGGGCCTAAGCAAGAAGAAAGTTATCTTTCAACAGGAGTTCTATACCGGTTACAGTTTTCAGGCCCAGTGGATCAGGTTTCCATGAGGTATGCTTCAAGCGAGGACCCCGAGTATAACAGCCGGTATCCAAGCCTCCCACGGCTGTATGCAGACGCCCTGCTGACCTTTCCCCTTTCCCTGGGCCAGGACAGTGGCGCTGAGACCGCTGAGTAATAAGTCGTGGAATATCAGCCTGAACGTTGTCTATTCGAAATTCCAGTTTTATGCATAGGCCTATTTGTTGTTTATAAAACTGTCTGCGCATCGCTTGCCTTAATCGAAAATTAAGCGACAGAAACTGAACGGAGCTAGGGCCGATCGAGGTTTAAGAAATTGTCGGAGAAACGAGATGCAGCTGCAGCAAGTTCTATGGAGCAGCTATTATTGCTCAGCAATTTCAGATGAACAAGACATTGAATCCAGTCATGCCACAGCAGTTTCATTAGCCAGAGTGAAGTAGGCTAGAGCTTCTATTAATTTTGCTGAAGTTCTAAAAGACTTTGCAGATATATCAAGGATAGAAAAGTTTTGAGTCTGGTAAGAGCCACATAAAATTATTCATATCATCGAATAATGTTCAATATAGGGTCTAGCGTTTGACTAAGTCTGTGTTTCGCTAAAATTCGAAATTTCTATTGGGATCGCTTGCCGTTATTCGCCACCGGCGTCAAAATATCTAATCAAATAACTTGCATTGGAATTAACTGTCTCAGACAAGTGCATGCATTAATATGATAATGACTCGCTAATCCAACGCTTCCCAACCTGAGTTTCGCGGCACCAAAGGGCCCCGTGAACCTGCTCAAGGTTGGATGTCAGAAAGGTAGAACCGTAATAGCCTATTTGTGCAGCTTTTTATGTGAAAAAGTTTTAAAATTTATCACTACTAACATAGGCCCATAATCATTTTTAATACAAGAAAATTTTCTTATCAGTAAAATAAAAAACTAACTTGAAGAAAAATAGTTGAAATTAAGGTCAAAGGTGCCGCTATCTGCCGTTAGTAAAGGTGCATGCATGCTCTGAAAAAGGTTGGGAATTACTGCCCAAACTAATCTATCAGTAGAGGCCTAGGCTTCTTTATAAAATATATCTCACTCTCGGTTACGTTGGCCACTGCAGTACGGCGCCCTATTATATGGCGCCCCGTTCGGGCCATCTGGTAATTGTAGGCTACTGCAGAAAGAACTTTGAGCAGAATTAGCAGATTGAAAAATTGAAAATAATTAAAAAATATATATATATACTATCATTTAAAAGTTAATTACAATTTTTACCCTGGAACGTGGCGCCCCTCAAAAACAACCCTTGCCTTCACATAAGCAATCCTGGATCCGCCACTGTTCCCGACCCCCCTGCTTCTTTTTTGACAAATCGGACCCTGTAGGGGTTTTTTGGCAGACGTGCAAAACCAGAGTTGCAATTCATTCATTCATTCATTCATTCATTCATTCATTCATTCATTCATTCATTCATTCATTCATTCATTCATTCATTCATTCATTCTGGAGATTTATATAGCGCCCCTTCAAGAAGTCTACTCAGGAGCGCTCCCAGCCCAGCCACGGCAAAAGAAAAAACACTCAAGTGATTTATAAAACCCAGTTTGATTTGTCAAAGGTAACAAGCGCAGCTCTGATGGAGGGGCCTGCAACCGAGAAAGCTCGGCGCTGCCTAGCAGTCAAGCGAGCACGCGGAACTAGGAGTTGTCCCGTCGTCGCGGAGCGAAGCGCCCGACGCGCTACAACGTCGGACACTGGGTGGCAGAGGTTGCGCAGGTAAGATGGAGCACAGCCAAGGATGCTGCGTGAAACCAAAGAAGCAATCCGATATGAGATCCGTTGGGCCACAGGCAGCCAGTGTAAGACATCGCGCATATAGGCAGAGACAGAGCCGAATTTGGGAATTCGCCCAATAAGCCGAGCAGCTGAGCGCAGAACTCGATCTAGTCGCCCCAGAACCCCAAGAGGGAGGCCAACGAGGATCGAGCAACAGAGGTCAATTCGACTAGTAACGAAGGCATGCACAAGAACCACTAGTGCGTCATGAGAAAGAGAGCGAGAAACCACTCGGAGCTGGCGAAGCTGATAATAACAGCTTCGAGAGATCAAGTTCACATGTTGAGAAAGACTAAGTTCTTGGTCAAGGGCGAGGCCCAGGTCACGAACCGTTACGGAAAAAGTTATATCAGGAAAGACCCGAGTAAGCTGGACCAAATCAATACCATCTAGTTGCCGACGGCCACCTAGCCAAATAAACTGAGTCTTGGAAGGATTTAGGAGAAGTCGATTTGAGGCCATCCAAGAGGAAAGAACACCTATCGTTAGGCACATCTGTTGTACAGTACGGTAGCGACTGAGTCTGATGGATGGGAATGGATGTAAGCTTGGACATCATCTACAAAGAGCTGGCGCAGAAGCCCCTGAGACGTCAGTATACAGGACAGAGATCAGCCGTATAGAGAAGATATAAAAGAAGACCTAGGACGGAACCCTGGGCACACCAAAAGGGGCGGGGACCCAAAGGGACCTAGTGGAGCCAACAACCGCACAGTTTGTGCGTTCAGATAGAAAGGATCGAAGCCATTCTAAAGGCTGGTCAACCAATCCAAAGGAAGTAGAGAGGCGCTGAAGAAGGATGGAGTGGTCCACAGAATCAAAGGCAGAGCTAACATCGAAAAGAGCTAGGAGTGTAACCTGGCCAAGGTCCATAGCGCTATAGAAGTCAGACAGAAGCCGGAGCAGAAGGGTCTCCGTGGAGTGATTCCTGCGGAAACCAGACTGCTGTGGAGGGATCAGATCATTCACATCCAAATATGCAATCAGCTGATTAGAAACAATGCGCTCTAGAATTTTAGACAGAAAAGTTACATTGGCAATAGGTCGATAGTTAGCCGGATCGTTCACATCCAGACCATCTCGCTTCAAGGTTCGCAGAAGAACCGATCGTTTCTGAGAAGCATGCCTCACTGATCGATCGGTTGCACAGGATCGTGAGGAAAGGCAGGAGATCATCAATTAGTTCCTGAACGAGAAACGTTGGCGCAGGATCTAACTCACACGTCTTAGGCACGGAGGCGAGTATCAGTTGACGCAACTCGACGCTTGAAATCTCATGAAGAGCAGAAAGCCGGTATCACGAAATATAGAGTATCTGTCCTAGGACTATCCGGGGGATGAATGAATTTATCCCCCGGATGGACTATACCGGTATAGAGTATCCGGGGGATAAACCATTTCTATCTCCCATCGTGTGAAATTATCCCCCGGGGGATAAAAATGCACAGGTATAAGGTATTATTTTTTTAATGCGTATAATTTATGAATATAATATTTTAATCAAAATCCAAAGCCAGAAATATTTAAAGCAAGTGACTCTAAGTGAGCTTTCAAGTTCAAAAGTCCATTTCTAAATGTTCAATTTGAACCACTTTTCCACTAAAGTGAATGCGCTCTTTCAGATCATAAATTCAGTTCAACTGCTTAACGGCTCTATGAGGCGAATAATTTTTGACGTAGGCCTATTGATTATAGAACTGACAACAAGCAGTACACACCACATTTCATTAGTTAATCATGCTTTTTAAATTCATTCTTAATGTTTGCTGCTTTGACACGTTTGTGCAAAAGTTGTTCAAGTCAGCTTGTTTCCTTTTTGCGTATAAATTATTTCACTCAGTGACACCACTGTGGCATTGCACTGCGGACCATTCCCACTTGAGCGCCACTGATCGGTGTGCACTGCGAGAGGCACTATATAAATTGATAGATAGGCCTACAATACAATACCTGAGCCACTCTTCCAGTGGCGTGAGGGCATTGCTTCCAGAGGTCCCGAGCAGTGACGTAACGAAGGGGGCAGAGTGAGTCATTTCTATCATCCTGAAAATTTTCTTCTGGTCTGGACAGCGAAGTTCGTGTCGTTTAAAAGAAGGACGACAAATGGCTGTTGATATTTGTTTTTCTCCTTTTGTACACTTCCATCGCATCAAGACCTTCACGCAAGTAATTATGCGAATGGACTTATTCTGAGGCATTGCTTAATTAACGTGAGATTACAAGAGCACACAGAACACAAGAGCCCCTGAAGTGGGTTCGTTGCCTCAAATGGCTTCAATGGCTTTGCTGGTGTACCTATAGATACGAAACGACCGATATCAGGCGCGAGCTACTTAAGGCACCTAATTAGCACCTTATTGAGTGATGCATATTTTAGTGAATTTGAAGTGGTGGGACAAATACCTGGTGAGAGTAGCAATTGTCATTGAAAAAAGGGTGAACAAATTTTTTCGCGCTCACGCGCAATACCTTTTCTCAAATCAGTGGTGGGACAAATCCAAGCAGTGGTGGGACATTTGTCCACAACTTAAACAGTTAAAATATGCCCTGCGGCTTATTCCCTTATCCGCACACTGTCGTTTGTGACTGATGATATTTGTCTTCCTTCTTTAGACACTTCCATCGCATCAGAACTTCACGCAACTAATTATGCGAATGGATTAACTTTGAGGCATTGCTTAATTAACGTGAGATTACAAGAGCACACAGAACACAAGAGCCTCTGAAGTGGGTTCGTTGCCTCAAATGGCTTCAATGACTTTGCTGGTGTACCCATAGACACGAAACGACCGATATGAAGCGCGCGCTACCAATTCACCTAATTAGCATCTTAGTCCCTTTTCATGACACTGAGTCTTAATTGCATTTTGTCTGCAATCCCCTACGTTGTCTCCGTTCTTTCAAGGATTCAGGTAATTGCATAACTATTTAATGTCATCATTTGAGAAATAAATAGTACAGTACCAGAAATAAAATTTATAAAAGTTATTTGAATTTCTAAACTGACTTATATTACTCCATATGAAGTTTTATATAAGTAAAAATTGTAAGTAGGCCTTCCAGTTTTAATAAAGTAAGCTAGTCTACACTCTATACTCAAAATGTTTAATTTTTAATAATTATGCTAGTTTATGTTAGTCAGCATGGACTAGCCTACGTGGACTTATGTTTACAAATTAAATTAGGAAAGATTTCAATATTTTTAATTTATCAATTTCTTATTAAAAAACATATAAAAATAAAATATTTGTTGTAGATTAATGTTACTTAGTTGCAGTGCATATTTTAACGGGTTTGCACTACTGGGACAAAGTCTGCTGCACTACTTTCAATGTTATTGGAAACTAACATCGAAAGTAGAGTATTACCTGGGAAAATCACCAAAACCACTGGGACAAATCCTAAAACTACTGTGGCAAATCTTAGTTATACAGTTAATATATGCACTGCTTAGTTGGGTTGTTTGCTGATTAAAATTAAATTGTTTAAATACAGTTTTTACTTTCAAAATGATATACAAAATGTAACAGAGTGAAATTATTTTATAGTTTCTTTTGTCCCGTTTTTCCGTGTTTTATTTGTTGTTGTTGAAAGGACTACGTTTTTCGTTTATGATTCAGTTTTAAGTTTTAACCGTTTTTACCAACTGTGGTTCTAAATTGACTTAAATAGCACAATTTGTAATTAAGTTACAGGGGGATACTTTTTGAATGGGGGATGATTCGTACGACTCATGGGGATACTTTCGCACGAGGGGGAATAGTCCTTCACGTTCAGATTCATCCGGCCGGATACTTCATTTCGCTAAGGGGATATAATACTAATGTGGGATACTCTATTTCGTGACACCGGCACTCCGTAGTGGAGAACGCAGGTGGAGAGGAATCCGCAGTAGCACTCCGAATGGATGAGATTTTGGCCGAAAAACGTTCCAGAAACGCATCTGCAGAGAACGGAAGAGCAGACTCAGCCTTCTGAGTGACGGCCAAGGAGCTAGGCCATTGAAAGTCCAGAGTCTCTTTAGTATTCTCACTCTCTGAGACGGTAGGAGGCGTGCATTTTTAGGACGAAGTACGTGGACCCATGAGGCTCGATCAGTCGGTGAACGCGTCCTTCTGAAGACTCTCTCCAAACTTCGCGCCTGACGCAATAACTGGAACAGGATGAAGGAAGGAGTGGACGAGAGCCACAGCCACTTCAAACGATGTTTTTCGACATATGACCCTAACCTGTCGCATTTCTTGATTATAGCAGAACTTGCAATAGGATCTATTTCACTGATGGTAAGTTTTTCATCAAATAGCACGCTAAGTAACCGGACTGCTTGCTGTGCTTCCCAGGTTGGAACTATTCTTCTCAAACCTTCTATATGTGATTGACATGGGGCTATACTTCTTCCAGTAGTTGTTATACAACTGCTATAGTCGATCTGCTTTCTCGGCTGGTTCAGATTTGATATTTCAGGCAATTCGAGCACACCAAGTTCTGAACTCCCCTCACAGTGGTGCGCATCGAAATTTGTGCCATGCCAAGTTCCATGCATGCCAACCGCTGAACTTCAGCGGCGTATTTGTAAATCCAGGTTTTAAGTTAAGTTAATGTTATTAAAAGTTATGATGGTCTATATGTAAGATCGGATTAAGACATAAAAACATACAGGAGTGGCCCGAGGACTTAGCCCGATTGCGTGAGGCTGCTCTGCTGTACAGCGATGACCAGAAACTTGTACGCTCAATACGTCAGACTGTTTTCATTCCCTAATTGGCGACCGCTGTCTCAGCGAACTGTTCAGACAAAACCGGAAACATCGTTAGTCAAATTCCCTGATACTCAGCGACTGTGGAGATTAAGAAAGTTTCACTTCACAGAGCTTGTTCCTGCAATGACTCGTTTTGACATTTTTGGGCTGTTGATCTGGAGCATTCACGTAGGCCCCTGTCAGTGATGGGCACAAAAGTATTTTGAAAATAGATTTCTATTTTCAAAATAGAAAATACTATTTTATTTTGTATTTTTAAAATACTTTTGAAAAGTATTTTGTAAAAGTATTTTCAAAATAGTTTTGAAAAGTATTTTGGAGAATTTAAAATACCTTTTCAAAATACTTTTCCAAAATACTTTTCTAAGGTACTTTTGAAAAATCAATATTATTAACCTTCTGCCAAAATTATTTTATGTTATAAGCTTTCTAAAATTAATAATCTTCTGGTTACACCAACTACTTGTGGGTCTGTTGTAGCAGGATATAGCCTATATCAGTTTTTATTTCCCAGACTTATCATTATTCAATGAGGTCATCTGATCATCTGTGTCTGGTCATACCGAAATCAAGAACTGTTTTTGGTGAACGAGCTTTTTAAGTTGCTGGACCTACTTTTGGGAACTCTCTCCCTGTGGCTGTGCACCCTTTGGGGTCACTCGTGTCATTTCATTCTCAACTTAAAACTTACCTCCTTAAAATTGCTTATCCATTATACATGTTATAGGCTGCCTTTCTGTCTAACGGACTGATCTGATCTTCTGGATATTGACCTGATTATAGTTTGGCTTCAGTGCACCATCGATTGATGCCTCGTGCGTTAGGAACCGGCACATTAGAAGTTACTAATTACAATTTTATCAATGCTTCGAGTCATAAGAAACTATTGAGTCCAGTACACTAATGCAATGTAAATGTACACAATAGCAAATAGCGAGAAAAGTTCAAAATGTTCATTCCTCAAAAGTGTTTTGAAAAACTATTTTCAAAATTATTTTCAAAATACTATTTTATTTTGTATTTTCAAAATACTTTTGAAAGTATTTTATTTTGTATTTTCAAAATACTTTTGAAAAGTATTTTGCCCATCACTGGCCCCTATCCCTCCTGATGAGCGATCGAGTCTAGAATATACGGTCCGTGTAGATCGCCTGTAGCCGGTTGCTTTCGTCTGGGCGTAGGTCGACCGACGCGGGTCATTGGCGCTTCAATAAACCGAGCGCATCGCTACAAATGTTTGTTCATCTCATCAAATATTCGTTTATTAATAAGAAATTCAAGTTGGCACAACCGCAACCAGAGGCGCAACCACGGTCCAGAAGTTGGGGGCCTGAATGTCTGAGTGGAGGGGGGTTGCGAGCGCCGAAGGCAAGAAGCCCTATAGGCCTAACGACTAGGGGGCATGGGGAGCGTCGTAAGCTCCCCCATCGGCGCAATTTTGAGCATTTGATGCCAAATGGAGTTCATTTTGGGCTTTAATTTACCTCAAATTTTTCACAGATGATTTCGATATAAAAGTACCTAAACCATATAGATCTGTGAAAAAATATGACATTATTATATGAATAAACTGGACGTGACAAGGGACTAAGAGTAGAATATAAGCTCTATAGAACAGTGTTTGTCAAAACTAGGAAAATCGGCAGGGAGGAAGCCTGAACGGGTCAATTTTCTCAGAATACCGTTAACCCTTGAACGGTAACCTGGGGGTAATTTCTACCCCCAGACTGTAATAACTGCTGCTATTAAAGGAAGTACTAGAAATTTTTACAATCGCTTTGGTGACTTTTCCTGACATTGACCATGCTTCAAATTATGTAAAAAACATTGTGCATACTGTCACCATATTTAACATATTTTCAATATGGCGGCGAAAAACGAGATGTTATGAAGAAAAAATAATTGCATAATACTATTTCAAGCAAAGGAGAATCTGAAATTCGTTAGTCCACATCCAAACAAATAACATAATGCTATCTATAAACCTATAACATACGAAATAAAAGCTCAGGTAATGTTATCTTTTATGTACACTACATGTCAGCAACCTTCTACTGACTGTCTACTGACTGTCTTCTAAGACGTCTTCAATTGTAGGCCTACATCTCTTACATATTAGCTTCTTTTCAGCATGCTGCTGACAAACAAATTGTTCACATTCAGTGCATTGGTTTTCAACTTTTATATCTTTTTTTCTGGGGCACGCATGACATCGACCACGCTTTCTCGACTTCTGCGACTCCGGTATGAGTAACACGGGATGCAACCTGATGCAACCCAACAGACAACATTGCACGAGCTGTTGGTTTTATTATAACGACGCAATGACGTCATTATAGTAATGACGTCAGTCATCTGCATAGAATATCCGTGTTAAATACAAAGAATATTATCAAACTGTTATGTACTGTATCGTTGTAATTAGAAAAATTCGTTCCTACTTCACAAACAACAGTAGTTACCCCCGGGGGTAGAAAACACCCCCAGGTTACCGAGGACCGGTGTAAAAAAAAAGGTTACCGTTCAAGGGTTAAGGCGTTTATGTTCCTCTATAGTGGCAAATCCCCACCAAACAGGGGAGGCATAAAGTAGCCGTGCGAGGGTAGTAGCTCTAACAGCGTCAAAGAGACGTTGATCATGGTGACCGTGGGCGACCAAAACACGTAGCGCGAACATGGATTTTCGGGCTTTGCAGCAAATTTTGTCCATGTGTGCCCCAAAGCTAATCCGATCAGAGATGGTGACACCCAAAATAACCATCTCCTGGACCCGCTCGATGCCAGGGATGACAGGATGGAGGGCAATAGGTTTGGACCTCGGTCGTTTGACAACCATTTCTCCGGTCTTAGGCCTATAGCATGGTTTAATTTAAGATTGCTAATGGATGCCCACTTATAATAGATATGGTCAAGTTCAGAAAGAGTGCTGTCAATGCCGGAAGCAGGGACCAGTAAGTAGCTATCGTCGGCATATTGAGGGAAACGCTTTCCGCTGTATTTAGGTTTAAAGTTAGAAATGGCTATGACAAAACCAGTAGGTCCAAAGCCAGAGCCTTGTACTATACTGGCATTAATAGTACAAAGGGGAGAGATCGCGGAAGGCAAGACGCTCCTAACGACTATAGGGGATATGGGGGAGCGTCGTAAGTTCCCCCATCGGGGTCTGGGGCATTTTTTACCAAATGGAGTGCATTTTGGGCTCTTGTTTGCCTCACAATTTTCAAAAGTTGGGGGGGGACCGTCCCAACCTGTTCGAAAGTTGGGGACGCGTCCCACGAGTCCCATAGGGTGGTTGCGCCTATGACCGCAACTTAAAACAGAAAATGATATGATAGAGTTCGGTTAGTTCTGGGGCGACAAGCCCTCGGGGCAAATTGTCGATCCCGCCCTGGTGTTATTCAATAATGTCAATACATGTTCTTGTAAAGGAGTCGTTGTATACAGTTTCTATTGTCCTTCAGTGGCAGTTTGTATCCATGAGCCCGTGTTCGAAGGTTGTAGCTTTGACTGCGAGACTCGGGAAGAAATCTTCTGAGCACATGGTTCTGGTCAGATATTTTGGCCCTGAATAGGGAATCATCGGTCGCGACGGCCAATTGCTCCGCACTATAGGGGCGGTTGGAGACAGAAACCGCCGGTTGCGCGTGAGCCTCTCCAGAAGGTTCTCGATCTTGGCCCGGTCGCGTGCCTGGGTAAACCCCCACCAAGCCGACGAAGCATACATCAAGGATGCAACTGTGGTCATTCTTGCGACCACTTGGATGGCGGGAGGGGGAGGCCGTGAGATCGCAGGACTAGGAAAGCGTACATAGATGAGGCCCAGGACGACAGTACCTCAGCAAGATGCGGTGATGCTAAGGCCAGAGCTGATGGTCGCTCCTAGTACCCGGATGGAGTGAACTCGCTCTGCATCGGGTACTATACGAGGAGGCTGAGTTGAGCAGCTCATTCCCTTCCTGAAGACTATTAGCGCCTCGACGAATAGCCGGACGTGCGTCATCTTATGCATGCATCTATCTGGACTGTTGTAAAATGCATAAAATTCTTTTCCCGACTGAATCCCCCTTCGATAGAAGCGCTCCCTGCGCAGCTCTACATTGCAACTGCAGGAACAACGGAATGAGACGACTGAAGCTGATGTGGGCTGATGGCACAGCTCATCATCGATTATGGAACGAAGGGTATTCGAATCAAGGTCAAACGACTCGGTCAAGTAGAAACCAGCTTCTGGCAGAGAGTGAGGCCGACAAGACGCAGACGCAAAAGGGGTTGCCATCTATGCCAACGACCTCCATCCTCCATCCAGGCCTATATTGACCTCGGCGTCTGTGGATGAAGAGGGCAAGAATGGAATTATCGAAACGATTAGGAGATGGTAGGAAGTGCATATGCGTGGAATCCTTAACGTGTTGTCACAGACCGAAACTCGACATCAGCTGCTTCAGCTGCATCAACCGGATCATCATCATCTCTTTCAACTTGCTTATACACCATCGTATACCCTGACTTCTGGCTTTCTCCTCTATCGGATTTCGATCTCCAGTTTCTCCAGTGGATTCTGATTTTCTTTATTGCGATTTAATTTGAAGTCAACGTCGATTGATGTGTTTGGCATTCTGATAATGGCGCTATAGAAGTCATTGGTTTTAATTAATTAAATCAATGTTCGTTTAATTCAACAAATCTAGTTGTCATCGACGAAACTAGTTAAAAAGTCGGACAGGTGAATTGTTAGGAGCCAAGCTACAATTAGATATTAGGCGAAGTTTGGGTTAACTAATAGGCTACACGAGATCCTGAGTGGCCGAGTGGGTTGGTAGCCCGATCTCCATGCCGGCGGCCCGGGTTCGATTCCCGGTCGGTCGGTTTATCAGAGATTAATTTCTCGGATCTTTACTGCGGGTGGCTCGGTCGCAATATAAACGTGGAGTACAATACAATACAATACAACACAACACAATATACTGGGGCGCGGTGGTATAGGGTATGTTCGGTGCCTTGCAGCTGGAGGGTTGCGGGTTCAAATCCACCTCAAAAAGCCGCCGCGTAGGGACCCTGGGCAAGTCCTTCACTCGCAATTGCTCATGCGCTTCGGCGTGAAACTCCGATTCAGCGTCCGCGCAGTAGTCGGGAGCGCCTCTGAATGGGCAATCTGGTAGGGGCGCTATAACAAGTGTTCAAATACAATACAATACAATACACATCTTTAAATAAGACTCGTGGAGTGTAGTCCGAGTCCAAGTCCGAGTCGTGACAAGCCGAGTCCAAGTCCGAGTCCGAGTCCACAAAAATTCGGTCTCGAGTCGGACTCGAGTCCTAGGCCGGACTCGAGTACTACATCACTGGCATGTTCACAGATGGCTCGAAACAGAAATCAGCGGCCACGATCAGATCAGACGCACCGGGGCAGCAGACAGAAGGAAGCCTCTACTCCTCTACGCTTCATCTGATTTAACATTCGTCCTTATTTGTCCCTTTCCTTCACGCTGGCGAACCCCCACCAGGCCGGGGAGGCATACATAAGGTGAGCTATGGTGGTTGCGACCTCATGAAGCGCAGAGGGAGACAGGCCATGTTCTCTCAACACTCTGAGCGCATACAAAGAGGAGGAGCTTGAAGTCAGAACCCTGTCTATATGTGTGGGTATGCGAAGGTGGGAACTAAGGAACCACTTTTGTCTGGATAACGGTCGCCATGCAGGCAATGAAAACAGTCTGACGCATTGCACGTGCAGCTTTCTGGTCGTCGCTACAGATCAACCTCAAGCAATTTGGTCTCTACACCAATATTTTCCGTGTTGACATGATAATCCGTTGACCAAATCAGTCCGAAGGTAGTCCAAAAGTTACCAAAGTTCCTAAATTTAGAACAATATACCACGAATTTCCAGTGTAAAGGCTACATCTATACTAGGTCAGTTAAGTTTATCCATGAACTGCCTGAGAAGAACGAAAATTCGGACTCCAACCGAAAGCCAAGTGTGATTCTGTATGCGAATGGCGCCTTATACAACTACACACAATAGCTTCGATCGATGGCATTCGTTTAATCAGCGCTACTGACACTAACAGCCGGTAGGAAGACTGATGATTTGGAGAAAACGCTGTGATTCATGGGATGGGTCAGTGGCCCATACTGTATCTGTAATTCTTAAACTATAGTAATTTCCCGGTTAAGGACGATAGAAATTAAATCGCGCGAGTTTTCTATAAGTTCATTTCCTAGGCCTGTAATTCACATGTCGAATTGTATTCATTTTCTTAATTTAATCTTCGGTTAAGGCGTGACTGCTCAGTATACCTGGTTGCTGTGTGTCAGCCATGTGATTTAATAATAAACAAATTCATATATTTATAAATGAGTTGATTTATGTGATCTGTGCAGGAGTAATGGACGTTGTGTTGACTGTTGTTTACATTCAGTGTGAAATGATGTCGCATCAGCAGCTGAGACGCTTTAGAGACGAACCTCTCCAATCGTTCGATATTCGCCGCATCAGCAGACGGAGGATGGTGGGGGCTGACGTCCATTTCTCCAATGGAAATTACATGAAGCCATCTCCCGCACATTCTGTCCTCGTGTCGAGTGATGCGCTAGGCGAATACCAAAAGGGCTCAGGAAGAGGTGGGGTCAAAGGTTCAGATGTTGTCTCTTGGTCTTTGGATCAGCCTCCGTCGTCCGTTGCTGCTGCTGCTGCTGCTGCTGCTGCTGCTGCTGCTGATGGTGGTGGTGTTCCGTTGGTCGGTGTGCACAAGAGACACCTGTCAACGCAGTTATTCCGCGCCGCATCCAAAGGAAACGTACGTCAAGTGGCTGCCATCCTACGCCTCGGACTGAATGCCAACACAACCAATGACCGTGGACAGAATCTTCTCATGGCCGCCATTTTCACTCCAGATGACGCCAATCGAAGAAGGACCGTCAATTATCTTATCCACGACGCTAATGTCGAGTGTAAAACAGTCGACAAAACGACTGGAAGAGACGTCTTGGGATGGGCAGCCTATCTTGGCCGACATAATGAGGTAGCAGCAGTTCCATCGTCATCCTGAATCTGTGTCTGTCTATCGTTCTATCTGTGTGTGCTTGTTGTCTGCGTCTTTGCTATCTTTCTTTTTATTATGACGATCGATGTTGTCATCATCACTTTTAGAAGTGGTGGCGACAGTTACCACCACATTTTGGCTCTGTGCTGAAATAATTTCTCGATAATAATAATTAATAATAATAGTAATAATAATAATAATAACAATAATGACAATAATAATAATAATAATAATAATAATAATAATAATAATAATAATAATAATAATAATAATAATAATAATAATAATAATAATAATAATAATAATAATAATAATAATAATAATAGCTCTACAAATCGGAAACTCTCTCTCTGTTTTAGGCACCTCAGATTGCAACAACAGTAGCCCAGGACTGAACGACGGCTTTAAAAATATTGAAAACAGTTACTTTTAATCAGTCTGTACATATGTTTGTTGGTATAATAATAATAATAATAATAATAATAATAATAATAATAATAATAATAATAATAATAATAATAATAATAATAATAATAATAATAATCAGTATTGATGTTGATTGATGGAGAGAATAAATATTGTTGATAATAATAATATAAAAAATAATAATAATAATACTAGTAATAATAATAATAATAATAATAAATAATAATAATAATAATAATAATAGCTTATTGAGTTAGCGGCCGTTCCAGACCCCACGTCTTCGGACATAGTTTTCAGAGCCTGAGGGAATAGAACTAGGCCTACCTCGGGCCAAAAAAAATAAATAAATAAAAATAATAATAATAATAATAATAGTAATAATAATAATAATAGTAATAATAATAATAATAATAATAATAATAATAATAATCGATTGTCCGTCTGCATGCAGCGCTTTAATGCCGCGGCCTTTAGGGGCTCCTTTATGCAACACGATGGAGACGAGAACCCGTAAAACACAATTATGCTTAGTTTCTTAGAGCCTGAGGGATCCTTTCTACCTCGGGCGAAAAAAAAATAATAATAATAATCACGACAATTTATATGGCGCCGTAACGCGGCCATACCGCTACAAGGGCTCCTCACAAACAACAAAGTGCCTATAGAAACTTAATTCATACATGGTGCTATTACATGGAAGTTTTAATTTTTTTGTTATAAGTCTCTAAAGCACGAAGTGGTTGCCGTGTTGAATAGATGTTATTATTGTACCGTTTTATTGTATAATTGGGTTACTGTGTGTCATAGTGTTTAGCATACAGGTAGGTATTACTTAAAGCTGGAGTCACAGCCTAGGATTCTTTTGTAATAACAGCTGTTGTTTTATTGTGTGCTGGTTCATATATGCAGGCGACTGCATTCACCCAGCACTTAACACATGCCTGTTCTGTGTGTGCGTAGGTTGGTATTATCTTGGAATCAGCTTTGCCGGAAGTAGACGTGAATCGGAAGGACTTGGACGGATTGACTGCACTACATCATGCCGTAGTTGGAGGTCACCTCGAGGTCGTTCGGATCCTATGTTCTGCCATGCGCAAGTACGGACTGTCGTTCGAAGTGACCGACCCCCTTGGACTCACGCCCTTCCTCTGTGCTTGCAGGTACGGTCACCACGACATAGCGGCGTTGCTGGCCGACAGTGGAGCGAGCGTCAGCCGCGCAGATGGACAAAGGTTCCTTGGGGCAGACGATTGGACCAAAATTGGACAGCAGGAGCAAAGGAATCGCATCCGAAAGGAACTTCTCTCCCGCTTCATGATCAAAGGCATTTATCTGACCGCAGGCAACAGACAGCTCAACCATCTAGGTATATTTTATACATGCGACAGGGTTATGCGCCTCATGCGCATTCTCGATTTGTCAACAGTATTAAAGTAATTCAAGCACATTTATCTCGATTTATATATCATAAGCTGAATAATGCAGTTCTAGTGTATATTTTAACGGATTTGGACTTCTGTGAAAGTCTGCCGCAACTATGGTGTGGAAGTAGCGTAACAACCGTATAACGAGGGTGGACAAAGTCCAAGGGCCCCCGACTTGCCCCATATCCCAAGGACCCAAGCTTTTAGACTGAAAAATTTAATGTACTTTTTTTCCGTTTTTGCGTTACAATAATTAGGGAAAACTCACATTATGTCAGTATAGCCTACTCCTCCTTTTTTTTACCTAGCTGTAGTTTTAAATAGCTACCCCAACAGCAAAGCCATATGATAAACATATGTTAACCATATGGCAATTTTGCCCTTATGGGCTGTATATGTCCTACATATGGTACAGCCATATGGTGTATCCCACTTCTATGCCATGTAAAATCTATGTCGTAAGTGCATCAAACAATTGCAGGAAACAAGTCGGAATATCAGGTTTCATGAGCCTATATACTATTGCTGTAGACTCTTCTTATTTCTCTTCCGTCAGTTTCCCGACGATGAGGCCCTTATGAAGCCTCTCCATTGTTCTCTATTCTGTACTATGCTGCCGATCTTTGTTATGTCTGTACCCCTCTTCTTTGTTGGATGTTGTCCATCCAGGTCTTATCATAGCTGTAGACAAAAGGACACAAATCCGACTAATTAATTACTCCTGGACAGCCATATTTTAGATCAGAAATATATAGACGCACGTATATATCTACGACTCCGAGTAAAACTACGACAATGGACGGATGGAAGGGCCGGGGTGAATGCTCTTAGTAGGCCTATCTGGCATCACATAGGCCTACTCACGCAAGCGAGCGCGCACACACGCGCAAACATAACACACACACACAAGCACACACCTACTCACACACACACACACACACACACACACACACACACACACAAGCACACACACAAGAGCACACACACAAGAGCACACACACAGACACAGGCACACTTTACACTGGTACAGTTAATAGCCAAAGTAGGCCTACTACGGCATAGCGGCACACAACTGATTATTATACATTTAAATTTCAAGTGATAGAGATAATATTATTTTGTATTACGAACGTGGACTATAGCCAATAATTATAATCCCTGCAACCACCTGCATGAAACACAGGGCTTGATTTCAAAGGACGGCTGAAGGTTTGAGACTCGTTAAACCTAGTAAGACCAGACTATTGATGAGCCTGAGGCTTTATATATGGCCATCATGAGCTTTCAGACGGTGAGATTGCTAGATGCCACATAGACTTCACTGGGAGATACTATACGTACTGTGGTCTGGTCCATGAGTGGGTTAGATCAAGCAAGAGGGTTTGTCTCGTACTCTTACTCGAGGCCACCGAGCAAGAACCGTTCATTGATGGGGTGTCACTTTAGGCGTTATAGGCTGGCCATGGCTTATTTCAAAGGTTGGCTGTTGGACTTCCTGAGAAACATCGTCATCCTGCGAACACGTACATGTGAAGTAATCCTGCTCAACTGATAAGGCTACAGAACAGATAATTAGTTTGATTCAATTGACTGTTAAAAAATTGTAAGAAAGGATATGGTTCATCATAGCCTTATTGAGTCTACGAACACAAGAAATCAGAGAAAACACAGAAGGAGCCTAACTCTGTTTAGGTCAAGTACGATTTGGCTTGTATTAAAGTACAGTGTTGGGTAAACTTAGACAGGAATTGAAATTAAATCAAAACTCAACTCATTCACCTCAAAATGAGTTAAAACTCAAACTCAACTCATCCTAAGTTAAATGAGTTAACTCAAACTCAGTTGTTAAATGAGTTAAATCATCAACTCACACGTCGTCTCTACTTGTAACAGAAAAATATTTTCCATCAAGAATACACGGTATACTTCGGATGTGGATGTTGTTCTTAATTAACTGTTCACAATATTCAAAATGTGCAGTGCTTAAACACTGTACGCCCGCCGCTGCTGGCAGTGTTTACGACCCTCCCTGCCGTCACCACTTACCAGTATGAAAGACGACGATATAAAAAACCCGGCTTGTTTCAACATAATATATGCCGAGTGCCAAATAGTGAGTTGATTTTAAAATAATTGACAGTTACAACTCAAACTCACAGAAACTATGAATTAAATCAAACTCATAACTCACAATCTTTGGATTTAAAATGCTGTTTTCATTTCTTTCTTTCAGGATCTTCTACAATAATGTGATTTTAGCAGCTTAAAACGCAAACATTTTTCATCCAAACAATTTTTTTGGAAAAAGTAATAATTAGGGGAAACATGTGTAATTTGGACCAGCGTGTAAATTGAAACACTCCTAGTATAGCGAAACCAAAGCAGCAGGGAACCAGCGGAAGCCACTAGTGCATGCGCAGTTACTTTATTTGCGTGTGTTGTAACTTGTAGGGGAGATGACAATAAGAGTTCTCGTTTTTTAAATCAATTTTTACGTGAAATTGTATAGCGTGATGTACTGAAGCCGTATCTGTTTCATGCTAGCTATGCGTAATTTTCAGAAATATAATAGCTAAATCGATATAGGCAAGTGAAAGTAGTAGTGGAAAGACTATATCTTTTGGAGCCAATTCCGAACGACTATATCTTTTGGAGCCAATTCCGAACGACTATATCTTTTGGAGCCAATTCCGAACGACTATATCTTTTGGAGCCAATTCCGAACGACTATATCTTTTGGAGCCAATTCCGAACGACTATATCTTTTGGAGCCAATTTTTGCGGCTATGGGTCAAAGTTCACATGACTCATGAAACAGACACCCACTAAAGCTGTGCGAGGGTCATTTCAAGGTCACTCTTCATAGGGCATCATCTGTGCGTGCCCCCTCCCTTGCAAAGTGCCCAAGCTCATTGAATATTCATTAACCACAAAGTGGGCAGCATTTTACAATACAGCCGCCCATTCTATTTGGCCTAACATCCTTTCTCACTTACACAGGCAGCTCTTCTTAGCCTTTAAGCGCGTATGCCAATACATTGGGCGTTTGTACTCGCAACCAATGACAGTACAAGCCACTGAATTATAAAATAAGGGGCTCATTAGGGTTAAGTAGGGTTTGACGTCACACACGGCGGCAAGCTCTTGTAGCTACCTCGAATTATAGAAAAAGGGGCTGAGTTAGGGTTCGCTTTCTTAAAAATCACTCATTATTCATTATATTTCGGCCTATGCCCTTTTACACTTAGCCAACCAGCCATTCTAATAAGCCTTAGCCTTTAAGCATGGAGGCCAATGCAGCTAGCCTTTGCGCTTACACACTATTACAGCACACACATGACCATTTTTCGCAATGAATATTTAGTAGTTTCTCATTGTTTTTGGAGGCTTACCACCCATTACTCATATCCAACAAGCCTATGTATTTACATTGAATTATAGAAAAAGAGCCTGAAATAGAGCACGCAAGTCTCTTTTTTGCTTCTCATCAACTATTTATTATGCTCACTAAGCACTTTTGGGTAACATGCTTTTTAGTGTTAGACCTCAAACTAAGGGACTTATCTAGAGTTAAATAGAGTGACATAGTTTTGAATAGGGTTCACATAAGCGTGTGTTTAGTGAGTTCACACTCACTGAAAAGCCCTTGTATTTAGCTTGAATTATAGAAAAAGGGTGGAAATAGAGCGATCAAGCCGTTTTTCACTTCTCAGCATGTATTATGCTCACTAAGCACTTTTGCGTAACGTGCTTTTACATTTAGGTATTCCTCAAAGGCTCAAACTATACTATCTAGAATTATCAAGTGTCTTAAATTTAAAGTCAGCAACTTGGGTTTTTAACTCTTGTAGGTGGACTTGCATGGTTTTACATGGCTGACTAAGCTCAATTTATTATTCATTAAATACAAATTGCAATCTTTTACTCTATAGGCAAGCTGCTATAACCGGGGGTATTTGCTCTTTTACACATAGGTGCGCAGCGTTGTGCTAGCAATCTCCTTCAATGCGCACTAAGGCTAATTTATTAGGCATTAGGCACAAATTGCATGGTTTTTGAATTTGGAGCTCGTCATTTGCAAAGCTCATTTTACACTGTTTCATTGTACAGCCAAGCTGTCAATGTTTTAGACACTCACACTTAGACCAACTTTAAGCTTGCACGCCAGTGCAGCTAGACTTTGCTCGTGTAGCTGCACACGTATTGTTTTACAAGGTTGATCAAATCTCAATGAATATTCTTTTAGCCTTCCTCCTTTTACGCTTAGTGTGGAAGCCAATACAGGCAGTGTTTGCGCTTGCATGCCAGTACAGCTCTCACCATTTAGCCATTTGCAACTTTAAAATTTCAGAAGTTGTGGTTCTCAATCTTTTAGATTTCAGACGTCGGGCTTTCCAACTTTAAAATTTCAGACACTCTGGTTTGCATCTTTTAGATTTCAGACCTGGTGGTTTTCAAAATTTTAATTTCAAAACTTCTTGATTGCTAATTTAAAATGTCAGAAGTCGTGGTTTTCAATCCATTAGATTTCTGAAGTTGTGGTTTCCAACTTTAAAATTTCAGTCACTCTGGTTTGCATCTTTTAGATTTAAGACCTGGTGGTTTTCAAAATTTTAATTTAAGAACTTCTTGTTTGCTAATTTAAAATTTCAGAAGTCGTGGTTTTCAATCCTTTAGATTTCTGAAGTTGGGGTTTCCAACTTTAAAATTTCAGACACTCTGGTTTGCATCTTTTAGATTTCAGACCTGGTGGTTATCAAAATTTTAATTTCATAACTTCTTGCTTGCTATTTTAAATTTTCAGGAGTTGTGGTTTTACATCCTTTATATTTTGAGACCTTCTTGTTTGCAACTTCTAAATTTCAGAACTTCTTGTTTGCATCTTTAAAAATTTGAGAAATTCTGATTTGCATCTTTTAGGTTTCAGACCTGTGGTTTTCCAAAAATTTTAATTTTCAGAACATCAGGTTTGCATCTTTTAGATTTCAGACGTTGTGGTTTTCAAAATTTTAATTTCTGAAATTCTCATTTGCAACTTTAAAATTTCAGACCTGGTGGTTTTCAAAATTTTAATTTCTGAACTTCTCATTTGCAAATTTAAAATTTCAGACCTGGTGGTTTTCAAAATTTTAATTTCAGAGCTTCTTGTTTGCAAATTTAAAATTTCAGAACTTGTGGTTTTCAATCCTTTAGATTTCAGGTGGTGTGGTTTTCAACTTTAAAATTTCAGAACGTCAGGTTTGCTTCTTTTAAAATTTAACACTTGGTGGTTTTCCAAATTTTATTTTTCAAAACTTCTTCATTGCGACTTTAAAATTTCTGAACTTCTTCATGGCAACTTTAAAATTTCTGAATTTCTCGTTTGCGACTTTAAAATTTCTGAACTTCTTCATTGCAACTTTAAGATTTCTAAACTTCTTCATGGCAAATTTAAAATTTCTGAACTTCTTCATGGCTTCTTTAAAATTTCTGATCTTCTCGTTTACGACTTTAAAATTTCTAAACTTCTTCACTACAACTTTAAAATTTCTGAACTTCTTCACAGCAACTTTAAAATTTCGGATCTTCTCTTTTACAACTTTAAAATTTCTTATCTTCTCTTTTGCCACTTTAAAATTTCTGATCTTCTCGTTTGCAAATTTAAAATTTCTGAAATTTCTGATCTTCTCGTTTGCAACTTTAAAATTTCGGATCTTCTCTTTTTGCAACTTTAAAATTTCTGATCTTCTCCTTTGCCACTTTAAAATTTCTGAACTTCTTCATTGCGACTTTAAAATTTCTGAACTTCTTGATGGCATCTTTAAAATTTCTGATCTTCTCGTTTGCGAATTTAAAATTTCTGAACTTCTTCATGGCATCTTTTAAATTTTCAGATCTTCGTATTTGCCATCTTCTCGTTTGCAACTTTAAAATTTAAGAACAGGTGGTTTTCCATTCTTTACATTTCAGACCTTGTGGATTGTAAATTTAAAATTTCAGAACTTCAGCTTTGCGTCGTTTAGCTTTCAGACTTTTAGATATCTCTGTTTTGGTATGATGGTGTCTTCTTTGAAAAAAGGACAAGTCGTTTTTCAAAGTTATACCAAAACAGAGATATCTAAAAGTCTGAAAGCTAAACGACGCAAAGCTGAAGTTCTGAATTTTAAATTTTAAATTTACAATCCACAAGGTCTGAAATGTAAAGAATGGAAAACCAATGTTCTTAAATTTTAAAGTTGCAAAAGAAATTTTAAAGTCGCAATGAAGAAGTTTTGAAAAATAAAATTTGGAAAACCACCAAGTGTTAAATTTTAAAAGAAGCAAACCTGACGTTCTGAAATTTTAAAGTTGAAAACCACACCACCTGAAATCTAAAGGATTGAAAACCACAAGTTCTGAAATTTTAAATTTGCAAACAAGAAGCTCTGAAATTAAAATTTTGAAAACCACCAGGTCTGAAATTTTAAATTCGCAAATGAGAAGTTCAGAAATTAAAATTTTTAAAACCACCAGGTCTGAAATTTTAAAGTTGCAAATGAGAATTTCAGAAATTAAAATTTTGAAAACCACAACGTCTGAAATCTAAAAGATGCAGACCTGATGTTCTGAAAATTAAAATTTTTGGAAAACCACAGGTCTGAAACCTAAAAGATGCAAATCAGAATTTCTCAAATTTTTAAAGATGCAAACAAGAAGTTCTGAAATTTAGAAGTTGCAAACAAGAAGGTCTCAAAATATAAAGGATGTAAAACCACAACTCCTGAAAATTTAAAATAGCAAGCAAGAAGTTATGAAATTAAAATTTTGATAACCACCAGGTCAGAAATCTAAAGGATTGAAAACCACGACTTCTGAAATTTTAAATTAGCAAACAAGAAGTTTTGAAATTAAAATTTTGAAAACCACCAGGTCTGAAATCTAAAAGATGCAAACCAGAGTGACTGAAATTTTAAAGTTGGAAACCACAACTTCAGAAATCTAATGGATTGAAAACCACGACTTCTGACATTTTAAATTAGCAATCAAGAAGTTTTGAAATTAAAATTTTGAAAACCACCAGGTCTGAAATCTAAAAGATGCAAACCAGAGTGTCTGAAATTTTAAAGTTGGAAAGCCCGACGTCTGAAATCTAAAAGATTGAGAACCACAACTTCTGAAATTTTAAAGTTGCAAATGGCTAAATGGTGAGAGCTGTACTGGCATGCAAGCGCAAACACTGCCTGTATTGGCTTCCACACTAAGCGTAAAAGGAGGAAGGCTAAAAGAATATTCATTGAGATTTGATCAACCTTGTAAAACAATACGTGTGCAGCTACACGAGCAAAGTCTAGCTGCACTGGCGTGCAAGCTTAAAGTTGGTCTAAGTGTGAGTGTCTAAAACATTGACAGCTTGGCTGTACAATGAAACAGTGTAAAATGAGCTTTGCAAATGACGAGCTCCAAATTAAAAAAAACCATGCAATTTGTGCCTAATGCCTAATAAATTAGCCTTAGTGCGCATTGAAGGAGATTGCTAGCACAACGCTGCGCACCTATGTGTAAAAGAGCAAATACCCCCGGTTATAGCAGCTTGCCTATAGAGTAAAAGATTGCAATTTGTATTTAATGAATAATAAATTGAGCTTAGTCAGCCATGTAAAACCATGCAAGTCCACCTACAAGAGTTAAAAAACCCAAGTTGCTGACTTTAAATTTAAGACACTTGATAATTCTAGATAGTATAGTTTGAGCCTTTGAGGAATACCTAAATGTAAAAGCACGTTACGCAAAAGTGCTTAGTGAGCATAATACATGCTGAGAAGTGAAAAACGGCTTGATCGCTCTATTTCCACCCTTTTTCTATAATTCAAGCTAAATACAAGGGCTTTTCAGTGAGTGTGAACTCACTAAACACACGCTTATGTGAACCCTATTCAAAACTATGTCACTCTATTTAACTCTAGATAAGTCCCTTAGTTTGAGGTCTAACACTAAAAAGCATGTTACCCAAAAGTGCTTAGTGAGCATAATAAATAGTTGATGAGAAGCAAAAAAGAGACTTGCGTGCTCTATTTCAGGCTCTTTTTCTATAATTCAATGTAAATACATAGGCTTGTTGGATATGAGTAATGAGTAATGGGTGGTAAGCCTCCAAAAACAATGAGAAACTACTAAATATTCATTGCGAAAAATGGTCATGTGTGTGCTGTAATAGTGTGTAAGCGCAAAGGCTAGCTGCATTGGCCTCCATGCTTAAAGGCTAAGGCTTATTAGAATGGCTGGTTGGCTAAGTGTAAAAGGGCATAGGCCGAAATATAATGAATAATGAGTGATTTTTAAGAAAGCGAACCCTAACTCAGCCCCTTTTTCTATAATTCGAGGTAGCTACAAGAGCTTGCCGCCGTGTGTGACGTCAAACCCTACTTAACCCTAATGAGCCCCTTATTTTATAATTCAGTGGCTTGTACTGTCATTGGTTGCGAGTACAAACGCCCAATGTATTGGCATACGCGCTTAAAGGCTAAGAAGAGCTGCCTGTGTAAGTGAGAAAGGATGTTAGGCCAAATAGAATGGGCGGCTGTATTGTAAAATGCTGCCCACTTTGTGGTTAATGAATATTCAATGAGCTTGGGCACTTTGCAAGGGAGGGGGCACGCACAGATGATGCCCTATGAAGAGTGACCTTGAAATGACCCTCGCACAGCTTTAGTGGGTGTCTGTTTCATGAGTCATGTGAACTTTGACCCATAGCCGCAAAAATTGGCTCCAAAAGATATAGTCGTTCGGAATTGGCTCCAAAAGATATAGTCGTTCGGAATTGGCTCCAAAAGATATAGTCGTTCAGAATTGGCTCCAAAAGATATAGTCGTTCGGAATTGGCTCCAAAAGATATAGTCGTTCGGAATTGGCTCCAAAAGATATAGTCTTTCCACTACTTGAAAGTGCAATATGAAAAAGTCTTATTATTGGTCATTTATTAATTATGTCAACAAATTTTAGGCACTTTTTGACCCCCGACCCCCTTGTCAACAACTGTCAAACATTGACGGACCCCTAAAAATTATGTCAACAATCCCAGAACCCACCCCCTACAAAAAAAGAAACACAATTGCTCAATACATGTAGAATCATTTTTTCAAATTTTTTACACTAAAAATGCAATCTCGAATTTCAAAATATATGAATTTAGTTTATTACCAGCTTTTTTGTAGTATTAACATTAAGCACTTTATACATATCTAGCATTACTTAATGTTTTCGCTACCATTTTGAAGGTCTGTGTTGATTCATTGGAACAAATTTTTTGACGTCAAATTGTCCCCCCCTTGTCAACAACTGTCAAACTTTTCCAACCCCCTCTCCCTATTTTGTTGCCATAATTAATGGACGACCCCTTATTGGGCATCGTTGGCCTTTGCAATTCTCAAGTCACATACATCTAGGTCGAATATTTGCATGCTACTCACATTCGTGTAAAATGGACCACATGAAATTTGTTTAAATTGGACCGCGTGATGTGTAAAATTAGGGGAACTAGGGAAGAGACGGAATGTGAATATTTTCTAAAAATATTCCCTGAGTATTGCCATCATCATCACTGCTGCCAAAACCGACGCCCAGTCGCAGCAAAACACAGCTGTATGTACGAGGCCGCTGATTGGCTGGAGCGACCCGTCTGCAGGCTGCAACCGTCGAGCGTCCTATAAAATAACTGTCAAGCCACCGCAAAGTGCGCAGACCGGAGAAATCTTAAAACGTGAAAGTCCTGTCGGATTAACAGGTGATTTCAACGTCGAAAAGAAGGATTCTGTCGCCCGTGGAAATTACCGACCTACCACGTAAAACGTCGGCCGTGTATCGTGAAACGAGCGAGTGAGAACGTATCGTTTGATGTCGAATGCGACGAGTGTAAAGCGAGTGAAATTCTTCGACGTAAAACCGAGAACGGTGTAATTAGAGATTCGCCTAGGTTTGGACGTGGAAGACTGGATATAATTGTGTCTGTGGAATATTCGACTAGTTGTGTAAATCGTCGAATGTATATACCGTAAAGCGATAGCAAGCGACTGATGTGTCTGATCGTGAGGCATCGTAGGTAAAGAAAGGAAAGAATTGTGCGTGGTGTGGTTTATATTCGTGAATATCGAAGTCTGTTCGAATGGAGGATATAATTCAATTCCATGAAAGACGGATCTGAATTCTGTGCAAAAAGGACGAAAGTTCGATAAAGAAAAGTCCAAGATTGGGATACGGTTCTGTCTATTGTGAATCTGCCTCAGCTGAGTTCAGGTGACGCGTTACGACGGGAAACTTGCAACGGATTTTCCCTCGATCACTTCTACCGCTGTGAGCCAAACACTCTCGGCCAACGCCCAGACTGCGACCGCCTTCCGCTGCCTAACCCGCCCAAGTCTGAGGGGACCCATGAATGTTAAGTAGATCTGAATAATCAATTGGCTGCATATTCCTATAGGATAAACTTATAGGATAAACATAAACCTAATTAGTATTCAAAATCTAGAGACAGAAGTCGTATAACTGTAATCTAACTTAGTTTAAGATATCTAAAATCATCAGTATATTGTCAATGCTTTAATAATATAATCTAAAAATCATGTCTCGTCTGTCTCCGTCTATGGAGGGTTTATTGGAAGAAGAAGACGAAGAAACTAGACAAAGTAAGGGGAAGGAATTGCTGCCCCGAGAATTGCCTGTCTCGGGTTTGGATTTAATTCTGAGTAGAATGGAGCAGAGCTTTGGAGAAGTGTCGACTCGACTGACCGATATGTCGAAAGGACAAAATGAATTAAATAAAGGACAGAATGCATTGTCAAATGGACAGAATGAATTGAGTAGAGGTCAGAGAGATCTAACGACGAAATTAAAAGATATGATGACAGGACAACAGGACTTGACAGATGGATTGACGGATCTGACAAGACGGTTTAATGAATTAGCAGAGCAACAGGAGGAAATGAGGAAAAGACAGAATAAGGCTGAGGATATTATCGGTTCGGTGATTTACACCCAATCTGACAGTAACGATAGCGTTAACCGTCTCATTGAGGCTATACAGAGGAGGGAAGAAGTAGAAATAGGTGAGGGAGATAGGGACCGGAGTTCGAACCCATATCGATCGAAAGTATCGATTCACATCCTCCGATGTATCTGACCACCAATCAGGAGCACCCCCGTATGCACTTACCACTAACACCTCGGGGATAAATGATGGACAGGAAGATGGACAGGGATGGGAAGCCAGTGCAGCTCAGCCTGTGGTAAGGGTTAGCAAACGACTGCAAGGTAAGAATCGTCCAGATTACCTTGCGCTGCACAATGCCGGATTTCCTTTGCATGTGCCCCCCTCTTTTGAAAGGGAATTGCCAGACCCTGGGCTATCTTTTGTCCATGACGTGAACGGTCCAGAGGAGGTTGCAGTAACCAGGGTACCCAAACGGCCTGGGGTAGCGCCCATGCCGACTCTGGTGAACCAACTGCCCACTGACGGTGGAAGGGACCTCTTTGTGCGTGGAAGCCAGAGCCCCTCACCGATGGCAGGCACAAGAGGCAAAGCCCTTCTCACTTCTCAGTGGGAACAAACACTAAGTTTTGGGGTAAGCCGAGGTCGAGACCGACAAGGCGACCCATCCGGCACCCAAGCTTACAGGACCACTTAAGGAAATTTCGGATTTAAATAGCCATAAATGTGCAACAAGGGCACGATTTCTTTTCTACTCACAGCCCACGAAGTAAGTTAACTATGGGCAACACAAATTTAATTGCATCCCTTTCGGAAGATGAGATTTTTGTAATTGAAATTTTTGTAATTATTTTCCATCTTGCCCCAATACTGGAGCAAGATGGACCACTGTAGTCCATCTTGTCCCCATGCATTAGGCTATTTTTTTAGCATGTGTTGAGCTCACGTAGAATAGGATTTGCATGCACAACTGTGATTATCTCTATAATAAATAGTGAGAATAACATAAAAGATTTGTTAGACTATTATTTCAACACTAGATGGATGCCCGTCCTTGGACGGTAAAGTTTAGCGAGAAAATAAGCCTACATACAGATTTTCTACATTTTCTGTATGATGATAATAATGATAACAATGATAATAATAATAATAATAATAATAATAATAATAATAATAATAATAATAATAATAAAAACAATAATAATAATAGTAGTAGTAGTAATAATAATAATAATAATAATAATAATAATAATAATAATAATAATAATAATAATAATAATAATAATAATAATAATAATAATAATAATAATAATAATAATAATAATAATAATGGTAATAATAATAATAATAATAATAATAATAATAATAATAATAATAATAATAATAATAATAATAATAAACCAAGAAGGCCTTGCTTTGATCAACCTTCTCGGCTACCGATTTGCCCAAACATCAGGAGACAACAGAGAGACAACTTTTCTCTTTCAGCGCTTATCTATGACTATCCAGCGCTTCAACGCAGTTGCTTTTTCTAGCACTTTTCTAACCCACCAATCCATCTGTGAAGATTAGCCATTCCAGAACAATGCGCCCCTTAATTTTTGCAATCCTGAGGGATCATATGTACCTCGGGGAAAAAATAAATTAAAAAATAATAATAATAATAAAATGATAATAATAAAATTATTATTAATGATTATAAAATTATTGTGGTCATTAAATTAGTAAAAATTAATGCTTATTAATTATTAATTAAATAATGATAACATAATAATAATAATAATAATAATAAAAAATTTTTTTATTATTGTTATTAAATAATAATAAAATTATAAAATTATAATAATAATTTTATTATTATTATTAATTTTATTATTATTATTATTAATTTTATTATTATTATTATTACTATTGTTGTTATTATTACATTAGTAAAAATTAATGTTGTATAAAAACAGTCTACTTCACGTAGAATTTACATAAACGGGGCCAGATGGATCACGGGGTCCGTCTTGCCCCATCGGTGACTGATCCAACTCGCCCCATATGGAAGGTTTAAACTGTTCACTACTGAAAAATTAAATCCGCTGTGCATCCCACCAATATTGAATTCGTTCGAACACAAAATGGGTGTCTAACAAAATATACTTGTGTCAAAATCTTGCGACAATGCGTAATTGAATACTTAGCAAAAATCCCGTACTTGAAAATAAGACCAGACAAGTAAAAAATCGATTTTTCTTCATAAAAAACGAAAAACTGTCGTTTTGGCCCGAACACTCAAACAATGCACCAAGTCGTCAACAGTATTAAAGTAATTCAAGCACATTCGGTAGGTCGCGCCATCATAGATGCGTTAAATTGATGGGATCCATCATGCCCCAGGGATCCATCTGGCCCCGAGTTCCCCTAGCTATACTGGCTCAATTTACACGACACTCGTGTATATTGGACCAGTTTTTTTAAATTATATTTTTCAAATTTCTACGTTTTCTATAAGACCAACAATTATTGCATCGTTACATATTATTCTAGGGTCCTCATATATGTTAGCGCTAAATTTGCTTGACATTCCGCCAAATATTTGAACCTTTTAAAAGCAAAATGCGTTAGGGGGTGCAAATTACACATGTTTCCCCTATGTTACACGAATTTGATTCAAACTCAAAACACAATTTTTATCCAGCAGGTCATTTTTGGTCAGTTTCTCGAAATCGTATTTTGCATATGCTCCTGGTTTTGATAGAGCAGGTCACATATAGGCTACTAGCTCGCTGAGTACAGTTGCTTAAACTTGCACCTAGTAGCCTACTTGAATAGGTAAATAATTTTTGTTTCTCTTTGTGCAACCAAACATAGCTTTGCAGTATGTGACAACAAAAAAGGAAAGCTAAAGTTGATTGATAATGATCATGCTGTTATAAGAGACAAAATCAGTTAAACTAAAATTTTTGAAGTGGTATAAATCGTAAGAGATGTCCTCATATACATGTATACTCATATATACATACTGAGGTCTCCCCTCAATAGGCAACATGGATCATTAGCAGTGATGTGGTCTCGAGACTGTGGTCTTGGTCTCGAGACCGAAAAAATGCAATCTTGGTCTTGGTCTTGAAAGGTGTGGTCTTGATCTTGGTCTTGAAAGGTGTGGTCTTGATCTTGGTCTTGAAAGGTGTGGTCTTGGTCTTGGTCTTAAAGGTGTGGCCTTGGTCTTGGGCGTCTGGTCTCGGTCATTCACCTTTGGTCTTGGCCTTGCGCCTTTGCTCTTGGCCTTGGATGGGAAAGAGAGTGGAGTATTTGTTAAATGTTGTCGATATTTCCGGTTATTCAGGCACTTCTAATATAGCTTCGAATTCATGTGACGATCCGCCAAGGACAAAGCGAGAGAGGACCTCGTTGTTCACATCTTGTCAGAAGCGACAAGAAATCTTTGAGGCACAGTTAACCCTGACTGCTGGTGCTTTTAGTGACTAGTTAGGCCTACAATGATGCAGTTTCTCAAGGCAAAATCAGTAATTGGGCAAGCGTTGCAGATCAGGTATTTGGTGGACTTTTTCCCCTAATGGAAAAGTGCTTCTGTATCCCAGCAACATCTGGACCTGGTGAGACAGTGTTTAACTGTCTTTGCCAGAACACCATTGTCCCAAGTGACTTACTTATGGCCTTGGCGATGCTCCCGCACGCATAAGCCGCTCGTTTATGGAAGACCTCCATCCCTCTCTGTTGTATGCCCGATGCATAGCCTCCTGAACCGTCCAGCCCATTTCTCCACAGTCCTCCCTTATCATATCCATCCATCGTTTCTTCTGCCTTCCTCTTTTTCTTTTCCCGTGCACATATCCGTTGAGAGCTATCTTCGGGTACCTGTCATTTCCCATTCGGGTTACGTGTCCAAAGTATCGCAGCCGTCTGTTCTGTATCCTACTGACTATGTCGTACTGAATGTTTAGTCGTTTGTCCCAAGTCTTCTTTCTTTCTTTCTCCTCCGTCAAGTATTCGCTGACGATGAGGCTCTAACAAAACTTCTCCATTTCGGTCGGTCTCTTGCGAGTTCTATTGCCCTTCTTAAGTCCCATCCTCTGTCTTCTATGTCCTCCAGTACGTTATCTATCCATCTCTTCTTCTGACGTCCTCTGCTCCTTGTTCCCTCCACCTCTCCGTGCAGCGCCTTTGCCGGCATTCTTCCGTTCTCCATCCTGATCACATGTCCATACCATGTTAGTCTTCGTTTCTTTATTCTTTCCACTACCGTTTCCTTCTGTCCCAGTTCTTCTCGTGTCACCTCATTCCGTATCTTTTCTCTTCGTGATCTATTCAGTAGTCCTCGTAGCCATCCCATCTCCGCCACCAGGAGTCTTCTCTCGTCCTCCTTTTTCATGCACCAAGACTCTGCTCCATACGTGAGGACCGGTATCATCAGTGTTTCGTATAGTTTGGTTTTTGTTCTTGTTGAGATGTTGCTTGATCTCCATAGTTTCCTCAGCTTTCCAAACATTGCTGACGCCAGCCCAATTCTTTTCCTTATGTCCCTTGTCGACTCCGCGTCCTCCGTAATTACGCCCCCCAGGTACACAAATTCCGTCACCTGTTCCAGCTCCTCTCCTTCCAGGGTGATGTTTATCTTTTATTCTTGTGTTCATTTTGTTAGAGTTTCTTGGTCTCTTGCCAGGCGGTGACCAGTCCTCTCCTGGTAGGGTAAGGAGATCGTTGGGCCATTCTGGCCTCTTCCGGTCTGAGGTGTCCTTCCAACACCTGCCTCCTGCGTTGGCCAGCTGTTTCAGGGTTCCTGGTGAGCCTTTCCACCTCGCGAAACGCCCAAGGTGGTTCTTCAACCAAGGTCTTCGACCAAGGTCTTCACCACTGATGGTATAGCCCCACCAGGCTATCCCCTACTTGGCTGTTCACCCTCTCACCACGGTGAGGTGCAGGTAAGGCTTTGAGAGGGCCCAAGTAACTCCCAACAAATAATAAGATTATACGACACAATGATCTACAGAAAATATTCTTTGCCAGAATACTTATGTCCCGAAATATAAGCTGAGATCGTTTAACATAAAATCTTTCGCTAGAATACGTATAAGTCACGACAAATAGGCATCACAATGATTATTTAACAGGAGATCTTTTACTAAATCACTTTTTTCTCAACAGATAGGCCACACAAAATTACCATTTAATAGAAAGTCGGAATACATCTCAATGTCCCAACTATCCTATAAATTATAGGCAACTAAGATTAACTACCTATAAGATTACCGTTTTTTAGCAGGAGGTCCTTCGCCAAAATACCTATGTCACGACAAATAGGGAATAGGCCTACAGCGACCTTTACATAAAGGTTCTCTTAGCCAGAATACCTAAGAAGTGCCGCCGACGGCAGTCAGGTCGGTGCCGCCGCCTCCGCCGATATCGCCGCCTACATATTGGGCATCGAGCGACGTTTTCCTTTCCTGTCTTTCGTTGTCCTTTGAAATCTCATCGAATTGTCTTCCGGTTGCATTGTTCCTATCCGCCAAGTCTGAGTTTATTTCGGTCAAAGGATTGATGACGGTACTAATTCGCCTCTTGTCAACGCCTTCGTCAGGTGTGGCCACTGAAGAAGTCAGTAAAGATGTATTTCGACGCCACAAGGTTTGCAACCGTAAACGATCCGACTGAAAGTCACAATTGGTGTTCGTCGCTGGCAAACGAAATGAAGTCATCTGCTGTTCAGACCACAAGGACAACATTTCTCCCAGTCTGGTCTTCATAGAAAGACGAGAAAGACCTGGTGAAGCTTCTTTGCGTCTTAGGTCCTTCATCAGTTGCATTCCATCTGACTCGTTGTCGTCGCCATTCCTTTCATCGCTTCGCGACTTCCGCTGCTTTGGTTGCCTCGGCTTTTCTTGTTGCTTTAGCTGCTCCTTTTCTTTCAAATGGTTCTGTTTTGTTTTGGAAAGCAAGCTCAAATCTACAAATGAAATCCGCGAATATTTATGAAGGTTGTCTGAGCTATAATTCTGTGTCGCTGTGTGATAAGAAATACAGTTTATTCTACTACGTATATATTTAAACCAGTTAATAATTCTCTCTGTTCTTGGAGGCATATAAAAGTTCCAGCTGGAAATGATAATAAGCGTCTTTTAACTTTCTTCATTTAGTTTGTACACAATTGTTTTCCTCCTGCTGCTGCTGCAGCTGATGATGATGTAGCTGAATAACTAAGGAAATTAAATGCAGACTATGATGCCTGAAAAAGCTGAAATGTTGATGGAAATACTTCCACTGGAGTCCCTGACTTCAAACATTGTGGAAATTATCCACCGATCGACGCCTACCGGTAATCTATTCTTTGACTACTTAAGGGACTAAACAGTGCATATCTCAACTGTATAACACAACGTGTTACCAATAGGCCTATCTCTGGGACAGATGCAGAATCTAGGTTATATATAATATATATATATATATATAATATATATATAATTAATTTGTCATTTATCAGTTCCAATCAAACTCCGAAATAAAAAGTCGAAACACCAACAAACAAACATTTGTAGAATGTAGGGGTAGTTGGTCAAATTATTCTCCTATTCCTGTTGGCTGACTACAGGATACGCCGTGCAAGTGATAGTATTGTGATCAGAGTTATTTCGTGACGTGTGTTATGGTTTTTTGGTTTCATTTGCCTAACTACATTGGAAAATGAAGTTGGTCGTGTTTGCTGAAGTTAAAACTAGCATTGTTTGTTGTAGCTGCAGCAGCAGCTCTGCATCACAGTCACTCAGCCTGTCATGTCACGAAATAACTGTGATCACAATACTAGCACTTGCACGGTGTATTCTGTAGTCAGCCAACAGGAATAGGAGAATAATTTTATATATAATATAAATTATTTTGGTAGTATAGTTGAACTAATTATGTCATATTTTCATACTTCTATGAATGACTTAAATAGGGATATGTATAATAATAAAAAAACAAATTTGGTAAAATAAATTGGGTAAAATGGGTTACATATGGCAGCAAATGCTCTAAAATGCGTTGTCGGATAGGGTTCCGCCCCAGAACCCGCTGAGGGTAGCTTGCAAAGCTCCCCCACACCCACTGGCCTGACAACCTAGCCGGGGGCCGGTGGACACACTAAGCTTGGGAGCCCTTGTCCATTAGCGAGACTGAAGAGTGAAAATTATGAGATAGCTATTTAAAACTACAGCTAGGTAAAAAAAAAAAAAAGGAGGAGTAGGCTATACTGACATAATGTGAGTTTTCCCTAATTATTGTAACGCAAAAACGGAAAAAAAGTACATTAAATTTTTCAGTCTAAAAGCTTGGGCCCTTGGGATATGGGGCAAGTCGGGGGCCCTTGGACTTTGTCCACCCTCGTTATACGGTTGTTAGGCTACTTCCACACCATAGTTGCGGCAGACTTTCACAGAAGTCCAAATCCGTTAAAATATACACTAGAACTGCATTATTCAGCTTATGATATATATTATAGACAAATCGAGAATGCGCATGAGGCGCATAACCCTGTCGCATGTATAAAATATACCTAGATGGTTGAGCTGTCTGTTGCCTGCGGTCAGATAAATGCCTTTGATCATGAAGCGGGAGAGAAGTTCCTTTCGGATGCGATTCCTTTGCTCCTGCTGTCCAAGTTTGGTCCAATCGTCTGCCCCAAGGAACCTTTGTCCATCTGCGCGGCTGACGCTCGCTCCACTGTCGGCCAGCAACGCCGCTATGTCGTGGTGACCGTACCTGCAAGCACAGAGGAAGGGCGTGAGTCCAATGGGGTCGGTCACTTCGAACGACAGTCCGTACTTGCGCATGGCAGAACATAGGATCCGAACGACCTCCAGGTGACCTCCAACTACGGCATGATGTAGTGCAGTCAATCCGTCCAAGTCCTTCCGATTCACGTCTACTTCCGGCAAAGCTGATTCCAAGATAATACCAATCTACGCACACACAGAACAGGCATGTGTTAAGTGCTGGGTGAATGGAGAGTCGCCTGCATATATGAACCAGCACACAATAAAACAACAGCTGTTATTACAAAAGAATCCTAGGCTGTGACTCCAGCTTTAAGTAATACCTACCTGTATGCTAAACACTATGACACACAGTAACCCAATTATACAATAAAACGGTACAATAATAACATCTATTCAACACGGCAACCACTTCGTGCTTTAGTAAGTAAGTAAGAATGTTCTTTATTAAACGCAAGCAAACGCTCAGCGCTTTACATACAAAGTCAGAAATAATTTATGTACACAGAAAACGATAATTAGAGGAAAATTAAGTCAACTACAAAACATATGTCTAACTGTACAACATCCTAGCTAAGAAGCCACGCCTGGTAAGGGAATCAAATCTAGGGAGAACACGGTTATGTGAGCGTGGGCGCAGGTCATGACCAGTGCAATTGACAGGGGAGAAGGTCGTGGAGGATGTGGCTAGTATTTGTTAAGATGTTTCTAAAGAGGTTATATCAGCTTTTTTGCAAAGCTCCTCAAAGGTGGGGAACGATTTAGGTAGGAAACCAAGGCGTACCAACTTGCGGACCAGCGCGCTCAGAGAGTCAAGTTCCTGCTTACTGGCGAAGCCCCACCATACTTGGGAACAGTATAGCATGCGGTTGATAGTGGTAGCCCTGACCACATCACGAAGCCTGACCCCCGAAAGCCCATGTGAGATCAAAATACGATGGGCATAAAGAGATTGCTTGGCCCGAATGCAAAGTCTTTGAACATACGGGAAAAACCGAACTTTTCGGTAATCTCAATGCCCAGTATATTCAATGACACTACCCTTTTAATGCCAGGCAGGACTGGAGGGGCCTGTATAAGATTCACTTTTGGTTTGGTAAATACAATCTCACAGGATTTTGAGTGGTTCAGGTGGAGATTACATTTACGAGCCCAGGTACTAATATGATCTAATTCTGCATCTGTAGTGGAGATGTTAGAAACCAAGATCACAAGAATGCAGTCATCAGCATACTTGAAAATACGATTAAAGCTATAGAGAGGTTTTAGGCCGGAGATGGCAACCAGGAAGTTTGCAGGACCCATGCCAGAACCCTGAATTATGCTGGCATTGATTTCAGCCAAGGCAGATAAAAGTCCACGGTACTTGGTGCAATGACTACGATTGCTCAGGAGGGAGATAATCCAGTTGAATATATTAGTTGGGATAGGCAGAGAGACTTATAAAAAAAAATAAAACTTCCATGTAATAGCACCATGTATGAATTAAGTTTCTATAGGCACTTTGTTGTTTGTGAGGAGCCCTTGTAGCGGTATGGCCGCGTTACGGCGCCATATAAATTGTCGTTATTATTATTATTATTATTATTATTATTATTATTATTATTTTTTTTTTTTTTTTTTTATGCCCCGAGGTAAACATGATCCCTCAGGGACTTCAATATTAATTAAAATGATAAAAGTCTGGAACGGTTATTATTATTATTATTATTATTATTATTATTATTATTATTATTATTATTATTATTATTATTATTATTATTATTATTTTAATTTATTGCCCGAGGTAGTTCTATTCCCTCAGGCTATGAAAACTATGTCCGAAGACGTGGGGTCTGGAACGGCCGCTCTCTCAACAAGTTCTTGCTTATTATTATTATTATTATTATTATTATTATTATTATTATTATTATTATTATTATTATTATTATTATTATTACAAGTATTATTATTATTATTATTATTATTATTATTATTATTATTATTATTATTATTATTATTATTATTATTATTATTATTATTATTATTATTATTATTATTATTATTATTATTATTATTATTATTATTATTATACCAACAAACATATGTACAGACTGATTAAAAGTAACTGTTTTCAATATTTTTAAAAGTCGTTGTTCAGTCCTGGGCTACTGTTGTTGCAATCTGAGGTGCCTAAAACAGAGAGAGAGAGAGAGTTTGATTTGTAGGGCGACTATTATTATTATTATTATTATTATTATTATTATTATTATTATTATTATTATTATTATTATTATTATTATTATTATTATTATTATTATTATTATTATTATTATTATTATTATTATTATTGTCGTTATTGTCATTATTGTTATTATTATGATTTATTACTATTATTATAATTATTATTATCGAGAAATTATTTCAGCACAGAGCCAAAATGTGGTGGTAACTGTCACCACCATGCACTTCTAAAAGTGATGATGACAACATCGATCGTCATAATAAAAAGAAAGATAGCAAAGACGCAGACAACAGATGTTTGCTCTCTGACATCTACTCTGCTGTTGATAGATATGAACTTACACTGCTGGCTCTCTTTGATGTCTCTGCTGCCTTTGACATGGTTGACCATGACATTCTGCTGCAACGTCTTGATACCTCTTTTGGCATCAGAGGCCTTCCTCTTCTCTGGCTCCGTTCTTACCTTACTGGTCGTACTCAAAAGGTTATTTGTGGTGACTCTAGAACTTCTTGGGTCTTGATTAAATATGGTGTTCCTCAGGGCTCTGTCCTGGGTCCTCTCCTCTACCTCTTATATACGGCCGACATTCCAGCCATATTCTCTAAACACTCGTTAACTGGTCACCTCTATGCTGACGATGTACAGGCGCTTATTCATGGTCCACCCTCGGCTCAGCTTTCTCTTACTGGCTGCATTGATGCTCTCTCTCGAGACTTGCACCTCTGGATGTCCTCGAATCGGCTCGCACTTAATCCAAATAAGATGCAGCTCATCTGGTTCGGTACTCGCCAACAGCTTCTTAAGCTAGATCTCCCTCTTCTTGCAGAGAGATTCCCGTCCTTCACTTTTAACTCCAGTGTACGAGATCTTGGCGTAGTCCTGGACAGCACCCTTACCTTTTCTGAACATATTGCTAATCTTACACGTTCTTCTT
This sequence comes from Aporrectodea caliginosa, assembly GCA_020284085.1. Lineage (NCBI taxonomy): Eukaryota > Metazoa > Annelida > Clitellata > Crassiclitellata > Lumbricidae > Aporrectodea > Aporrectodea caliginosa. The sequence goes on from JACEVL010000781.1 coordinate 1,149,374, forward strand.
ACTTCCACCTGAGGCGACTTAGAGCAATCCGACACTCCGACTCCTCCTCTGTCTTTACCTCTATTGTCCATGCCTTCGTCTGCTCTCGGATCGATTACTGTAATTCTCTCTTGGTTGGTCTCCCAAAGGTTCGTCTCTCTCCTCTTCAGTCTGTTCTAAATTCTGCGGCCAGACTAATTGCTCGACTTCCTCGCTCATCCCACATATCTGCTTTCATGTTTGACCACCTTCATTGGCTCCCTCTTATTGCTCGTGCTCAGCTCAAGATACTTTCTTTAATTACCGCTCGTGTACTGGCCAAGCTCCCAAGTATCTGTGTTACCTTATCCGGCTGCCGGCCTCGGCTACTTCTCTTCGCCCGCTACGCTCATTAAACCGGCATGATCTCTTTGTCCTGCGAACGAGAACTTCTATGGCTAAAACGCGAGCCTTTGCCTTCATTGGCCCTGCACTATGGAACCAGCGGCCTCCTTTGACTCGTTCTTGTTTATTAACTGGTGGGCCAAGTGCCTCTTTTCGTTGTCTCAAGACTTCTTTCTTTTCTCTGGGTCTTTCACACTGGGAGCGCCTCTGATTGGTGTGCACTGCGAGAGGCGCTATACAAATTGATAGATACAATACAATACAATACACAGATAGAACGATAGACAGACACAGATTCAGGATGACGATGGAACTGCTGCTACCTCATTATGTCTGCCAAGATAGGCTGCCCATCCCAAGACGTCTCTTCCAGTCGTTTTGTCGACTGTTTTACACTCGACATTAGCGTCGTGGATAAGATAATTGACGGTCCTTCTTCGTTTGGCGTCATCTGGAGTGAAAATGGCGGCCATGAGAAGATTCTGTCCACGGTCATTGGTTGTGTTGGCATTCAGTCCGAGGCGTAGGATGGCAGCCACTTGACGTACGTTTCCTTTGGATGCGGCGCGGAATAACTGCGTTGACAGGTGTCTCTTGTGCACACCGACCAACGGAACACCACCACCATCAGCAGCAGCAGCAGCAGCAGCAGCAACGGACGACGGAGGCTGATCCAAAGACCAAGAGACAACATCTGAACCTTTGACGCCACCTCTTCCTGAGCCCTTTTGGTATTCGCCTAGCGCATCACTCGACACGAGGACAGAATGTGCGGGAGATGGCTTCATGTAATTTCCATGGGAGAAATGGACGACGTCAGCCCCCACCATCCTCCGTCTGCTGATGCGGCGAAAATCGAACGACGATTGAAGAGGTTCGTCTCTAAAGCGTCTCAGCTGCTGCTGCTGCGACATCATTTCACACTGAATGTAAACAACAAACAGTCAACACAACGTCCATTACTGCTGCACAGATCACATAAATCAACTCATTTATAAATATATGAATTTGTTTATTATTAAATCACATGGCTGACACACAGCAACCAGGTACACTGAGCAGTCACGCCTTAACCAAAGATTAAATTAAGAAAATGAATACAATTCGACATGTGAATTACAGGCCTAGGGAATGAACTTATATAAAACTCGCGCGATTTAATTTCTATCGTCCTTAATCGGGAAATTACTATAGTTTAAGAATTACAGATACAGTATGGGCCACTGACCCATCCCATGAATCACAGCGTTTTCTCCAAATCATCAGTCTTCCTACCGGCTGTTAGTGTCAGTAGCGCTGATTAAACGAATGCCATCGATCGAAGCTATTGTGTGTAGTTGTATAAGGCGCCATTCGCATACAGAATCACACTTGGCTTTCGGTTGGAGTCCGAATTTTCGTTCTTCTCAGGCAGTTCATGGATAAACTTAACTGACCTAGTATAGATGTAGCCTATACACCAAAGTTCGACCGTACGTTACAGCAGAAAATAGCGTACGCGTACGGTACGTAATTTACTAAAAATAATAGCGTACGCGTACGGTACGTTCGTATTCCGTACGTATGAGCAGCCTTTAATATTAGTTGCTTCTCGTGACGTCACATTTTGTCTCCTCATTTTCTCGTCGTTTTTTCTCGTCGTTATTACGTCACTTTACAGTTCTTATTTGTAGTTCCGTTTCAGCGAAGAGGTAAATTATTATTTTGTTTTTATTTTGTATTATTTGATTATTTTATCTACAGAAATAAAACAGGCTGACGTTATTCCTTGTTAATTCTATAATAAAAAAATATAAAAATTAGCGTACGCTATTTATTAATTTAGCCAAAAATAGCGTACGCGTACGGTACGCATTTCAGCAGAAAAAATAGCGTACGTTCCGTACGTACGGTCGAACTTTGCTATACACTGGAAATTCGTGGTATATTGTTCTAAATTTAAAAACTTTGGTAACTTTTGGACTACCTTCGGACTGATTTTGGTCAACGGATTATCATGTCAACACGGAAAATGTTGGTGTAGAGACCAAATTGCTTGAGGCTGCTCTGTAGCGACGACCAGAAAGTTGTACGTGCAATGCGTCAGACTGTTTTCATTGCCTGCATGGCGACCGTTATCCAGACAAAAGTGGTCTTGGAAAAGGCGACCGTTGGCCCCGTAGCAGACCGAAACGGGACCACTTGCGACTTTGAGCATGGAGCATGGTTGCGGTCAGGGCGTCTAAAGTAAAGCAATCTTTGTCTCAGGTGTCACCGTCAGTCACAGCATTTGCCTTCCTTGAAAACGGTCTTCCTTAGATGTCATGCTACAGAGACCGACATCTCCTGGGTTCAACATTGTCGACGTGTCACTCTGTCATTCGATCGAGGCATCAAGAGGACGATAGTCTGGCATGCATCTTCCGCTGGGACCTCGAGTTTATGGCGGAGGCGAATTGGGTTCCTTAGTTCCGACCTTCGCATACCCACACATATAGACAGGGTTCTGACTTCAAGCTTCTCCTCTTTGTATGCGCTCAGGGTGTTGAGAGAACATGGCCTGTCTCCCTCTGCGCTTCATAAGGTCGCAACTACCATAGCTCACCTTATGTATGCCTCCCCGGCCTGGTGGGGGTTCGCCAGCGTGAAGGAAAGGGACAAGTAAGGACGAATGTTAAACCATGCAGATGAAGCGTAGAGGAGTAGAGGCTTCCTTCTGTCTGATCTGATCGTGGCCATTGATCGTGGCTCCGAGGAATTTGCCCACCTCCACGACAAAGCAAATATAACTTACATCCTAGGACGCATAACTTCATCCTCAAAACTAGTTTAAACGGAACTATACACTCCACGAGTCTTATTTAAAGATGTGTAGCCTATTAGTTAACCCAAACTTCGCCTAATATCTAATTGTAGCTCGGCTCCTAACAATTCACCTGTCCAACTTTTTAACTAGTTTCGTCGATGACAACTAGATTTGTTGAATTAAACGAACATTGATTTAATTCATTCAAACCAATGACTTCTATAGCGCCATTATCAGAATGCCAAACACATCAATCGACGTTGACTTCAAATGAAATCGCAATAAAGAAAATCAGAATCCACTGGAGAAACTGGAGATCGAAATCCGATAGAGGAGAAAGCCAGAATTCAGGGTATACGATGGTGTATAAGCAAGTTGAAAGAGATGATGATGATCCGGTTGATGCAGCTGAAGCAGCTGATGTCGAGTTTCGGTCTGTAACAACACGTTAAGGATTCCACGCATATGCACTTCCTACCATCTCCTAATCGTTTCGATAATTCCATTCTTGCCCTCTTCATCCACAGACGTCGAGGTCAATATAGGCCTGGATGGAGGATGGAGGTCGTTGGCATAGAAGGGGTTGCGTCTGCGTCTTGTCGGCCACACTCTCTGCCAGAAGCTGGTTTCTACTTGACCGAGTCGTTTGACCTTGATTCGAATACCCTTCGTTCCATAATCGATGATGAGCTGTGCAAATCAGCCCACATCAGCTTCAGTCGTCTCATTCCGTTGTTCCTGCAGTTGCAATGTAGAGCTGCGCAGGGAGCGCTTCTATCGAAGGGGGATTCAGTCGGGAAAAGAATTTTATGCATTTTACAACAGTCCAGATAGATGCTTGCATAAGATGACGCACGTCCGGCTATTCGTCGAGGCGCTAATAGTCTTCAGGAAGGGAATGAGCTGCTCAACTCAGCCTCCTCGGATAGTACCCGATGCAGAGCGAGTTCACTCCATCCAGGTACTAGGAGCGACCATCAGCTCTGGCCTTAGCATCTCCGCATCTTGCTGAGGTACTGTCGTCCTGGGCCTCATGTATATATGTACGCTCTCCGAGTCCTGCGATCTCACGGCCTCCCCCTCCCGCCATCCAAGTGGTCGCAAGAATGACCACAGTTGCATCCTTGATGTATGCTTCGTCGGCCTGGTGGGGGTTTACCCAGGCACGCGACCGGGCCAAGATCGAGAACCTTCTGGAGAGGCTCAAGCGCAACCGGTTTCTGTCTCCAACCGCCCCTATAGTGCGGAGCAATTGGCCGTCGCGACCGATGATTCCCTATATATTCAGGGCCAAAATATCTGACCAGAGCCATGTGCTTAGAAGATTTCTTCTCGAGTCTCGCAGTCACAGCCACAACCTTCGAACACGGGCTCAATGCTCATGGATACAAACTGCCATGGACTGAAGGACAATAGAAACTGTATACAACGACTCCTTTACAAGAACATGTATTGACATTATTGAATAACACCAGGGCGGGATCGACAATTTGCCCGAGGCTTGTCGCCCCAGAACTAACCGAACTCTATCATATCATTTTCTGTTTTAAGTTGCGGTCATAGGCGCAACCACCCTATGGGACTCGTGGGACGCGTCCCCCCAACTTTCGAACAGGTTGGGACGGCCCCCCAACTTTTGAAAATTGTGAGGCAAACAAGAGCCCAAAATGCACTCCATTTGGTAAAAATGCTCAAAATTGCGTCGGCTTCTGGGGCTCAGCCCCAGACCCCGATGGAGGAACTTACGACGCTCCCCCATATCCCCTATAATCGTTAGGAGCTTCTTGCCTTCCGCGATCTCTCCCCTCTGTACTATTAATGCCAGTATAGTACAAGGCTCTGGCTTTGGACCTACTGATTTTGTCATAGCCATTTCTAACTTTAAACCTAAATACAGCGGAAAGCGTTTCCCTCAATATGCCGACGATAGCTACTTACTGGTCCCTGCTTCCGGCATTGACAGCACTCTTTCTGAACTTGACCATATCTATTATAAGTGGGCATCCATTAGCAATCTTAAATTGAACCATGCTATAAGACCGGAGAAGTGGTTGTCAAATGACCGAGATCCAAACCCATTGCCCTCCATCCTCTCATCCCTGGCATCGAGCGGGTCCAGGAGATGGTTATTTTGGGTGTCACCATCTCTGATCGGATTAGCTTTGGGGCACACATGGACAAAATTTGCTGCAAAGCCCGAAAATCCATGTTCGCGCTACGTGCTTTGGTCGCCCACGGTCACCATGATCAACGTCTCTTTGACGTTGTTAGAGCTACTACCCTCGCACGGCTACTTTATGCCTCCTCTGTTTGGTGGGGATTTGCCACTATAGGGGAACATAAACGCCTTAACGGTATTCTGAGAAAATTGACCGGTTCAGGCTTCCTCCCTGCCGATTTTCCTAGTTTTGACAAACACTGTTCTATAGAGCTTATATTCTACTCTTAGTCCCTTGTCACGTCCAGTTTATTCATATAATAATGTCATATTTTTTCACAGATCTATATGGTTTAGGTACTTTTATATCGAAATCATCTGTGAAAATTTTGAGGTAAATTAAAGCCCAAAATGAACTCCATTTGGCATCAAATGCTCAATTTTGCGCCGATGGGGAGCTTACGACTCCCCATACCCCCTAGTCGTTTAGGGGCTTCTTGCCTTCGGCAATCGCAGCTTCGCGCCTTCGGCGCTCGCAACCCCCCTCCACTCAGACATTCAGGCCCCCAACTTCTGGACCGTGGTTGCGCCCCTGGTTGCGGTTGTGCCAACTTGAATTTCTTATTAATAAACGAATATTTGATGAGATGAAGAAACATTTCTAGCGATGTGGTCGGTTTGTTGAAGCGCCAATGACCGGCGTCGGTCGACCTACGCCGAACGAAAGCAACCGGCTACAGGCGATCTACACGGACCGTATATTCTAGACTCGATCGCTCATCAGGAGGGATAGGGGCCAGTGATGGGCAAAATACTTTTCAAAAGTATTTTGAAAATACAAAATAAAATACTTTTCAAAAGTATTTTGAAAATACTTTTACAAAATACTTTTCAAAAGTATTTTGAAAATACAAAATAAAATAGTATTCTGAAAATAATTTTGAAAATAGTTTTTCAAAACACTTTTGAGGAATGAACATTTTGAACTTTTCTCGCTATTTGCTATTGTGTACATTTACATTGCATTAGTGTACTGGACTCAATAGTTTCTTATGACTCGAAGCATTGATAAAATTGTAATTAGTAACTTCTAATGTGCCGGTTCCTAACGCACGAGGCATCAATCGATGGTGCACTGAAGCCAAACTGTAATCAGGTCAATATCCAGAAGATCAGATCAGTCCGTTAGACAGAAAGGCAGCCTATAACATGTATAATGGATAAGCAATTTTAAGGAGGTAAGTTTTAAGTTGAGAATGAAATGACACGAGTGACCCCAAAGGGTGCACAGCCACAGGGAGAGAGTTCCCAAAAGTAGGTCCAGCAACTTAAAAAGCTCGTTCACCAAAAACAGTTCTTGATTTCGGTATGACCAGACACAGATGATCAGATGACCTCATTGAATAATTATAAGTCTGGGAAATAAAAACTGATATAGGCTATATCCTGCTACAACAGACTCACAAGTAGTTGGTGTAACCAGAAGATTATTAATTTTAGAAAGCTTAGGCCTATAGCATAAAATAATTTTGGCAGAAGGTTAATGATATTGATTTTTCAAAGTACCTTAGAAAAGTATTTTGGAAAAGTATTTGGAAAAGGTATTTTAAATTCTCCAAAATACTTTTCAAAACTATTTTGAAAATACTTTTACAAAATACTTTTCAAAAGTATTTTAAAAAAATACAAAATAAAATAGTATTTTCTATTTTGAAAATAGAAATCTATTTTCAAAATACTTTTGTGCCCATCACTGATAGGGGCCTACGTGAATGCTCCAGATCAACAGCCCAAAAATGTCAAAACGAGTCATTGCAGGAACAAGCTCTGTGAAGTGAAACTTTCTTAATCTCCACAGTCGCTGAGTATCAGGGAATTTGACTAACGATGTTTCCGGTTTTGTCTGAACAGTTCGCTGAGACAGCGGTCGCCAATTAGGGAATGAAAACAGTCTGACGTATTGAGCGTACAAGTTTCTGGTCATCGCTGTACAGCAGAGCAGCCTCAAGCAATCGGGCTAAGTCCTCGGGCCACTCCTGTGTGTTTTTATGTCTTAATCCGATCTTACATATAGACCATCATTAACTTTTAAAACCTGGATTTACAAATACGCCGCTGAAGTTCAGCGGTTGGCATGCATGGAACTTGGCATGGCACAAATTTCGATGCGCACCACTGTGAGGGGAGTTCAGAACTTGGTGTGCTCGAATTGCCTGAAATATCAAATCTGAACCAGCCGAGAAAGCAGATCGACTATAGCAGTTGTATAACAACTACTGGAAGAAGTATAGCCCCATGTCAATCACATATAGAAGGTTTGAGAAGAATAGTTCCAACCTGGGAAGCACAGCAAGCAGTCCGGTTACTTAGCGTGCTATTTGATGAAAAACTTACCATCATAGTGAGGGCTGTTAGCAAGATGAAGGGGACCGACTGGACAAAAGCACCAAACTTTCTGTGTATATAAGGTCATAGGTAAGCTACAATGACAAATGAAGTATCAAACTTAACATTATCAAGGTCAAGGAAGCGATTTCTCGTAGTGCCAATAGTGTCGGAATGTTACTATCCAAGATGGCGGCCAATATGGCCGCCAAAACCCAAAATATGTATAAATCAGGTCAGAGGTAAGCTACAACAACAAATGAAGTGTCGAATTTAATATATTCAAGGTCAAGAAATCGATTTATTGTAGTGGCAATAGTATCAGAATGTTACTATCCAAGATGGCGGCCAATATGGCCGCCAAAACAGAAACACATCCATATATCGGGTCATAGGTAAGCTACAATAACAAATGAAGTGTCAAATTTAATATTATCAAGGTAAAGGAATCGATTTATCGTAGTGGCAATAGTGTCGTAATGTTACTATCCAAGATGGCGGCCAATATGGCCGCCAAAACAGAAACAAATGTACACATGTAGCCTATATATCAGGTCAGAGGTAAGCTACAATAACAAATGACGTGTCGAATATAATATTTTCAAGGTCAAGAAATCGATTAATCGTAGTGGCAATAGTGTCCGAATGTTACTATCCAAGATGGCGGTCAATATGGCCGCCAAAACACAAACATATGTATATATCAGGTCAGAGGTAAGCTACAATAACAAATGAAGTGTCGAATATAATATTTTCAAGGTCAAGGGATCAATTTATCGTAGTGGCATTAGTGTCCGAATGTCACTATCCAAGATGGCGGACAATATGGCCGCCAAAACAAAAATATGTATATATCAGGTCAGAGGTAAGCTACAATAACAAATGAAGATCTATGGCGTCTAATATGGCCGGCATCACACAAAAATAGGTATATCTCAGCTCATCAAGTCTGGATCGTGGGGGCCTTTGAAACTGCTCTTCGGAACCATCATCTTCTCAACGACACTGACGAAAACTTTAACACTGACCAAAACTTTAAGCGGATTGTCTCTGAGCTGTTTGACTCCTACGAGGCTGTGATTACTGAGCCACTAGACACATTTCTCCCAGCACGCTCAGTCAAGGTGCGTCACTGCCCCCACTCGCCGTGATTTAATGCTAAACCCTTAAGCATCAAGCCCGGCACCTGAAGAGGGTTTACAGATGAACGCGATCTCCTTAAAGATCAGACCACCTGGATCCGCTTTGTCCGAAACATGCAATTCTTCTACCGGAGCAGGGAGCAGGACTACTGAGAGGCCGTCATCGGCGGACGATAGGGTGAGCCAAAAAAGCTCTGGACAATTTTCAGTGACCTTCAGTCAGCTGAGCTTTTGACTCTCTTCACCATCATAATTACACTCCTGCAACGCCTTTCTGCTTCTTTTGGGCTGACAGACAAACCGCTGGAGTGGCTTCTCTTCTTCCTGTCAGAACGCATTAGTTGCATAGTCTTTGGCTCCTCTAGGTCCAGCTGGGTTCTTGCCCCTTTTAGTGTTCCACAGGTTCCGTGCAGGGCCCAATGCTTATGTTATCTAATCGTCTGGTATTGGGGTCTTGCTGGCGTTATGTGGGTTTCTGCGCTAGCTATATGATGGTGATGTACATTGTACAGACCTACATCCGTTACAGCCCCCGATTGCGTGGTGGATTGCCGTTCAGCAGATGTGCCAAGCTATGGATTCCCTTTCCACTTGGCTAGCATCCAATCGCCTGCTTCTAAACGCCTCTAAGACTCAAATTCATTTGGTTGGGTGGTGGTATCCGGCTGGCGAGCATTGACCAGTGCCTGCAGTGGCGGAAACATTTTCGCATGTCCAATTCTTGGATTCGGTCCGGGACTTAATGGTATAACTCTGGATTAAGAACTTAGTTTTTCTCAGCACATATATCAGGTCACCCGTAGCTGCTATTATCAGCTACGTCAATTGCGGGCTATTTCTCGCTCCCTATCCAATGACTCTGCTGTGATCCTTATCCATGCTTTTGTTACTAGCATATTGGATCGCTGCAGTTTGATCCTGGTGGGTCTGCGACGGAGCCACTTGGACTAATTGGGCGCCTTGACCGGTTCCTCCGTTCAGCTGCTCGTCTTAGCATTCCCAAATATGCTTCTGTTTATGTATTATATGTGGGATGTATTGTACTGGCTCTCTGTCTCACAACGCATCTCTAACAGGGTTGCTGTTTTGGTCTGGCGGTGCATCCTTGGCTGTGCCTCGGCGTATCGGAGTGATCTTTGTCGTCCGCTTTCTGACACAGCTGCAGCCGTCGAGTCTTCCGATCTTCTGCTGGGGGAGAACTCTTAGTCCTTCGGGATTGCTCCTCAATTAGGCAGCACCGTGCCTTCTCAATGGTTGGACCTTCCTTTTGGAATGGTCTCCCATTAGAGATTCGTCTACTGCCCAGGGGTAGTGCGATTGCATTTAATAAGTTGCTAAATTATTAGTGCCGCAGCTGGACTGGGAGCGCCTCTGAGTAGCTCTATTGAAGGGGCGCAATATAAAATTCCTTAAATAAATGAATGAATAGGTAATCCACAATAACAAATGAAGTGGCAATAGTGCGGGATTGCTACAATCCAAGAAATCATGAAAAGATCTTCAAAATAAAAGCTTTATAGGATTATAGGATGTGCTTCCGCTGTTGTGAGCGCTAGAAAATAGTTTTCAAGAAACATACAATTTTTCCTGTGTTGGCGGCCATATTGGCCGCCATCTTGGATAGTAACATTCGGACACTATTGCCACTACGATAAATCGATTTCTTGACCTTGAAAATATTAAATTTGACACTTCATTTGTTATTGCAGCTAACCTATGACCCGATATATGGATATTTTTCTGTTTTCGCGGCCATATTGGCCGCCATCTTGGATAGTAACATTCCATTACTATTGCCACTACAATAAATCGATTTCTTGACCTTGAATATATTATATTCGACACTTCATTTGTTGTTGTAGCTTACCTCTGACCTGATTTATACATATTTTGGGTTTTGACGGCCATATTGGCCTCCATCTTGGATAGTAACATTCCGACACTATTGGCACTACGATAAATCGATTCCTAGACCTTGATAATGTTAAGTTTGATACTTCATTTGTCATTTTAGCTTACCTATGACCTTATATATACTGTTTTCTGTGTTGGCGCCATTATTGGCCGCCATCTTGGATAAAATGCATTTTTTGGGGTGACCTCGTGGAGGGATTTTGGCGGATTTTGGATATGTTATTCACCAACGGAAACTGAGCAGGAAACCGTTTAAAAAGCTTCTGAAGCAATTTTGCCCATGTCTAACTGTATATTGCCTGGACTACCATCACGAACGTTTTAGAACGTTTTTATACATCCTGCGCCGCTGCTCTCTCTCCGTTCAGCTACACAAGCTGAACGTTTTGTCACCCGCTCAAGGACTGCTATCAGACAGCACGGCGCCTTCTCCGTTGCTAGCCCTGCGAGATAGAATGGGTTCCCTATCACGCTTCGTCAAATACCTATTGGTCAATATGCTTCGTTTAGTAATGCCCTAAAGACTGTTCTCTTCGACCAGGATTAGGCTTGTAGCGCTCCTGGGTAGTAGGGCGTGTCATTTTAGGGGTTAAATTTAAATATTTCAAATTTTCTGTTGAGTTATAAAAATATCTTTGGCTTCACGTTCCTCTAATAAGTAACGCATTAGACACTTTCACCTTTACAAATACGAACTTAATTTCACGGTTTTGTGATTAAATCGTTTCTTACTCTGAATCGAGGTGTTGGATCTTTCCTTTTCTGAAGCAACAAACACGACTACCTACTGCGCAACAACCGACACTGAGTACCAAACACTGAGAACACTAGACTGTAAGTCATACGAGCAGATCTAATCAATTAATAACCGACGTCCAAAGTCTCATACGTCGTGTACAGATAAGATATTGCAAGGTACAGCATCTTTTGCTTAGACAAAGCTTATAAAATATGAGTTAATGTCACATGAAAGTTCTTCGACAGCTAAGCATTTTTAGTAGCAGCTGTTAATTAATGTTTTCCAAGCAATCATTTGACATTTACATCAATTGTGTGTTTCAGAAAAAACAGGTGGCAGTGTAAGCCAAGAGGCAAAGTTTGAACAATCATCCCGTGACGAATTTCTGAACCTCGGGTTGTTTCGGTAAGATCATAGCTACCATTGCGAATCAATTAGGCTGAGGAGAGCGTCTTCGATAGGTACTGGGAAAAGGGTATTATAGATATCTATCTAATTTACATTCGATGTCTTTCGATAAACATATTTGTCTATCTGTCTGCATGTACATGTGTATCCATGTGTAGGCCTATTATGCGTGCATACATGCATATTGATGTACATATGCATGTATGTATGTACATGTATGTATGAATGCGTATGCCAAGCGGTTTACTATAATGAAGAGTACAGACAGACAGACAGACAGACAGAGACAGACAGACAGACAGAGACAGAGACAGAGACAGAGATAGAGAAACAGATAGACAGACAGAGCGAGAGACAGACAGACGGATAAACAGACGGATAGACAGACAGACTCAGAGGAGGGAGAGAGAGCCCATCTGCGCTGATTTGAGCACCCGTCGACTGATATAATTATAGAACATTTCATTTTTATGGTATTGTTTAAAGATAAATACAATAAAATGTGAAGGATCTTCACTGGTCAATTCATTAAAAAGAACCAGAGAAGAGGTCATTTGGTCAATAATATAGGCTAATAAAAACAGCGTACATATAATTTTAAGCATACATTTACGTCATAAATGTGCTATAAGGTATCATGTGAGTCAATACGCGTGTTTCGGTTTAGCTTATGCATCGCATCACATTAAATGGTTAACACCTTAACTCTGTAGATAGAGCTCAGAGCGACAATTTTTAGGTCCATTCGGATAAGGTCTCCTGATGCTTCAGACGCTTTCTTTGGTTTTGGGTTATCAACATGGGCCTGAGATAAATCTGATCATAGGCGCTCTATTATGCTAACCTAAATGTTGTGGGAGTCATTAAGCACATACGGTTAGCCAATAAGTGCTCAGATAACGAAAAAGTCATCAGCGTATTAATTATTTATAGAGTGAACATCGTTCACTCTACAATTGTAGGGCCCAGTGCTTTTTTCAGCCGGAGCGGTCCGGAACGGCGTTCCGGAACTTTTTTCAGCGATTAACAAATAATTTAGTTAATTTAAATTTTTAATAAAAAATTATTTAAAATTATTTAGATACTTTAATTCAATTTAAGTGCTTTCAGTGTTTATTGATATTGATATAATATGAAATAGAAATATTAGCATAAAATATGCACCTCTAATTGTTCTGAATTTGTTGAGTTCCGGAACCTTTTTTTCTAGAAAAAAAGCACTGGTAGGGCCTATTAAAAATTAAGCAATCGAAATCTTGCAGCCCTGTCTCATTTCTTCGTCAACTTTCCTGCTAAATTTAGGAATAACATAAGAAATGTTTAATCGGAGCTCTCGAATAGATAATTTGAAAATAGTTTAGCATTATATTTGACAAGGGCCATAGTTATGATAGAGAAACTCGAAAAATAGGCCAATATCTCTTTAAGACTGCATCGTAAAATCAGCCCTAAATAAACCGCTTTAGTGGCTGGTTAGAACCGTAAGATTGTAGAGCATTATCGCACGGATCAGTTGCCTATTTGTTGTGTATTCATTTAACTTAGCTTTATTGTTAACGTTTCAAATGGCATTTGTATCACTTGCAATCGACAGTCAGCCTCCACCGTCATTTATTACCAAGACGGATCAATTCTTAGAATAGCAGAAACTGTGTTTAAGGCGCACAGACATTTATTAGCATGATAAGACACAACGTTTTTGGAGTTTGTAATTCCAGTCACAGCTATTTGTCCGTTGAAACTGAGTGGCATTGAGTCGTAGACTTCAATTTCTGAACGTTGTAGACGTGAGATGAACACTTCTTGTTTCAGAGCGGCTAGTCCATAGGTGGCTGTGAAAATTATGAGGGAGTAGTCTGAGAAACATACTTTCAGCCGACGACAAGAAGTGCTAAATGTTTTGTGCGTTTTTAGTGTACATGTAGTTGTTTTATCACAGATGTTTTGCAGTCACTTTTAACATTTTATTGCGATAACATTCGACATGTTTGCAATCACTTTTGCGATCTTTACATGGCTGCAAAGAAATTTATTAAAGAGCAAGTGCTTCGTATGTTTCAAGACAGCGATTATAGTGTCGTGATTGTTAAAAGGAAGCAGTGGCCCTGGAAGTGTTTGAAAGTTGTGTATCCAAGTACATACCTAAGGTGGATAAGATTCAACATTATATCCTATATCAGAGTAGCCTATATTATCACTGTATTATTTTGTTATAGTGTTAGTGATTGCAAAAAAGTTATGTGAGCATGATCATTGCTCCTGCCTCGGTCTCACAGTCAAAACTTGGGTGAGCATTGGCATCAGCCTCCGGTTCTGAAGTTGTCTGGCAGCTTCTGACAACAATTGAACATCTCCAGTGTCACACTCTTACTTTTGACAACTTCTCCACTTCATTGGAGCCCCTCACAACAGGAAACAGGGTTTGCTGCAACTGGGAGAAAGAGCAGCTTAGCCCCTCTGCACCTGCGAATAGTTGTGCAATATGTATGGGTAAATGTCACTAATTACTGATCAGGGCAGGTGGTCCAACGGAAGTGTGGGGCAGGCGGGAACGAAATAAGGTTAATTGAGGAGTTAATGTTTAGCTCTAGTCAGAGTTAAAGGGGTCAGACTCAGCTCAAACGGACAGAGAAGATAGGCCAATAATATCTGCGACTCGACGGACTGACTGAGATTAACAATCGCGTATTTATAGTATACATGTATACATGTATAGCGGACTCTGCTAGATTTACGTTGATGTCCGAAATTGAGGTTTGTTTTTCTGGAATAAAACTCGGAAAATCTTCATACGCGTTATCAAAGACCATGCAGTTACCTACATACATTATGGAAAATTCAATTGCTTGGCGTCATGCTACGTCAACAGCAGAACTCTCTAGATATTGATTACTTAAAAACTTAAAATAGGTCACTGATAGATCGATCGGAAAAAGTAGGTCTACTGACAATTCAACATTTGCATCCCAGAACAGGGCGACAGCTCCGTTGTAGTATCTATGTTAGGAGAACGACCTCCTGCTGGGTAAATCGCTCAGAGTGATTATCTCAGATTACTTTAAGCCTTTAAGGTATATGGTACAATTGATAACATTATTCCGATCCAGTCATTAGCTGCACTATTTAACAGTTTAACAGTGAACCCCAACATTTACTGTGCCTTATCTAGTTCAGATAAAATATGGTGTATATGCAGGGATTGTGATAATAACACAGTGCCTTTAAGAATA
Organism: Aporrectodea caliginosa; assembly: GCA_020284085.1. Taxonomy (NCBI): domain Eukaryota; kingdom Metazoa; phylum Annelida; class Clitellata; order Crassiclitellata; family Lumbricidae; genus Aporrectodea; species Aporrectodea caliginosa. The sequence goes on from JACEVL010000781.1 coordinate 1,164,498, forward strand.
TCTCAAAAGCCATGCACAGATGACAAGTCAAGTGTTCGTGATAACAAGCTTCAACTGCCTCTCTTAAGTTAAGTTGCTGGGTGTGTCGTAAAAGGAATCACAATGTAAACGTTTGTTGTAAATGTCTAAACCGTGATCTGTCTATTAGATACTGAATATATTTGCGATCCTCAGAGGACAAATCTGATGAGTTCAAGAGCTAAAGCACCTTGACGATCGCAGTAGAGGCATTGTTATTATACAGTGAGGCTATTATATGGTTCAACGATTCTAAAGCCTCATGTCAGCTAAGATAGAAGAATATTTTCAACAATTGCAGCGATTTTCAACACGGTATTTTAAAGCAAACAGTCGGCCTAGCAAGGCTGAACATATTAAATAAGGAAGTTTGTTGATACAGATTATGGATTAGTTTGACGATTGCATGGTGTAACTGATGGGTATGATAGTTTTAGATGGAGTGAAAGAAGCATGTGTGTGAAGTTTCCGGGGTCCAGATCAGGAGTTGTGCAGCGTTGACTATGTATCGGTTGGAGAACTTCAGATGAGCAAATTGTGTAACGCGTATTAATATGCACAGCTGCTGTGTTTGTGGGCAGTTTTTATGAGTGCTAGGTAAAGGGAAAGGATTGAGAAGTTGCTTGGCAGGATGAAACGCATTGGGTTTCTTCCTTCTTTGACCCCGAGCGCCGAGGTAATGGTAAGGGCTGCCGATAACCGCCTGTTGTCCGCCATATGGTCGGACCCAAGCCATGTCCTTCGAAGCCTCTTCGAAGCTACAACCAAAATATAACCTTCGTGCCCGACCGCATGACTTCAAACGACCTCTTAATTAACCAATAGCAGTTATATTCAAAATATAATCGGCTGTATGAATGCCTTGTTGAGAGCAAGTACGATTATGAATAACGGCCATCGTTGAGAGAAATCTTGCGGCTACCAACGCCATCGATTTCTATAGCGCCTATATTGTGAATTGCTAGAACCAGCTAATTCATTGTAAACGCTCAGTCAAAACAGAATCAGCGGGGCAGGTTAGGTTCTAAGTGCATATCCAAAGCTGGACGGGAAAAAGCGATGGAAGGAAAGGAATCAAGGGAGGAAGAGTGGAGGAAAGGAGAGATGGAGGAGAGGGGAGGAGAAATGAAGGATGGAAGGGAATTAATGCGTTCATATTCTTCTGATCCGGATCTTAAAAAACTCTTCTTAGTTTAATTTCCAATTAGCGTTTGAAATATTGGACGAAAAAACCACTACCATGTTTCAAGCATGATAATTACTAATAAGTACCCACAAAGTTAATAATCTTATAGTAGCAAGTGCATGAAATACGGTTGCTTAATAACGTTATAGAGGTGTCTATAGCATGCGGGGCTACGAGATTGTTTAAAATTAGGGCTGGATATTTAAAGCGTTATTAACGCGATTAATGCGTTAATTAATTAACGTGATTAAATCTTTTAACGCAGTTAACGCGATTGTCATTGCGCCCAATAATTTCTAGAAATTCGTCAAGACAATTTTTGATGAAAGCGCTTAGCTTAAACTGTAAACTATTATAATAGTCCTAAAGTAAAAACTAAAAAGTAAAAACAATTAGTAAAAGCATGTTTGCTTTTTGTTTATTGACTGCAAGCATTTATAAAGCGCATATTCAACGTAACTACTCAGAGTCGGTAGAGTAGTTGTACTTGTTATCTATTATGACATGCGTTAGAAATTAATCGCGTCATTAAAAATTGTAATCGTGCGATTAATTTCGATTAAAATTTTTAATCGTTGCCCACCCCTACTTTTAATCAGTCTTCTAATGGTATAAAAATATAAGTTTTGATCAATCTCTGGTTCGGCGGATTCCCTCCTGCCCAACGAGAACTGCGAAATATGTTTTTTTCGACGTCAACGGCTTTTCAGGCCATAAAAGAAGAGAAGAGGAATCCGTTAAGCTAGTCTGGGTTTGAAGTGTTATCGCTTTCATTTTCTTAGCCAGCATAATGAGGCCGGGTGGGTAGACCTCTGCTTCGCCGTTTCATCTTCCCACTCACAATACATCGTCAGTATTATCGCTGGCTAGAGGGCTAAGGTTGAACAGACAGAACAAAACATGAAACAAACGAACCAACAAAAGATCGTTTAACACTGAATAATGAAAACGAATCATAGGCCTAAACAAACCCATGAAGATTTTTAACGTAATGCGTGCATATACACCGTGTCTCAAAATAAACTGTGGAAAATTGTTTCTGTCAGAACTTCGTCAAATTTCCACCAATTTTAATAATGTTTGGTAAGTAGATGGCAAAATGGCTGAAATTTTACGCTATACATAAATTTTCCACCGCACCTTACTCATATCACCGCACTACCTTGTTAAACACAGATGTACCAATTTTCATGTAACGCTTAAATTTTAACAATTAGAGTGCTCAGATTTTGTCGCCGTCTAAGCGCTTGTGTCCGTGTAAGCGGGGCACATTTCGAGCACCAATTCTAACACTTTTAAGCAGATCTGTCATAACAATTAAATGTGCCCCGCTTACACGGACACAAGCGCTTAGACGGCGACGCCACTGGCCGATAGCAGCATCAACGATCGACTGGTCAAAGAGCGCCCACTCGTCGATCAGACGCGTTTTGAGTTCGTTGACGTTGGCTATTCTGGAGCGGTAAACCTTCTCCTGAAGCACACACCATATGCTATAGTCGACTGGGTTAAGATCCGGTGAATTCGACGGCAACAGTGTTGGAGGTATGAAGTCGGGCTTTTCTCGCTCCAGGAAAGAGACAGTGTCGCGTGCTCGATGTGCCGGGGCGCCATCCTGTTGAAAGCCAAAAAAGTCGCCCTGGGATATCCGGCGTATGTCTGGCAGTAGCTTCTGGGCAAGAAGGCTGTCGCGATAGTATGCCCCATTCACTTTGACGCCCTCTAACGAATTGATGAACAAAACCTGAGCACTCTAATTGTTAAAATTTAAGCGTTATATGAAAATTGGTACATCTGTGTTTAACAAGGTAGTGCGGTGATATGAGTAAGGTGAGGTGGAAAATTTATGCATAGCATAAAATTTCAGCCATATTGCCATCTACCTACCTAAACTTATTATTAAAATTGGTGAAAATTTGACGAAGTTCTGACAGAAACAATTTTGCACAGTTTTTATTGAGACACGGTGTAGAGGAAGCTAGTGCAGTTGTTCAAACATTGAGATCGAAATGTGAGAGTATACCATGGGTATGAAGCGTTAATAACTTCATTTTCTTAGCCCCGGCACACAATGGTGGATGACCAGTCCTCTCCCTCGCCGTCCCCTCATCTTTCCGCTCACCATAAATGGTAAATGTAGTTGTTGGCTAGGGGACGAAGAGGGAGCAGATATTTCGAAACAAATTTCTGCTTTGGCAGGGATTTGAACCGTACAGCACGCTAACCACTACACTGTTGCGTACCATAGAGTCGTCAATCAATCAATCCATCAATCAATCAATCAATCAATCAATCAATCAGAACTAGCAAACTAGCAAACCAATTAGAGATCGTTTGACGGCGAATAATAAGTCTAGAAAAACGAAAAGTTTGAATACTGTATGTTTCCAATCACAGAATAATACAACTGCCTGCATTCGAAACAAAACTATTCTCTCATCAAGTACAATAATTATGAAGAATGTTTCTTGTGAGTAGTTCTATTATGCGCATGTCATACTGTTGGTTACGAGGATTTGCTGAGGAGAGTTGGCTTCTAAGAGATATACTGTGCGTAATCAGGAAGGTACAATTATTGATTGGTTATTTAAATAAATATATTGAAATATTATGATAAAAATCCTCAATTGATTTCATACAGCTTTTTGCAACGAGACTTCGTTTCTTGGTTACATGCAACACCGTAGCCTATTTAACGATTGAACGGAATTTAGGACTATATACATTCGGAAAGAAACGATTTCAAGGTGTTTACACATGGCGTAGTATTTTGAAGTAGTTATTACTGTTTTATTGCGTTACTCACTATGTTTTGTAAGTTGGTAAGTTGGTTAGTTGCTGTTTAACGACAATGTGTCAAGGCAAAGATGATTACCGTCGTCCTCCTCCTTTTTCCAGGTTTGGGACTGACACTGCCAGAATACGAACACCATCGCCGATGGTGTTTTAAGCAAGCCTAAAATAAGAGTTAGTATGCATAGCATAACACAGTAGGCCTAACTGTGTTGAACATTTGTAAATCCCACATTCAAGAAAAAAACTCATTACTAGCGCTTCCGATCCGACAATGAGAACCCTCGTTCAAACACAATAAGCTTAGACTTAAAGCACTTGCGGAACAGAGAAGGAGACAGGGTGACTAGCTCTTCTCTGGTTTCATGAAGAAGGTTGTTTCAGGTTACAGGACTGACGAAAGTAAAGCTTCTGTGCTGAGTTGTGGAGGAATGAGCCCGAGGAACAAGAGGAACGCCCTGATCGGCCGAACGAAGTGACCTGCGGTCAGGAACAAACGAGGCAGAGATACACAGTGAGCCAAGATAAGATGGGGCAATTCCCAACAAATAGTCCCCAAGAAAGTTAGACTCTTACATTCTATGCGTTGAGGGATAGGCAATGTTATCTAAACTAATCTAGAATCACAGAACTCCGCCACGGCTCGTACTCTGGTAAGTGCCAGTCCCAAATATGGATAAAAGAGGAGGGTGAGGCTAGCCATCTTTATTATGACACAGCATCGTTAAACAGCCACCAATCTCTGTTGACGCGAATTATGATACTAATAATACCCTAACAGCTCAAGTTACAGTAAATTCAATGCTTTGAGGAACAGGCAACGAGTAGAAGGTATCACTCTTGTAGGCAGATAATTATGTGACTAACCTTCCGGATGTTACCAATCAGGCGAGCAGAAGCATTAAGAACAGTCTGTAATTCCAATGCAAGAGAGAGCCCAGATCACAATAGATAGCATTTCCAACATGGAATCCTTAAGGAGATGAAAGCGTGGATCAGTGCAGAAGCATCCTGTATAGTAAGTGATCGTCGCACAGAACGGATCTGACGGAGATGATAATAACAGTTAAGACATACATTGTTAACATGCAGTGTCTAGCGACATCTTGTGGAACAGTTAACCCTCAGACTACCAGAATTTTGTTGATACACTGATTACCAGTGGGGTCAAAAATGACCCCAACACAATTTCTATAATAAGGTCTTTGGTTTTTGCATTTAAAAAAATTATTAATATTAAAATTAGCCTCTGTTTAGACAATTTAAATTGCATTTTCGATTAAAGCATGGATCAGTGCAGAAGCAGACTGTCTAGGAAGTGATCACCGCAAAGAACGGATCTGACGGAGGTGATAGTAACAGTTAAGACATACATTGCTAACATACAGTGTTTGGCGACATCTTGTGGCTGGCGGAACAGTTGACGCCGACATTACGTTAACTGAAGACTTTGTCATCATGTCTCAGACAAGAGATGTGATGGTTTCCATTGTTTTAAAGGTATCGTAATGGCATCAAAGATGGCAATTGTCTCTATTCCATTTACGACTGACCTTGCCTCTTATTCAAGTATTGAATCTACCACGGAGACTGCGCATAAACAAAGAAACAAATCCGCAGCACAAAGGTTCCCTCCATATTGGGCGCCCATGGGTCCCACCATCCTAAATCCGGCCCTGCATTCAATCATTCAAGACTTTAATGTCGAAACGAGCAATTTCTCTAAAGTGTCCTTGTTAGTTGAAATATCTGGAGACAAGCCAATGCATGACACTTACGGTTATACAATATACATGGTTAGAAATGCGATTTAAAATTGTCCAAACATAAGTAACTTTATCATTGTTTGGCGTTTGACCACATAGTAATGAGCTGTTGACGTCGACCTTACGTAACGTAGTAATTAGTATCAAGACGAGCTATTAATAGATGATCGATTGACCATTATATAAAATCCGCTAAATAGATTAAAAGGTGTCTAAATGACCAAAACAACATCGAACTGTAATTGTATTTGTAATTACAACTAGGTTCTTTCTAACGACGCTGCATCATAATGAAGATGCTTAATGTCGCTTCCACCAATATCCAAATTTTTAAACGTTTTCTACACTCCGTTTCTAGCAGGTATTCATCGTTCCATCGCCCCCTATTGACAGAAGAGGGTCCTCGGTAGTGTAGTGGCTAGGGTGCTGAACTGTCAATCGAGAGGTTCGGGGTGCAAATCCCCGCCAGGGAAGAAATTTGTGCGAAGATTTCTGCCCCACGCGCACACCCTAGCCAAATCAGCTCGAATGAGTACACGGACTGTACACTGTCGGTGGGAACATGAGACACTTTATACCAATGACTGCCACCCGCCCGCATATGCCGAGGCTAAGAAAATGAAGTCGATAGCACTTCATACCATCGGATGCCTCTCAGGCTAGCTTAGCGGTCTGCTCTTCTCTTCTTTTATGGCCTCAAAGGCCGTTAACGTCGATAAGACTAAATTTCGCAGTTCTTGGGAGAAATATACTGTAGAGATTGAACGAAAATGACAATTATAGAGCATTAGAAAATAATTATTTAAAGGTGTTTATAGCTGTTTAAACAAATATTTAATGGCTTCAAAAACCGCTGCCATTACCCTTCAGGATTTCACCGAATCCCAGCAAACCATGCATGCATAATTTACGAAATATGGCATACGTTGTAAGCTAAACTATCTGGGGGGTCTAAGACATTAATTATAATAATTATGTTGTGGACTGGCTACCCAACAAGGAAACCTGTGTTTAACCTTCGGCAAGTCTTCTAGGTTGAAATTCGCACAAGATTTTCTCTTGTCCGTTGTGTTTGCCCCCCCCCACTCCCGTTGTTTACGGTAATCTCAATTCTTATATTCAGTGGCATCGATCGTCCATTGCATCCTGAGAGTTAAAGGCCCTTCGGAGAATAACGAGATGAATGGTAACAACACTGGTGTGAAGAGCATAACATCAAGTAGGAAGCGGAATCAATTCCCGCTACCCGCACCCGTCGACTCAGCCTATCATTCGCTAGATGGCGTTCGTAAACTGAAGAGTAGGACACATGGGCTCTCTGCATGGCTGCCGTATACAGTTAAATTCGACTTCTGTAATAACTTGTGATCATCCGCTCATACTGATTTGTGATCATACTGCGTTTGTCGGTTTGAATTAACCCTCCGTCGGGCGGGAAAAAAACTATACACCTAAGGGCGTGGGGTCAATTTTGACCCCATGGTAATAATTATGTAATCTGAATAAAACAAGCACATAAATTGCATAGGAATGTCATTATTATCACTAATATTCACTGAAATGTCAATATTTGTTTTACTTCCTCATGACATGACGTCATAACGTGACGTCATGGAGCGACGTCACTTCATAATATCATGATGCCACATGCAAACATATGCTTGTAATACTGGTTATACACACATGATTGCATGAGAAGGTCATTAGTGTAATTAATAATCACTGAAATGTCATTATTTGTTGTTCATGACATCATGACATGACGTCATAACGTAACGTCAAGTAATGACGTCACTTCATGATGTTTTGTTGCCACATACAAACATAGGCTTGTAAAGGTGTTTGTACACTAATGATTGCATGAGAAGGTCATTAGTATTTTTAATATTCACTGAAATGTCATTATTTGTTGTTCATGACATCATGACATGACGTCATAACGTGACGTCACGTAATGACGTCACTTCATGATGTCACGTTGCCACATACAAGCAATTGTCGTACACTACTGAATGCACGAGAAGGTCATTAGTATTATTAATATTCACTGAAATGTCATTATTTGTGGTTCTTCCTCCTGACATGACGTCATAACGTGGCTCACTTCATGATGTCATGATGCCACATACAAACATAGGATTGTAATGCTGTTCTTATTCTAATGTATTCCTCATGAAATGACGCTAGAATGAACATGGGAGACTACTAGGAGTCTAGAAAAGTTTTCCATCAATCAACAGAGACATGTCTGAAAAGAGATCTGACAGTGGATAGGGCACACATTCTTATGGCATGCCTTGCAGACAGCCATAGCTTTTCTATCTGTTTGTCAGGGACAAACTTGGCAGTAACTTCGTTTGTTGGAGGTTCCTGTCTTCCTGAATGTCATATACATGTTTCAGTGGTGCTCTAATCAGCCCAAGATGAGATGCATAAGGTCGTCGCTGTTCCTTTAGCTCTTGGCAAAGATCTTTCCCCAGTTTGTTGATGAACAGCCGACGCTTTCCCACTGGAGCCTTCTCAAACTTCAATTCCTCATGGAGGACGTGAGCGAAAGTGCCGCAATATCCAGTTGGTTGCAGAACAGCACTACCTGCAAATGTCTGGTTGAGAACTTCGTGCTGAATGTTTTCATCATCTGATCAGCACAATTGACTCCTACTTTTGTCCAGTTGTAGAAGTTTATAATCTCCAGAAGTTTCCCTGGCCAAAAGTCTCACTGGAGGTGTGCTTAGTCGACAAGACGACGACCACTTTGTCTTTCTTACACTTGTCGCCGGTCTCATTGAACCCGATAAGGGATTATTACAAATCGCATCCTCTGGGAGTCACAAATTTTTCGGGCAACTCTACTAGAATAGTACGAATATTACCAACCAAAGTCGCTTTCTTTGTCCACAGAACATCTCTAGCCAGGAACAGCAAGCCGAATAAATTATAACTGGTCATGTTGTGACCTTCACATTCAAGAGGTTGCATGAGCTGGCGGACAACGTTTCCTCCCAGATCTTTGGTTGGAGCTGCATCGGCGCTCTCTTTGCCGCAATATAATATTATGCGGGCATTGTAGGCCTAATTGACTTCAGTATCGCAACACATCCCTAACTTGATACCGTATTTTGACGGCTTGTATTGTACAAATCTGCACCGACCTCGATATGGAGCGAGTCTGTCGTCAATTGTGAGAAATGGTCCTGGAATCATTGCAAAAGCGGGCGGGCAGCACCGATAAGTAAATATAACACGAAATAAGGAAATAATATTGCAGGTTTTTGTGCAACTTTAGACTGTTTATTGAGAAAGAAACATCAATTACTGTCCTGGGGTAAAAAATGACCCCATGACCTTATGTGTATAAATGTCCTGTAATTTTTTTCCCATCTAAAATTCGTATGCAAACTCAACTGGAATACGTAGTGAGAACCTGTACAATAATTCTCATGAAAAATCACAGCGGCCATTTCACTTTTTAATATCGATCCATGACTTGAAAATGCACTCTGGGGTCATTTTTGACCCCACGCCCGACGAAGGGTTAATAAGGAATATTATGATTATTATTAGTCCTGCGGTTAGCGTGCTGCACAGTGAAATGAGAAGTCGTGTTTTCAAATTCCTGACAAGGCTGAAATTTGTATCGAGACTTCTGCTCTACCGTCGTCCCTTGGCCAACGCCTACACTGACGATGTATTGTCAGTGGGAAGCTGAGACGGCGAGGGAGAGGACAGGTCTCCCGCCCTCATATGCCGGGACTACGAAAATGGGGTCACTCACAATTCTTACGAATGCTTGCCTTTCAGGCTAGCTTAACGGATTGAGTTTCTACTTGTATATAGGCGTCGCTAGGACTAAATTTCGCAGTTTTAAATGGGTAGAGTGATTTAATTAGAGATTGGACACAAATGACGATTATATTGCGTTATGTGGATACGATTTAAAGGTGTTTAAACAGAGTTTATCATTGTCGATTTTTGTTTAGCGACATCTTACGGATTTTTTAAAATAATTAACAGTTAATTAGACTGAGATCATGGTTCTCTTTAAATTAAGACGTATGGAGACACTATTAAAAAGAATTTATTTCAGTGCTTGCCGGTCCGTGAGACTGAAAGGTTTGGGAAGCACTGATTTATTTGATACCTTTTTTCTTTTCAAAAAGAACTTTCATAATGCATCTGGCTTGCATCAGCGCTTCGATATTCTTCTTCTTGTTAAATTCGGTCTGCAGATATTGGTCGAAATGAACAAAAAATAAGCTCGGATTTAAAGAATATTTACGTTGAAAATGTAGTTTTAATTAGACTGAGATCATGGTTCTGTTTAAATTAAATCCTACGGAAAATGCTAAATAAAAAAATGCATTAAACAATTTTCTTGTTTTCATAAAGTACTTTTGTGTACCTCTGGCTTTAACCCGTCTGCGTGTACACCAGTGTTATTTCTATTAACTGTAACTGTAACTGAAATAGCAAAATAACTGAAAAATATTGGTCAGTTAACTCTAACTGTAACTGAAACTGAAAAATACTGAATAACTGAAACTGTAATAGTAACTGAAAAACGAAAACTGTATAACTGAACAATCACAAAAGTTAACTGAAAAATAAAACATGAGTGTTTTTCTTACTTACATTTTGAATGGTAATCCTACTCTAGTCTACGGTCAGTTTTCTATACTCATTTCACTTCTAGATTCTTTTCAGTTTTCTATGCTAGTTTCACTTGTGGTTCCTTTTCAGTCCTCTATGCTAGTCACTTCTGGTTACTTTTCAGTTTTCTATATTTGTTTCACTTCCGGTTCCTTTTCCTTTCGTTATGTTGTCGTTGGCGTTAAACCGTAAATTCGTAAAACAATCCACAACTATGAAAATAATGTTTAAGCTAAGTAGTGGTCGAAAAGTAGAAAGTGACGTGTGGGAACATTTTGTTTATGAAGCCGCAGACGACAAAAGTCGATGTTGTGTTCGCACTGTTGCTTTCAAGGATGCTGAAAACAACGAGTGTGGAACACTAATTATCGGAACAGAGCAAGTGTTAATCTGGAACGTCGTGTTTTCTTTAAAGTAAACCGACAATATGTTGATTTGCTGTGTAAATATTTCTGGTAACTGTTCAGAATACTTGTGGTCAGTGTGTCATTAGTCATGACTTGTGAAAAAAATAACTGATGCTATAACTTAAAAATAAAGAGAAATAACTTAAACTGTAACTGAAAAATAAAAAAAATAACTTGTAACTGAAAAATCTGATTTCAGTTAACTGTAACTATAACTTTGACTGAAAAATCATAAATTAGATAACTTTAACGGTAACTGTAACTGAAAAACCACTGGTGTACACTCAGCCACTGTTCGCACTGTGACAGTGCCAGTCACAAGTCTGGGGAAAGGAGGAAGGCGACTCAAAGCATCTTTGCTAAGACACAGCGTCGTTAAGCAGTCACTAACTTAGACTTCCATCCTTTACTCACCTTGTTCTGACCCAGGGCTTCGTGTGCATCCTGACTCCCTGGCCCCAGGTGTCATGTTTCTCCGAGGCCACTGGCGAACGGTCTCGCTCCTTGGCTAGCTCCTCAGCGATCGTTCGGATGTGGTAGGGTTCGAATCCGCAACACCCACCGATGTAGCGGACACCGAGGTCGTAGGCATCTCGTGCGTACTTCTGGATGTCCCAACGGCTACAGATACGGGGTTCGAGACCTAAGACGAGAAGGCAACTGAAGAGGTATTTGTTGCTTCTGTATAGTCACTGTCTGGTTAGCTGAATGGCTGACTGACTGACTGACTCATACACACAGTCGTTAATTAATTAATTATACACTTGTTTATTCGTTCATTCATTCAATCGACCATTGATTCGTTCATTCATTCTTTCATTAATTAGTTAATTACTTGACTATGCGTTAATTCATTCATTCTTTCATTCAATGACGCATAAGTAATTACGGTTGGCTCATTATTTTGCGTAAGTAAATAAGTTACTTAATAAGTAAATCAGTTAGTAACTAAGTATAAAACTTAAAAGGCGCTATAATTTTAAACTGGCCGAAGTAAATAAGTCAATCCAAGACACGTATCATAATCGTGAGCGAGTTACAATAATTAAGGCTGAAAGCAAAATTGTGCGTATTAACACGCTGTTTCACAAATTTCTCAAAGCTTTGAAAGTTTTTGCAGCATGGGTGCATTCAGCTTCATGAATACACGACTTTCCATAATTGCATAACAATTATTATTAAAGTTACTGGAACTTGCTGACTAATAGGCTATTACTTATAGCGCATGTTTATGTTCTCATGTATGTCGAATCGTCCACACTGCACTTTCTATTTTAATTTGTTTGATCTAACGAAAATAAAGATGAATTTTTGTTATTGTTATTTTTGTTTTAGTCATAGTCAATTATATATTTTAGTTATAGTTATAGTTATCGTTAACGAAAACATTTTATTTTCGTTAACGAACATTTTCGTTATCGTTATCGTTAACGAGAATCACACTGCGAAACACACAGCATCCATCGGGCCATTCCATCTCTTCCACGTGTTCGAAATACTGTAATCTTATTCTTAAGTGTATAGCGACGTCTTGTGGCTTCCGCGACCGTTAACGTCGAATTTGCACTGCTTGGTTAAGAACCGATTTGTGACTACGATTGAATGCAATTTGCGAACATATATTGTAAAGTGCAAGCGTTTCGCGGGTTTTTAAATGTACCTTTCAATATTGTAATATGAAGCGATTCGTATTGTAATATCAAATGTTTGTTATTGTAATATCAGATGTGCATTTTTTGTAATATGAAGTGTTTTGGCTGCCACGGTCGTTGACGTCAACGCTATACTACTATTATAATAGTCGCAAATTTCGTTTAATCGATTATCAACGACACTTATAAGTTGAGTTTAGTGTAAAGTTATAGGTGCATTCAGCACATTCAGTGTAAAGTTATTCAGTTTCATGAGTAGGCTACACGACTTTCCGATGTTAACGATGTTTTCGATGTTAACGTTCATGATAGCAACAGGATATCGTCAGGCACAGGAAACGTCAAACTAATTTGCGCATTTAATCATTATCTGGTGATAGCAGCCAAAAGGTGTCGCTAAACAACGGATATAAACATAGAACATTTGATAAAACAATCCGAAGTTGGTTGTTAACGGGAAATACGGCTACTGACATGCACAGAAGAAGACTCAATTGTTTACTTCGCTTAAACGTTCAACAATAATGCTTTTCTGCGCCATATAAGCTTATTATTTTATTTTCGTCATTTACGGTACTCTGCTAAGACACCATTAAATTAACAGCGCTTTAAAATTGTAATATGCCAAAAATAATCTTTGTCGAATAATCTTTGTCGGCGTCAAGAGCTGTAATATGCCAAAAATAATCTTTGCCGGCGGCAACGGCCAATGTTGTCATAAGCTGCCGTTAAACTGGGAAACCTTTGTCGGCGTCAACAAAAATAATCTTTGTTAATGTAATGTAAAGTAACAAAACATTTATAAATCGCCACTTAAGAGTCTCTCAGAAGCGCTCAACACGTGGCCATCAAACAGCTGAAAAAATGCGTCTTTAAGAGTTTGGAGAAAACCATATAGCCGCGTGCAACACGCACAGACGGCGGAAGAGCGTTCCAGATCCGTGGCGCCGCAATCGAGAAGTTGTTATGTTGTCATAAGCTGCCGTTAAACTGTGGATCCATCCATACTATAGAAGAACTGAGAGCTGTAATATTATGCCAAAATAAATTCTGTAGTCGGCAACGGCCCTTGTTGTCATGAGCTGTCGTTAAACTCTAGCAGACAAAAGGTGTCGCTGGCCAATGGATTATTAACAGTAAGGAAAATAATTTATGTCAAAGTCAATGGTCTTTGTTGCCATAAGATGTCGTTAAACTATAGATACATCCATCCAAAAGTAAGCAATGAGTGGTTGCTTAATAAGAGGCCTTTGCTCTGAACCGTAATAAACCTTTAAATGAGACTTTCAACGCTGAAATCACAGTTTTTTCTCTTGGTGTCAAACTCAGCCGACGATGCGACATCAAGCTTCTTTCCCGTCCTTAGCCATCTTACGATGCTCAATAAAGACTCGATTCCAAGTATTCAACGTCTTTTGTCTTCTCCTGTCTTTCTTGGGCCATCGTAGTCCACTTGGCTCTCCGAAAGTCTTTCGGAGTATGTTCTACGTTCCTAGGAAGACACTGTTAACGTCCTTTCTCCTGATCGCTATGTTACTGATGCTGTCCACGTATAGGATTCTTCTGATGACATTTAACCCTAGGGCTACCAAGCTTTTTTTGTAACACTGGCTACCAAGAAGGGGGGTGGTTACCACCCCCCTGGATTTCGTGTTTGGTTTCACATATCATAAATTGTAATATAGCAATGGATTCAGCATTCATTTCTGCACAGAATGGTATATTTAGTTGTACATTATGTGAATGCACCTCGAAATTACATCACTTTTAACAATGGAACCCATTAATTAGCAATATTTTATATTATTGCGTACATTTTGTACTTTTTGGATAAACAAATATAAGATTATGTGTGTTTTGAAACTAATCTATGTATAAAAGATACACAAAATCACCCCTACACATGTTTATATAGTTTAAATGTACATCCATACATATATATCCACGCATATATATCGGTTTACGTTGTAATGCTGTATTCAGCCATTTTCACACAGATTACGTGTATTATTATTTATTTTGATCACTTCCGGTATTCAAAAGACAAAGATGTAGGTATGCAAATGAAGCCCTACATTCCCTCTAAAGAATGGTATCTTTGTTTCTCTTCCATGAAGACAAATGAATATGCTACAGACAAAAAACTAAGAGGGGAGTCCTTCCATTCAGCCATTTTTCACACATATTACGCGTATTATTATTTATTTTGAGCAATTCCGGTTGTCTCAGGTCAACTCAGTGACCACATAAATGTAGCCCCACATTCCCTCTATAGAATGGTAAAATTTGTGTCTCTTAATATTAAATGACGGATAAGATATAGTCGAAAATCTAGGGGTGGTGGTATCCACCCCTCCTGGTGCCTCGGGTATATTGGGTATAACTTTTGAACGGTGTGAGATATCATCTCACATTTTACCTCAAAACGTGTGTAAATGAACCCCCTACAGTTACCTAAAAGGTCAAATTTTTTATTCCATACGGAAAAAGTTCGAGATGAAAAAAACCTAGTGGGGGTGGCAACCACCCCCCCCCCCTTGGTAGCCCGAGGGTTAACGGTCGATAAGTTTTGTAGGGTGAAATTCGCAAGCCATTTTCTTTGTTCCTTCTGAATTTACAGTTAGGTTGGGGATTTCTAACTCTCCTCTTACATAGGAACCGTATTCCGGAAAAAGTCATTAAACACCGGACAATAAAATTCCATCCGGTAGCATCATTAAAACATATGAAACAGGCAACACTATATTCAGAAAGTGCGCTTAAAACGTCCTTTTAGCAGTGGAGGCGCCAGGATTTCAGGTTAGGAGGGTGCTAAAACCCCAAACCATTCGCTTCTCCCCTCCTCCCTGGCATTGGCAGTGATTTCAAACTTTTGTTTGGGGGATTGAGCCGCAATTAGGGGGGCTAAGCCCTTTCTCCCCTGGCGCCACCACCGCCTTTTAGTTACACGATATGTGGTTATACTGCCTTAAATCAAAAAACCATTTCCTTATACTACTATTAATCTATGAAACGAATTCACTGACCTCAT